>JBBJLS010000018.1:19005668-19019790 GCA_037577275.1 Bryconaethiops microstoma
GTATGTGTATATATATATATGTCTGTGTGTGTGTGTGTGTGTGTGTGTGTATATATATATATATATATGTGTGTAAAATATGAACTGGCAGTTTCTGTATTGTTTTTTGTTTGTTTGTTTGTTAGAGACCATTTTAAGCACATTTACCTGTTAATGCAGTTGAATGATGCGTCTGTAACGCAGGCTGAGCAGCACGCAGGAGTGTCTGGAGTCGTCTCTGATGGAGAAGGAGCACACGCTGGCCAGGACCTCGGAGAAGCTGGAGCTGATTGACGGTCTGCGAGATGCACTGAGGGAGAAGGAGGATCAGCACAGGGAGCTTTCTGAGCGCCTGCTGCAGACCGAACACGCCGTGAGTCGCTGTGAAGCTCAGCTGAAATTCAGCCATTTTATTGGGGTTTCGTGTAATTTTGTCGGTTTTCCTTCGTCCAGCTGGCTGAGGCGACCAAGAGGGGCAGTACCTTCGAAAAGCAGAGCTCAGAGATGAAAACGACAATTGCAGATTTAAACCAGAAACTCGGCTCACTGAAGGAGAAGGTGAGGAATTTTTTGTATTTTAATTTACCGTAAAATCAAACCCTCTAAACCAAAGAAGCATTTTCGGAACTGATTTTATGATATAAAATGTACCTGTAAGTGGAGATTAGAATTAGTTTTTAAAATTAGGATCAGATTTGATTATAATGAATTTATAGTGAGTAATACAATGTGTATTGAACATTATAATTTAATATAACATTTATGGAAATTTCCAACTTTGTGTGACTAATAAAGACTTATTTTATCTTATCCTATAATGATTTGGGCGGAGGGGGGTTCTTTCAGACGGGTGTTATAGAATTAAAAGCATTGTTGTTGTTTTTTTATTTACCGTAAATATTGGAGTTTGATTTGAACAAATTCTTTATACTAAAATTGTTGCCTATTCCACTAAAGCTGAGATTTCTTGATGTGTGGAGTCATTTCTTAATAAAGCATAAACACGTATTTGTCAGGTTCCACCCCTCTTAAATACATTTTTGAAATTTGAACTTTTCAGATGCAGAAACAAGAATCCGCCTTGGAGTCTCTGCAGAGCGATCTGGATCAAACAAACGATGAGCTGGACAAGCTGAACACCACGCATTTGGAAGAAAGGGCGCAACTCATTCATGATCTCCAGAGCTGTGAACGAGAGATCGACAACCTGAAAGACCTCATCACGGACAAGGACAAGGAGATTTCTGCTCTCTCTGGCAACGTAGCAGAGTATGCGGATCAAATCCACGAGCTTAAACAGGACATAAAGGAGAAGCAGGAGGCGCTCGTTTGCACCGAGAGCGCCCTGACCAAAGCAGAACAAGAAGCTCAGGTCATCAGAGAGTTGCAGTCGTCCGATCAGCAGTCGCTTAATGTGAAGATAGCTGAGCTCATGGAGCAGGTGAGGCTTGATGAGAACGATCTAAATGAGGCCAGAAGAGAGAAAGAGTCCAAGGAGGTGGAAATTAAGGATCTGCTAAGGCAGGCGGAGGAGGACAGGTCGACCGTCAAAGATCTCCGCATGGAAACCCAGAGGCTAAATGCGAGTCACCGCAGCCACCTTTCCGAATGTGAAACTCAGATTTCGTCACTAAAGGAGCAGGTGCTCGTCGCCACTCAGAAGGTTAAGGAGTTTGAAGATGTTCTATCACAGCTGAAGGAAACCAGAAGTTCAAATGAGAAGCTCAAGGAACGTGAGCAGAATTACGAACAAGAACTGAAGTCCCTCAAGGAGGAACGGAACAAGCTTCTATCAGAGGTCACGAAATACAGCAGCGAACTCCAGTTTCTATCCAGTCAACTTCAGGCCCAGGTCGAGTGCCAAGAACAGGTCAAACAGGGAGTAAAGGAGAAACTGGAGACCATAACATCTCTGGAGAAGAGGCTGAAGAACATTGAAGGAGAAAAGCAGGCACTAAGTGAAGAATTCGAGACCAGAAAGGACTGTACAGAAAAACTGGAGCAAGAACTTTCTGAAAAGACGGAGAGAGTTTCTGAGGTAGAGCGTTGTTTGCAGTCGCTTAAGAGCGAAAACTCAGGTCTACAAAAGGCTCTTGACGAAACTGCTGAGGAGTTGAAGACTCAGAAACAGCTTCTGATTGAAGTTCAGGAAAAATTGGACACTGTGCAAACTGAGAACAGCGGTTTGCAGTCTCAAGTGGGGAGTCTCACTGATGAGAATCAGAGTTTTAAACAGGAAATTGAGAGCAAAGTTAAGTCCCTGGCAAGTGTTTCAGAGGACAAAGACACATTGGCAAGTAAAATATCTGCCCTTGAAGTTCAGCATGTGGAATATTGTAAAACAATCGAGAGTCTAACGAAAGAGAAGGAAGAGATGAGTGTTAGAACATTTGAGCTTAATAACATCCTTGAGCAAAACAAGCAGTCAGTTTCTGAAAGTCTCTTGGAGAAGACTAGTGAGTGTAGCAATCTCCAAAAGTTGCTTGACAAGAGTGAAGGAACAGTCGCGCGTTTACAAAACCAAATCGAAGCCTTAAACACTCAGGTTGACCAGCTAAACTGTAGAATATCAGAAAAAGAGGAAAACGTAGGCAAGCAAAGTGCTCAAATAGACGACCAGCGGAGTCAACTGGTGCAACTTCAGGAGACTTTGACTCTACTTCAGGAGCAAGGAACGTCCTTGAAATCTGGACTAATGGAAAAAGATGTGCTATTGCAAGACCAGGTTTCTCAGTTTGCTTCCTTACAGAGTGAGCTGGCTCAGCAAAAAGATCTACTCACCAAAGCTCATGGCGAGTGTGACTCGCTTAGAAAGGAGTGTACACAACTTGGCCAGAGCCTTCAAGAAAGAGAATCGGCTCTCAGCGAGAAGACCC
Source organism: Bryconaethiops microstoma (assembly GCA_037577275.1). Lineage (NCBI taxonomy): Eukaryota > Metazoa > Chordata > Actinopteri > Characiformes > Alestidae > Bryconaethiops > Bryconaethiops microstoma. The sequence continues at coordinate 19,008,524 of JBBJLS010000018.1, forward strand.
TTGAGAGTCAAATGTACCTGGACGAGCTCAACAAGAAGAACGACTCTGTTGCGTCCCTCAGCGATCAACTGAAGATGATCACTGAGCTTAAGGTGAGCCTGGAGACTGAAAATGCTGATATAAGGAAGTCTCTGGAAGACCTGCTGATTAATAACAGCAGTCTTACAGATGAAATGACTCGGAGGCAAACCGATATTGTTGGTTTTCATAGCCATATTCAGGCTCTGACTGAGCAAAATCAACAAATACGAGCAATATATGAGCACAAAGAGAAGGAACTTGGTGAAATAAGGCAGGTTGTGTCTGAAATGGATAAAAAGGTAGCAGCAACACTAGAAACAAATGAAAACCTTTCATCTCAAATATCAACTCTTACTGAGCAGAACGGTCATCTTCAAAGTGAAAAGGCTGAGCTGGTTACATCACTGTCAGCGTTAACGGAGGAAAAGAACTCATTATGTGAAAAGGTATCCAGGCTTGAGATGCAGCACAAGGAAAACCGTAAAATTATAGATAACTTGCTTAAGGACAAAGAAGGGCTGTCTTTGAAGATAGAAGAGCTTGGCAAAATTAGCGAACAGAATCAGCAGTCATTTGCAGGAAGTTTGCTTGAGAAGACCAACGAGTGTGCATCTCTTTCAAAACAGTTAAATGAGAGCGAGGAGGCAGTGAAAAGTCTTAAGGAACAAGCCGAGACCTCCGATTCCCAGTTTAATAGTCAGGTGGCTGAAAAAGACCAGCTCATTTTAGAACAAAACATACAGATTGATGGTTATCAGAACCAGCTTGCTCAGCTCCAGGAAACTCTTTCGTTACTTCAGGAGCAGGGCAGTGCTCTTAAATCGGGACTTCTGGAGAAGGATGCTTTTCTTCAGCAGCAGTCTAAGGAATGTACCTCCTTGCAAAATGAACTTGATAATCAGCGGGAGCTTCACGCAAACCTCCAGACTGAGATTGAGACACTGAGAGTGGAGTGTTCAAGGTACGACCAGGTTTTGAAAGAGAAACAGTGTGCTCTGGAGGAGAAGATCCTCGAATGTCACAATCACACCGAAGAACTTGGAAAGAGAAATGAGTCTGTCATTTCACTTAGTAGTCAGTTGGGAACCATGAACGAGAATGTTGCAAAGCTCGAGTCAGATCAGTCACATCTGAAAAGTTCCTTGGAGTGTCAGTTGTCTGAAAATGCTACACTGAGAGAGGAGCTGTCTCTTAAACAAGCTGAGATTGGGAATTGTCAGGATAACATTCAAGTGCTAAATGAGGCAAACAATAAAATTAAAGCAGAGCTGTCTAAAAGGCTAGAGGAGGTGACCGCTCTTCAGACAGAGTTGTCCAAAAGGGACTTGAACGTTGCGTCTTTGACGCAACAGTTAACCACAGAATGTTCCAGGGCGGAAAGCTTACGGCTTGAATTGCTGCAGAGAGAGGAATCATTTAGGCAACAGGAGGTGTTCCTGAATCAGCTACAGGCCAGATCTACTGAGGGAGAAGATCAGATCAGCCAGAAAATGGAAGCCATTGCAGAGTTGCAGAGGGAGGCTCAGAACTTACAAAAGGCACTGCAGGAAAAAGATCAGTTGTTGCTGAAAAAAGACCAGGAGATCACTCTGCTCAGTGAAAAGATCACAGCTGAGTCAGAGGCATGTAAAGCTCGAATGAACTCTGACATGGAAGTCATCTCTAAATTGCAAGGAGAGTTGCAGATTTTGCTAGAAAAGAATGATCATCTGACTGGTTCGGCAGCTGAAAAGGATGCTCTGTTGAGGCAGAAAGAGGAAAAGTATCTGAACATGAAGACTAGGCTTGAAGATACAGTTTCACAACTAAATTGTGACGTTCAGAAGTTGTCTTCAGAGGCAGCACAACTCAGGTCCGCACTAAGTGAGAAAGAGCAGATCTTGCTTGATGTTAATAATACGTCCTCAGCAGAGGTCACCAGCCTGAATGAAACCTTGAAAGCCAAAGATATTGAGAATGAAAACTTGAGGCAGCAGGTGACAGACCTCAAGGAATCCGTTTCAGTCTTGAACACTAACCTAAGTGCCCAGTCCGCAGAAGTAACAAGACTGACAGCATCTCTAGAACAAAGTGGTCATGCTGTGGAGGACCAAAACAAAGCTCTCAAGGATCTTCAGAGCAAGGCAGATGAGGCTGCTTTGTTTAAGGATCAGTTCATGGAAAGTACAGAACTAGTGAGTCAGTTGCAAGGCCAGATGCAGGATCTCAGAGAGGAAACTTCCAGACTTTCCTCAGCAATAGAAGACAAGCAAAGTGCCTTAACAAACCTTCAGGATAAATTTGCCTCCCAAGTAGAAGAACTTCAGGAAACAAAAGCTTTGCTCTTCCAAAAAAGTGAAGAAGTGCTGAACCTTAACCAGATTATCAGTGAGCGTGATGAAAGAATTAGTGCTGCAGAAAAGAGCCTTGTCAGGCTTAAGCAGGAATCGCTAATGTTACGCGACGAGATACAACAGCTGCAGGTGGTGAACGCTAACATCTCGAAGCAAAAGGATGACGCGTTAGCTGCCCATCAAATAAATGCAGACTCTTTAACTGTTGAGATTGAGAGACTTAAAGCGCAGCACCTGCAAGTGGCAGCCCAGGTTAATTCTCTAACTGATAACCTTGAGCAAAGGGAATTGGCTCTCCATGCCATTAACAGTCAGTATACTGCTCAGGTAAGACATTCAGAGCATGTCGTTTCAGAGATGCAGAAACTGAGTGAGTTGTACAAGAGACTTCAAGAGGAAAATGATTTGACCAAGCAGGAGCTAGATAAAGTCACCACCGAGAGATCACTAAAGGAGGAGGAGGTGACAAAATTGGCTCTGGAAAAAGAGGAGCTCAGTAGGAATTCCGACTACCAGATTCACAGGATGCAAGAACAGCTTCAATCCAGTAGCATGAAAGAAGTGATGGAGAAACTGAAGGCAGAGGCGGAGCAGCTCCAGGTCCAGGTTAGTGCTAAAGATGACATAATCACCGGATTGAAATCTGAAGTTCAAAGAATTGAGCAAACTCTTCAGGAGTCTGAAAAAGAGTGGCTGTCAGTTCTCGATAGGGAAACCCAGGCTAAAAACATCCTTGCTGAGCAGCTCCAAGGAATTGAGAATGAACTTATGACCAAAGACAGTAAAGTGCATGCCCTGAAACAGGACCTAGATAACTTGAACGAAAAATTGGCGGACGCTACGCTGGCAATTAAACAAGGCTCAGAGAAGCTTAAGGAGAACGAGTTAGATGCTTTAGCAAGTAGAAACAAGTTTGAGGAAATTTTAGCCACTGTTCAGGCAAAAGAAAATGAAAATGGTGTTTTGAGACAGGCCCTGAATGATATGGAAGCGGAGAATAAGAAAGAAATATCTAATTTGAAACAATCCTTTTCAGATAAAGTAGTGGCTTTTGAAGAAGAGAGAGTCTCTCTCCAGACCACAATTAAACAGTTGCAAGAAGGCAGCCTGTCAGAGGTGTGTTCCCTTAGGAAGGAATTGTCTACACTGAGTAGGGAACTAGAGCAAAAGCAAGTCGAGTGTCTAGAAAATGAAAAGCAGAGTAAAGACAAGAGCGAAAATATTATTTTGTTAACTGAAAGTCTTAATTGTATCCAGGAAAAACTGGTGACCGAATCAGAAAACCTCAAAGTAGCGCATGTAAAATACAACACACTACTTTCTGAAATTCAAAAGAGAGAAGATCAAATTAGTTGTATGAACATTCAGATCAATCAGCAAAAAGATTTACTGACTGGACTCAGCCAGCAGCTGAAAGAGAAGGATGCCTCGGTGATGCAGGTAGTTACGTCTGCCTCAAATGAAAGGATGAAACAGGAGGAACAGAAAAACAGTCTGCTGTTACAACTAGAGGAGATGAAAGGGCAGTTGTTTAATTGTCGGAGTCACACTGAAACCATGGATATGGAAAAGGCAGCTTTGGTCAAAGACAGTGACGATCTTAAATCTAATGTCAGCAAACTGATGAAAGAAAAAGAGGCCATGAAGAAAAAGCTTCAAGCTGCACTCGTTGTCAGAAAAGAACTGCTGAAGAAGATAGAGGAATATGAGAACCAAAGCGCACTAAATTCAACAAATGGGGTGGAGGTTTCAGCAATGCAGGAGAAAGTGGAAGAATTAACGGCACAAGGAAACTCTGGCACGCAAGAACACAGTGCAGCTATTTCTGATCTTAGTCAGCAGCTCGAACAGAAAGACAATCAAATTGCTGTGCTAACCCAACTGATGTCTGATAAAGAGCACACCATTGTTCAGCTGGAAACCAAATCTAATGAACAGAAGGCAGATTTGACCACTTCACTCCAGAAATTAGATGAACAGAAGCAATTAGTCAACCACCTTCAGATTGCCAACAATGAAAAAGACGTTTCATTTGAACATGAGAAGCAGGGACTCTTGATGAAAATTGACCAACTTGAGAAAGACGTCACGAATGCAGAGGACCACGTAAGAAGAGAAATGTCTGGTCGTGTTGAAGAGTTGGATCAAGAATTGAACAAAGTGAAGCAAGAGAAAGAAGCGCTTCAAAAGAAAGCTCATGCTGCTTTGTTGGCACGCAAAGAAACGATAAAGAAATCTCAAGAATGTGAGAAAAAGTATACCGAAGAGCTTTGCGAAATACAGGGAATGTGTAAACTTCTGCAGGAACAACACAACCAGCAAACGGATGAGCTCCATGCTCTCCGAAAGACCTATGAGCTCAAGGGGCTAGAGCTAGAGGATGCCCTTCGGACCTCAAAATCTCTGCAAGATGAGGTGGAGACCTTAAAGACGGATGCTGAGGAAAGAGAACGAGTTGTCACAGATTTAAGAAAATCCTTAACCGATCAAGAGACTCGGTCAGGACAGGCGTCCTCAGTACTGCTGGAAGAGTTAGAGTGCCTTAAATGTAACTTGGAAAAATTGACCTGCGAGATGTCTCATAAAGACCAGTTACTGGTCGAGGCTCAAGACAGATCAAATGAAATTGCAGAAAAAATGGTGTGTATGGGATGTGAACTTGAAGCTGCGTTTAAAGAGATCGGCGAGAAGAATGAAGAAATCTCAAAGCATAAGGCTAACATTCAAGTGGTTGAGAGAGATCTTGAGCAACAGCAACAAGACATGACCCAACTGCAGTCTGAGCATCAGAAACAGTTGGATGCACTTAATGCATCTGTTGAAGAACTTCTGTCCAGTTCAAAAACAGCTGAAAGCAATAAAACATCACATACACAAAATGAAACGGAACCACTTGCTGAAGAAAGCAATCTTCTGAAGATGCAGTTAGAGTCTGCATTACGAGAGGTCACTCAAAAATCAGCTGAACTGTTTGCTGTGCAGGACAAATTAACTGAAACACAACAGCAGGTTTCTCAGGAACATTTCCAGTGGCGAGAAGCAAAGTGTGAAGTGGATCAGTTGAAAATACAAATGGAAACTTTATGGAGAGAAAAGGAAAACTGTATAATGGAATTTGAAAAATCCAAACATGATGTTGTTTTTCTGGAGTCACAACTAAAGCAGTTTGAAGCACAGAACAAGGAGTTACTGTTTCAGATTGAACCAGCTGTACAGCACCAAGAATCTGACTCATCTCAAGTGTCCTGCCACCAACAGGAGTCTGATTTTAAAGTAGCTGATAGTTGCCTTTTAGAGTTTCAAGCACTGCTAACAGAGAAGGAGGAGCTTATATCTGCTCTAGAGCAACAACTGCAGAGGCAAATCCACCTACATGAGGTTGAAATGGAAAAAATGCGAATTGAAGTCAGTGGGCTACAACAGAAACCAGCAGAAGGTGCGGAAAATAAATCAATTGAGCAGTTGACAAAGAAACTTCAAGCAGCCTTGATTTCTCGTAAGGAGCTAATGAAGGAAAATCGGGCCATCAAGGAAGAAATGCAGAGCCTTTCAGCGCAAAATAAGAAGATGCAAACTGATTTGTTATCCTTTGAAAGAGTAGTTGCCGAACTAAAACTGCAGAAAAAAGATCTAGAAGATGGTGTTTCTGCCCTGGGTGCTGAAAAGCAGAACCTTTCTACAGATGTCGATCGAATCCTGAGCGATAATCACAACCTGTCTGCGGCCTGCGAGAGCCTTAAACTCACTATAGAAAACATCACCCAGCAGAAGCAAGCCTTCTCATGTCAGCTAGAGTCACTGAAAGACTCGCAGACAGAGGAGCTATCAGAGTGGAAGTCCAAGCATGCAGATTTAAAGCAGGAATATGAGTCTCTCTTGCAAGCATACGAAAATGTAAGCAGTGAAATGGATAAGATGAGGCAGCTTCTTGAAGGGGCAAAGAGAGAAAGACAGGAAGCTCATTTGAAGGTTCACAAATATGAATCTGAGCTGGACTGTCTTGGAAAGCAAGTTGCTGATCTGGAGGATGAAAATGACAAAATCAAAGAAAAAATGAGAAAGTTTGCCAAAGTAAAGCAACATAAGATCGAAGAACTTGAGGAAGAAAATGAAAAGATCAGACAGGACTTGATCTCCTTTGATGACAAACAGAAGTGCACTGTTGATGAGCTGACCCTGAAGAACAATGAACTGGAAAGCAAAATAGGGTCCTTGCAAGAATTATCTGAGGAGCTCAGAGGGAAGATGTGTGACCTACAGGAGGACAACCAAAATTTGGCACAGGAATTGAAAGAAACAAGCTTGTCCCTTGAGAAGTGGCATGTGGAATCAAAAACAACTGAGATCAACTTGCAACTTAAATTGAATGAGGCCCTGGACTTGAATAATACCTTCACGGCCCAAATTGAGACTCAAAAAGCAGATTTAGCTGCCCAGATTGAAATGGTTGAGTCTGTACAAAAGGAAAAGTTTGATTTTTCAGAGAAATTAAAGCAGGCGGAGAAAGACCATGAAATCGAACTCTGTGAGCAGGACAAAACTGTAGCAGAACTTAGAAGTGTGATTGAAGAAAACAGGCAAGAAATCATAAGCCTAGATGAAAAAGTTAGGATTTTGGAAGATGACAAATGTCTGTTGCAAGAGGAACTTGAGAACGTCCAAGAAACCTCTGATAAAGTGAAAAATGAAAATGAATATTTGGAGACGCTGCTTCTTAAAAATTCGGAGAGAATTGATGAGTTGACGGAGGCACTTAATGTCTTGCAAATGCAAAACAAGCAGCTCTCAACTCAGCTGGTAGGAGTCAAGGAGGAGAAGGCGAAGGTTTGCCAAGACAAAGAGGAACAGCACCTGAAACTTGTGAAAGAATTTGAGGACAAACTCAAAGCTCTACAGAGAGGCACTGAAGGCTCCAAAAATTTGAAAAAGGAACTTCAAGAACTGCTGAAAGAGAAGCATCAGGAGATTAATCAGCTACAGCACGACTGCATCAGATACCAGGAGTTGATCTTGAACCTTGAAAGGTCATTAAAACACTCCCAGACAGAACACCAACAGGTGGAGAAGGAGCTGAGGGAAATGAGTGAGAAGGTCACCGATTTGCAGAAGGAAAACAGGAGTCTTGAAACCGAGCTAAAAACTCTGAAGAATGTCCTTGATGATACCACAAAGGAATTGGCCTCACTAACGTCTGAAAAAGACAGACTTCATCAAGAGCTGACCAAGAGGCAACAACAGTCCGCATTGGAGGCAGCAGAGAAGGAGAGATCTTTGGAAAAACTTGCTGAACAACACCAAGCTCTTCTTAAAGAACAGCGGGCTGAGCTGCAGAAACAGATTGCTGATTTACAAGGGCAGAACGAGAAGGAAGCCAAAGTTGTTGCATCACTACAAGAACAAGTGGAGTCTAGACATTTGCAAATCAAAAGCCTGCAGAGAGAAGCTGAAACTAATTTGGCCAAATTAACTGTACTTAGTGCAGATGAAAGTAAGGCAGATGCTGCAAAGCAGTGGGACAGTGTATTTCAAAAGGCCTTGCAGGATAAAGATAGCCAGCTTCTTGAACAAGGCTTTGTCATTTCTCGCCTTTTAGAAGACAACAGGGGCAAAGATAGAGCTTTAATCGGTCTACAGGTTGCCTACAAGAAGTTAGAAAGGACATTGAATGAGTATTCAGTAGCAGCTGCAGCACATCAGAGACAGCTGTTCATATTGGGTGCCAGCAATACTGAACTCAATCAAAATGTTGAAATACTTACTAAAAGGTCACTGAAACAGAGTGCCTTGATTGAGAGGTTAGAAGGTGATAAAAGCACACTAGCCAAACAACTGGATGAGCAAAAATATTCAGCTGCCCAACTGCAGTCCAGTCTGGAGCATTCAGAAAAAGTATTGGCAGACACTCAGTCTCAGCTCCTTTCAGGCCAATCTCAAAACAGTAAGCTTCTTGTTGATCTAGAGAAACAAGAAGCAATTTCATTGCACTTAAAATCTCTGGTTCAAAGCAAAGATAAAGAGATATCCTCCTTGTTATCCTCTAAAGATGGGCAGGTGTCAGGGTACCTTGAGCAACTTCAGGCTAATCATCGTGCTCAGGTGGCCGAGTATGAGGACGGGTTAACCGACCTCTATGCCAAACGAGAAAGTTTAGAGAAAGGACTGAGGTCCTTTGAGAACAAATTCCGAAATCTCCAGACCAGGTTAGACAGATCCGTTCAAGAGAAAGAGCAAATGGCAATGAATATAAACTCATTAAGGATGTCCGTTGCATCCTTGCAAACTGAGAAAGAACGTCTGGTGTCTGAGGTCAACCAAAGCAGGGCAAAGGTGAGGGAGGGCTCAGGTGAGGGCAGCCTGGGTGCAACCAAAGGTCTGAAAGAAGAGATCAAGACTTTGCTCCATCAAATGGATGACCTTAATTCAGAGAACGCAATGCTTAAAGCACAGCTCATTAGATACAGAGAGGATTTAAACCAGGTGTTGTCTCTCAAGGACAACCAACTGAAAGATCTCCTTAAGAAGCAACAAGGTTCCATAAAAAACCTTGAAAACCAAAAGAGATCAGTTGAGACACAGCACAGAAATGCCCTTCTGGAGGTGCAGAAGAAAGGAGAGGAAATTGGCGCCTTAAAAGAACAAATGTCTAAACTGCAGTCTCAGGTGAAGGAACTAGAGGACAGTTTGTTGGCCTTACATAAGGAGCGTTTGGAGACAGACGAGAGCAAAGTGATTGCTGACTTGCAAAAAGCTGTGGCAGACAAAGCTGGCGAATGTAATGATCTTCAGCAAAAACTGTTTGCTCAAAAAGTGGCTGCAGATGACTTGAACAGAAACCTGAAGGAAGCCATGGAGGAGTCTCAGGGGAAACTGGTGGAAGCTGAAGAAAAGTACAATAAAGAACTGGATGCCCTTGAGCGGGAAGTTGACCTGATGAGAAACGAGAGAGAAACTGCGGAGCAGAGAGTCGCAGATTTGGCCCGAGACCTGATGCAGACGGAGCAGCAATTGTCGGAGGCTACGAGTCTCAACAAGAATCTGAAATCGCAAAGCGAATCGCTCGGAAAGGCCATGGCCACGTTGCAGAACGACCGGGATCAGCTCATTGATGATTTCAAGGTCTTGCGCAGCAGGTACGAGGAGGAACTCCGGGAGACCATGGCATCTATGAACAGATTTGAAAGACAGCTGAACGATGCCACTTCAGAGATGTCAGCTCTCACCACAGAGAAGCATGTGTTGGTCCAAAAGCTTTTGGCACTTGAAAGTGGCAATCCACAACCTCAGTTATCGGGGCTGGTGAATGACCTCTCGCGAGCTGTTTCCAAGAAAGAGGCAGAACTTAAGCAACTCTCATTGGAGAACAACTCCTATAGCAGGCAGGTTACAGCATTCTCCAAAGCCATGGCCAGTTTGCAGACTGACCGAGACAGGCTGATGGAGGAGCTCAGAAGGGCCAAGAGGGAATTTGAGTGCAGACAACAGGCGAGTCCCGATATGGTCACCTCTATGAAATTGGAAGAGTCGAATAGCCTTAGCCTCAGTGTTGATGCCCTTCAGACTGAGAGGGATGGCCTGGTGAGTTCTAGGCTGTGACTTTGTGTAGATTCAGCAATGTTTGTGGCATGTGGGCATTTGCTAGTGGCATGTGGTCCTTGCCTTGGTTGATGTGCTTTGATGTGGCTTGGCTTTGACCTGCTCAAGCATGGAATATTATGTTCTAAAATCTCAGCATTCAGGATTTTGGTTTGCAGTGCTGGTTCTCTTTGTGGCCAGTTTCTTAGACAGGGAATAATTCTAGAGTTGGATTGTACAGGGTTTTGAATTTTAAATTTTTATTTTTGAAAGGGGAATATAGTCCACACCTTGGCTTGATCCTTGTCTGGGAAACTGGCCCTTTATGTCCTGCCATTGTTTCTAAAGTCACTCTTTCATTTTTCGTTCTTTCAGCGAAAAGAGGTTGTGAACTTGAGGTCCCAGAACACGGAGCTGGTGGAGTTGAAGCAGAAGTATGACGACCAGCAGAGGGAGCTCCAACAGGCAAAGGCTCACAAGCTGCAGTCTGAGAGAGATATCAGCGGCTACCAGGCAGAACTGGTAGAGCTGAGGTCAGTTTCCCATCACGTAAATTTCGTTCCACCTGAACAGATTTTGTCTTTGAGTAGTGGTATAAGTAGTTGTCAAAATTTTAGGACGACCTAGCACTATTTTTGTCACAGTCTTAATGACCATTTGATATTCATGCTTATACTTAGTGGGTCAATATCATGAGAAAAACAATCCCGAACCCCCCCCCACATTGTACCATTTACTCCCCAGTCCAGCTTATGTTATGTTATTATAATGTCATGTTTATCTTCAGCCTGCAGCAGTTTAGCCCTGCCCATTCACTCCTGAGTTACATGTAATTTAGCCCAGACTGATTTTCAAGCAAACACAGTACAGGGCAGCCAATCAGAGCATAGGTTATTTACATTAATGTCTTAAAGACACATTGGCAAACAGCCAATGTATTGTGACGGTGTAAAGAGAGGTTTGAAAGTGTTTTAGGTACATAACTGCAGACACACGTCGCAAGTAGACCTCATGGGGGATATGAGCTCATTAAATGTAGCAACCTAAGATGAACATAAAGTTGAATCCTGTATGAATTAAGTTCCCGACAACAAAAATGTTTTTCAAGATTTATTTTTTTGTTTCCAGCAAATGTCTTTTAGAGTGTATGTTTGGAAAAGTAGAAAAGCAGCTCAGACGGCTCCTTTTGAAGCTACTTGAGGTCCCTGAGTGTGTAAAGTAGAGGTCTGTGGGACCCACCATTGTGTCTTACAGTGCAAGACTGATTACACAGGTCAACAGGTCAAAATCATCAGAGATCAGTTTATGTGGGTTTTGTAGTGTTTTTCATGCTGATTTCAA
>JBBJLS010000018.1:19052162-19063501 GCA_037577275.1 Bryconaethiops microstoma
AAAACTCTCACAGAGTCCAGTCACACAGAGTTTAGTGTATATATATATATATATATATATATACACAATGTAATTTCTATTATTTTACCTTTCTATATCACCACAAGAGATTTGAAATATATCAAGATATGACAGACATTCAGCTTTAATTTAAGAGGTTTTAAGAAAGGTTAAGCTTTCAGAAATTACAGCCATTTCTTACAGATCTGCTGTAGAACAGCCTGCTGAAGGGTTCTCACCGAAGGGTCCTCACTGAAGGGTTCTCACTGAAGGGTTCTCACTCGATGGCTCTTCTGGTTCACCACAAAGCTTCAGCTCTTAGAGTGCAGGACACATCACTACTGATTACAGGCTAACATGGTCGGTGCTGTGAGTTCGGACGCCTCTACAGAAGTTTGTGTAGCTGTTCGCTTTCACCACCCTCCCGCCACTAGGTGGCCGTTCCGCCAGCGGTACGGACGTTTTAAATCATTTATTTCGGTATGATTAGTTTATTTAAAGGAAGATCACTCAGAAACCAATAGAGGTTGTTAGGATTCTGACGAGCCCGTCCGCGACTCTCTCCGACCCTCCTACGGGAAGTTACAGCCCAAAATCTCCGGTGACCCCGTGAGGCGCTCCGGGTTTGATGGACGATCGCTGGGTCCACTTATCCTCTAGCCAAAATTTGCATGTACAGCCATGTGGCCAATCAAACCTGGATTCCAACGATGTGTCATTTGTGGGTGTGGCTTCTCCCTTGGCTATATAAATACAACGAGACTGATCTGAGATCAGAAGCGCCTCTGAGTCCGGGCCGAGCGTTTGGATTTATAAGTCGATTTTTTCGGCTCAAACAATGGAAAAAACACTCAGAAGACCACATTCAGGATATTTCAGAATATTTTGAGGACATAATTGCACAGCAAATAAGAATTTTCGTGGGAAATAGAAGCGACGGTCTGAAAGACACACTGAGAGACGCGCGAGTCGGAGCTGAATTTCTTCAAAAGTAAGTGATTGGAAATTATGACACTTTGCTTTATAAGTGTTTATAAGTGCTTTGGAGTTGTTTTATTATGTTTTGAACGAGATTTGTCGAGTTTTCCTGGCTGTGTTTAGCTCTGTTTAGCCCAAACTGGTAATAGTGGGAGCACGCGTGGCTCCGCCCCTTTCTTTACTGGCGCACTATTTGAATGGGATCGGTTTGAATGGGATTGGTTTGAATAGGACTGGTTTGAAAGGAACTGGTTTGAATGGGACCGGTTTGAATGGGACCGGTTTGAATAGGACTGGTTTGAATGGGACCGGTTTGAATGGGACCGGTTTGAATAGGACTGGTTTAAATGGGATCGGTTTGAATGGGACCGGTTTAAATGGGACTGGTTTGAATGGGATCGGTTCCTGTAGAATAAATGGGAGAGACGCGGTGTTGGAGCGGTTATAGATTTATAATTCTATAATAAAAATAAAGATTTCTGGAAACAAGATGGTGGCTTGACTGGTACAAAAGGGTACTGTGTGCACTAAAAGAGTTATTATGCACTCATTTTATATTCTTTTGAGCTCGAATTTTGAACATAAGTTCACAAGACCTGTGACTATTGATTTCCATTGTTTTCCAAAAAATTCCTTGGAGCTGGACAATAAGAATTGCTGATTTCTAACAGTGCTCACACACAAGCATTACATACTTCTGGATTTTGTCCTGTTTTACTCTTTTTCAAATAAGTTGACATATTTTCATTTTCTAGCACGTGAAAGTTCAGAGTCTAAGCTTTGAAATGAGTCCAATAATAACTTATTGTTATGAATGTATGAATGAATGATGACGTTTTAAAGTTGGTCATGAGTTTCAAAGATGGCTGCCAAAACTAGACCCAAGCCTTAACAGGTTTTAGTCCGTTTTTTGAAGAAATCGGCGTAGATTTAAATGGGGAAAACCACACGTTTTGTTTACTTTTAGTTCTGTTCTTTTCTGAGCGCTTTAAAATATATTGTCTGAATGCTGCATTTTAGGCAGACAGGTTTTGTTCACGTTTTGTGTTAATATTGTCTGAATAAAATTTCCATATACAGTATACCTGCATCAAAAAAAATTTTCACTTTCATCATAACATCATGCATTGCATTGATAAGAGCTATTCTCAACATCAAATTTGTTTTTTAATGTATCTTCTGTCTGTTGTTGTTCAGTGGTATGACAGATAGAAGAAGACTGAAGGAGGTTCAAATAGAAGGACGTTGTATTGAAAATGTAAAAAAAAAAAAAAAAGTGTGAACTTGGTTCAAAAAAAAAAAAACACCAATAAATGTGAACTAGTTTTTTTTTTTTTATTTTTAAATGAACTGAACTAGTTCTTTTCAGTGTGAACTGGCACAAGACTGATGACAAGACCCCTCCCCCCCACTGCAAACTCTATTCAGGAACCGCTTGAGGAACATCACAAAGTCGCCTATGTATTTTATATATAGGTATAAAACATGTGCATCAGCTTTAGGACCATTTGATCTTTAAGGCACGTGTCTCAGAAAACGGCTTAAACTCAGCCCTCCCTGCTGGAAACCAAATCCTCACACCAGTCCAGGCCTGCACAATGAAATAGTTCGTCTATGCTGAAAAAATGAACCTTTTCACTCTCTAAATATTGATGGATTTACCAGGAAAATTACTAACATGTGTTCATGGGAGATAAGCTGTGCATTAACAGCAACCCACTGCCTCTCTTTTTTATGATTTTTTATAAATGTTTCCCCCATTAATGCGCCTTCTATGAACTGGTTAACGCAAAGAAAAACTGAAGTGAAGGTAAGCCGGTCTCTTTGGCCCTCTCAAGGTGTGCTCGACTCGACGAAAAATCTAAATCATGCAACGGGACGAGGTTAATCGTTAAATTAAGCCGAGAAGCACAGTCAGGACCGCTTTATGATGAGTAGCGACAAAACAATTTCAGTTCTGATGTCGCGGCGCAGTAATTCATGCAGCTCTATGATCCAGTAATGACCTCCGTCATGGATGCTATTATTCCAGTCTTCATCGTATCGCTTCTCCAGGCCAAAGTCGATCATCTTATCTACAGATACAGTGCTGACATGCAAGCTGGCATTCAGAAGCTGCCGGTTCAGGTCAATAATCATTGTATTTATGCCCTGGGCTAACAGTGAGATATCTGCGAAAGTCATACTGTGCGTCAATGTTATCACAGAGCAAAGAACGGAGGAGAAAAAAGAAAACCAGGCCACCATTACCTTCAATGGCCAGCTCCCTTATACAGTACAGGCTTGAGCCACATCTCATTTCTTCGTATTTTGCTCTCAAAAAAAATTTTTTAATGCAGTCTTGAGAAACAGTTCTTTCAAAGATTCTCATTTCCAGTCCAGTCCCTGAACCTGACCAGTTCAATGAATGCCAATGAATGCTGATGATTTGTATGAAATGTCCAACGAGTGCCAAAGAATGTTGATGTTTTGGATGAACAGTGGTTTCAGCACCGTGGACAGCAACGCAGTGCCAAACCTCTGTCCTCATATCACCTTCCCCATCAAGTTTTACCGGCAACACCAGGGTGAAGCCAATTTCACTTTCAAATATACTTCGGTTTTTATTCTTCTCACTTTTTAATTTTAATTCAGCCCGATTCTAGCACGGTTCACATCACTTAATACGCCACTCATAATGTCTAAGAACTGATAAACCTGTTCATTTATCAATAAAACAGTATGATCCAGCTAATCCTCAGTGGAGAGAATGATGACAACGGCATGTGTGTTTAATCCTCCACTTTACTGCTCTGTAATCAGAGTCACACTTTATGGCCTGAATAATGGTCTTCTGTTTAAACGGACTTGAGCAAAACACAGGCTTTAGCGGCTCTAATGGAGCCGATTTCAGTTTTGCTCATTGAATATGAACAGTCGGAGTGGATGGGATGTTAAACAGCGCCGTTATCGTGGTGTTATAGCTGCCTCAGTCGCAACCTAGCAGTGACACTGAACCCAGAAACACATATATAGTGGTTCTATAAGGCATCATAAAGTAGTTAGTAAACAGGGTAGCAGTTCTAATAAAGTGGAAAGTGAGAGTTCCTCTATATTTTCTAACCAGTTGCTTTCATTCTCACTGATTTAAAGTCTAGTAAGCAGTCTTTTCATGCTAACAGCACATTTTGACAGTGAAATTGGCTTTAGCAGCAAAACCGCACTTGGATTTGTCAGTAAAACTTGACCTATAGAACTGGCTTTGAGAGTGACTTTGGCTTTGGAAATAGAATTTGACAGCAGAATGGACATCAGCAGCTGAATTTGACATAAGAATTGTGTTTTGACAGTAAATTCAGCTGTAGAATCACCGTTGGTGGTAAAATTTGACAGTACAACTGGTTTTGACATTAGAATTTGCTTTCACCATATAACTTGACAATAAAATAAGCTTTGAATTTGAATGTAGAGTTGTAATTGATGGTAGAATTTGACTTTTGAATTGTCTTTGGCAGTAGAATTCAACAGTAGATTTGACTTTCTAAAATATAATTTGACAGTAGAACAGGATTTGACTGTAGAACTCGACAGTAAAATTGCCCTTGGAAAGTGGGGCAACTTTCTAGGTGGAATTTTTTCATAACAGAGAATGGGTGTATTGAAACTACATTTGGCTTAAGATTACACTAAAATAACTCAACAAATACAGAATTTGACAGTAGAGTTGCCTTTGGCAGTGCAATTTGACAGTAGAACTGACTTTTATAGTAGAATTTTACAGTAGAAATGACTTTGAAAATAGAATTTGACAGTAGGGATACCGAATTTGATAGCAGAATTTACTTTAGTAGTAAAATTACAGGTTGACGCTTTGCCTGTATGATAAAAACTGTAATCTAAAACTACTTTTGGCTTTGATTGTAAAATTAGAGGTTCAGGACTTCACCAGTGAAATGTATTCATAAAGTCAAGAATCCTAAAGCTCTATTTCTATAAGACAAAAGCACTTTCAATACTGTTGTACAAGAAAGGTTCCTTTGATTCTACTATCAATTTCTACTACCAAAGGCAACCCTACAGTCAAGTTTTATTTTCAAAGCCAGTTTTTCTTGTAAGGTTCTACTGTAAAAGTCAGTTCCACTGTCAAATTGTACTGCCAAAGGTAACCCTACAGTCAAGTTCTACTTTCAAAGACAATTATACTGTGAAGTTCTACTGTAAAATTCAGTTTTACTGTCAATTTGTACTGCCAAAGGTAACCCTACTGTCAAGTTCTACTTTGAAAGACAATTATACTGTAAAGTTCTACTCTAAAATTCAGTTCCACTGTCAAATTGTACTGGCAAAGGTAACCCTACTGTCAAGTCCTGACAGTAAAATTGACACCGACCGCCAAATTTATATATGGGAAATTTCTCAGTGATGTGAATATCATCCAAACCTTCGATCAGCTTGAGTCCATTCTCAGTGTCCACTGATTGCCTTCATGTCCATGTCTGAGACTTTCTTTGTGTTTATGACGGGGACGCTTTGTGTACACCAGCACTTCAGTGTGTCTCTGTCGTCGCTGCCATGTTAAAGGCAGACACTGACACAACGGTCCCTCATCCTCACAGAAATCTTCAGAAATATGAGGCTCTTTTTCAGCCGATGTTGCCAACTGATTGCGGCAGACGCCAACCGAGATTGAATCCCGGCTCTTTCCAGAAAGGATCTCTTAATTTTGTTCCCGTTTTGCAGAATTTCCCCCAGCTGACACACAAGGCCCTCTGAAAAGCAAATGGGAGGCACGGATTCAGCGGGGAAATGTAGCTGGAAGTCATTAAGAAAAGCAATATTCCTCTAAAATTGCTTCAGCATTCTTGCATGATAAATGTGTTATATTTGTTTTCCATGACGCGAAATAACCTTTAACTAATCTGTTCATGGCAGAGGGAGAGAGAGAAAAAAAAAAACATCCAGAAGAGGGAGGGGAAGGGGCGCATTTTGTTTGTTGCTGATTATTTCCGTCTCCGCTGACAGCCAGGCTCGGCCACAGGAGGGGCGGGGAATTAAATTCTCATGAATCCATTTCCGATAGTGGATTAAAAGGTGACTTAAAGAGAACCTTGACCCCAATGAAATATTTAAATAAATAAATAAACAAACAAACAAATGTCTCCAATCACTGCGTTTTACGGATTCTCTTTTTTCCCCATAGTGTCCAGGGAATGCGTTCACGTCTCCTTTTCATATTTTCTTAGGCTTGTGTAAAAAATGTATTAATTTCTTTGCTGTTTTTCTATTTAGCAAGCTCAGTGATGTTATAGTCATGAAAGTTTTAGTGACGACTCCTGCCAAATACTACTACTACTACTACTACTACTACTACTACTACTACTACTACTACTACTAATAATAATAATAATAATAATAATAATAACTAAGGTGACTTATGAAATGGGTGAATTAATAGCTAGCTAATAAGACATTCTCACATTGTGTTGAAAAATGAGTTTTTTCTGGTCTCCTCATGTAGCAATGCCACCAGTGACCACTGGATGGCAACATAAGACCAAGATTTCTCCTTAAGCTACACCAGGTTACGTATGATGAAAGCAAGCTAGTATGACCTCATACGTACTGTATTGTGTCTGCAATTAAAAAGGCCTTAACATTAGTTTATCTAGCTTTAACCAGACCGAAATCCCCCACAAGGGGGCGTTGCTCCATTAGACACAACTGTGCTGACTGGACGATGATATTCAGAGCTGGGACAAATGATCTGGGACAGCATGTAGACAGAAGAACCGCTTCTCTTCACTCCACTAGAGGTGTCTCGCCAAACGGCCTTGGAAAACAAAGCTGTGTTTCCACTCACTGGCCACTTTAGTAGAAACACCTACTTTATATCTTCACTCAGTGGCCACTTTAATGGAAACACCGTGTGTCTCCACTCACTTTATAAGAAACGTCTACCTTGTTCTTTAACACACACTGTGTTTTTATGTGTGTGTGTGTGTGTGTGTGTGTGTGTTTGTGTGTGTGTGTGTGTGTGTGTGTGTGTGTGTGTGTGTGTATGATGTGAATGAATCAGACAGAGATCAGGCCAGAAGTATTTCCTTTAACTTCAGGACCAGAGGGTCAGTTTTGAGCTTGAACTGTTTCTAATAAAAGCTGCTTTTTTGTGAAAAAGGGTATTTTCCTCATGGATGAAGATTTTTGGGGGATGAAGATCTCTCTCTCTCTCTCTCTCTCTCTCTCTCTCTCTCTCTCCTCCAATACATACGTATAAAACAACTCAGCTTCAAGCGTAATATTTTAGCTGACTTTAGACCTCCCACTCCCCCTCGCACAGCCAAGGAATCTCTCTTTCTTCTCTTTTCTCCATTGTTCTTGGAAGTCTGCCTCCTGGCTGCAGCTACCCCGGCTCACACAGGGAGGTTTTGAAGCTTTGTGTGCCTGTATTTAGTTCATTGTAGGGACCTAATACCCTTACAGTAATTAAAACACAAGCATTTTCTAAAAGAAGCCAAAGCAGATCTTTTGATTTAGATTCTTTTTCCATAAAGAGCTCCATCTGAAATGTGAAATTGGACCATCTGAAATGTGTGTATATATATATATATATATAGTACTGTGCAAAAGTCACAGTAGAAAGAAATACAAAAGAACAACACAGGTTTGGTTCCAGATTTCTGCTCAGTACCTCCAGCCATTGTGTGGCTTTATAAAATTCCATAAGAAACTCGCCTAATTTAATCTAATAAAATAAAAAGAGCAAACCCAGGTATCTGATGGAGATACAAATAATACTGGGCTTCCACGAGAAAAGAGGTCTGGAAATGGTTTAGATTTGCCAAACATAAAACCACTATTTACTGTATTTATGTTATTTGTATTCATTGTAATATTAGTGTTTTTTTTTATCATCTTTAGTCAATAGAATCATCATGCTTGTTGCTGCAGACCGGTCGGAGTGCCCATGCTGACCCCTGTTCACCACCGAAACCTCCTAGAATGAATATCAGAACTGGACCATGGTGAGATTTAGGAAGGTGGTGTGGTCTGATGGATCACATATTCTTCTACATCATGTGGACAGCTGTGTGTGTGTGTGTGTGTGTGTGTTGTTTACCTGAATAAGAGATGGACCAGGATGCTCTATCTGAAGAAGGTGAGGTGGTGGAGGCAGTGTGATGCTCTGGATGAGGTTCTACTGGAGAACTTTGGGTCCTGCATTCATGTGGACGTTCCACTGACACCTAAACATTGCAGACAAAGTTCAGCCTTCATGGAGACGCTGTTCCTAATGGCAGTTCCTCTCTCAGCAGGACGACCCCCCCCCCCACTGCAAACACTGTTCAGGAACCTTTTGTAGAACATCACATAGAGCTCAAGGTGCCTCCAAATTCACCAGATCTCATTCCAATAGAGCATCTGTGGGACGTGTGAGACTAGTCAGATCCATGGCGGCTCCACCTCACAGCTTACAGGACTTAAAAGACCTGCTGGTTCAGAACCACAGACCTTCAGAGGTCTGGCGAGTCCACGCCTGAGCTGGTTTGGTAAAACAAGAGGGACCCACACAATATTAGGCAGGTGGTTTTAATGTAATGGCTGATCGGTTTATGTGTTAGAAGCCTCAGATGAAACATATAGAGCCTTTTTTAAGCTCCAGGTGTCCGTAATAAACCAAGGACAGACAAGAACACGTCCAAGTGGACCAGCATCAGCTTAGCACCAACTGAGATCCCACTGGGATGCTGGAAGACATTTGCATTTTCTTGGCCCTATTATTCTTGTTTTTATGACATTTCTAACTCGAACTTGACGCCTACCTCTAATAGTCATAGGTCTCCACTGGTGATGGGCCACTTTAGATGTCAGGCAAATGACTGTAAAAATAGATAAACCTTGGTCACACCGAGCAACAAATCCCACCGGACTCGCTAATAATGGGAAGAGTCTGACTTTCGAGACTGTGGCATTTACACACATGGGCAGAAAACCACAGAAAAATACCAGAAAGACAGGAATATACAATACTGTGTTTATTTCAAATACACATTCTGTGTCTTTGCCAGGGCCTGAGAGTGAAATGAGAGAGAGAGAGAGAGAGAGATAATCATCACGAGAGAGTGGATCTAAATCACTGTGCTGTAGTCCATCAGCAGTCTTCCACTGCTCTAAATAAAGGATCGCTCCTCTCTCTGCTCCAGAATCATCTCTTCATTTTGTGCAGGCTTTGCGATTAGCCGGGCTGCAGCATCGCAACCTGTCAGCTAGTGTTCTCCTCGCTAGCGCTAAAGCCTTTTCACGGCCCACTTTCTCCTCACTTGCCTCGCATTCATTATTTAATGCATGCAGGACCTGTTTGGCCAGTAAACAGAATGAGATTGTGTAACAGTCTGCCGTGAGCCGCAGTGCAACATGTAATATGCAAAAAGGAGTGTAGGATGGTTTTGGGCAGGAGGGCACGCTGGTGTGTGTCTGTTAGCGCGACGCTGCTGCGACTGGTTTAGCATTAGGGTATTTGATTTGTTTTTTGTTTGGGCAAGTATTCTTTTTTTTTTTTTTTTTATCTTTGTTTTTTTTGGTTGGTTGGTTGTTGGTAGGTTGGTTCATCAGTTGCTGTCTGTGTTATTGTCAGAATCTTTAATGTATTTATTTGTTGGTTAGAATGTGTGAGAGTGTCCAGATTATAGTTTATTTGTTGGTTGGAATCTGTGGCATCCAATATAACTTCCAAACAACTACCCATGAACTCCAAATAACCAACCACCCAACAAACATCTGATACTAACACAAACTCCAACTAAACAACCACCCAACAAACATCTGATACTAACACAAACTCCAACTAAACAACCACCGAACAAACATCTGATACTAACACAAACTCCAACTAACCAACCACCCAACAAACATCTGATACTAACACAAACTCCAACTAAACAACCACCCAACAAACATCTGACACGCACGAGTTTCAACCAACCACCCAACAAACAAACATCTGATACTAACATAAGTTCTAGCCAAACATCCAACCAAAAAACATGTAAACATGCAAACATTCTCACAATACAAAACATTCCGATGTACAGATTGTCCCACCACCAAAATTACAAATAAACATTCAGACACTGACCTATATCAAACCCTGAGAATGGAATTCATGGAATTAGTGCCAGATATTGGTTAGTTGGGGCCGAGTGTTTGTTGATTGATTGGTGCTTTTGTAAATACCACATGTTTGTTTTTTGAATGATTGGTTGGAACTTGTGTTTGTGCCATATGTTGGTTAGTTGGTTGATAGGTTGGTCCATTTGTTTGAATAGTTGGTTGATACAACCAAATGTACCAAATATTTGTTTGTTGGTTGGTTAGTTGGTTGACGGGCTGGTCGATTGGTTGGATGGTAGGTTCACATCTGTGTTAGTGAAAGATGTTGATTGGCTGGTTGGTTTGTTGGTTGGTTGGATTTAACTTATGTTATTGCCAGATGCTTGTTTGTTGATTAATTGAAACTTGTATTATTGCCAGATGTTGGTTAGTTGGATGATTGGTTGACGGGTTGATTGTTTAGATGGTAGGTTCATATCTGTGTTAGTGCCAGATGTTCTTTGGTTGGTCGGTCAGTCGGTCGGTTGGTCGGTCAGTTGGTCGGTCAGTCGGTCGGTCGGTCAGTTGGTCGGTCAGTCGGTCGGTCGGTCAGTTGGTCGGTCAGTCTGTCGGTTGTTTGGAACTTGTGTTAGTGCCAGATGTTTGTTTTTTTGATTAGTTGAAATTTGTGTTATTGCCTGATGTTGGTTAGTTGGTTGATTGACGGGTCGATTGTTTAGATGGTAGCTTCATATCTGTGTTAGTGCCAGATGTTGGTTGGTCGGTCGGTCAGTCGGTTGGTCAGTCGGTTGGTTGGAAGTTGTGTTAGTGCCAGATGTTTGTTTGTTGATTAGTAGGAACTTGAGTTAGTGCCAGATATTTTTATTGGTTGGTTGATTCTTTGCTTGATTGCTTGATTGATTGTATCTTAGTGACAGGTGTTTTTTAATTGGTTAGAACTTGTTTTAGTGCCAGGTGTTTGATTGCTAAGATTTGTTTTACAGTCATTTTGGTTAGTTTTGTTTTTTTCTGAGTCGTGTAAATAATCATTCAAGTTTTATTTTAGTAAAGGTCAAATTTAACACAACGTGACTTGAAAAAATGAAGATCATTACAGGCTGTGGAGCACATTGGTGTGAAATCCTCTCTAAAAAGAATGTGCAGGTGAAGGAATGAGTCTTTGTGTGTGTGTGTGTGTGTGTGTGTGTGTGTGTGTGTGTGTGTGTGTGTGTGTGCACACATATAGATATCACACTACCAAACAAGGGTCCCATAGAGAGTGGTAGCGATGTGAT
>JBBJLS010000018.1:19085513-19098855 GCA_037577275.1 Bryconaethiops microstoma
GTAGGTCACTGTGTGTCTTAACCAACAGAAACATTCCTCTGAAACTGGTCCGGTTCAGGGACTGGACTGGAAATGAGCCTGGAGAACCACATTAAAAATACAAGAAAGTCTGGATCACTGGAGGCAAAATATGAAGAAATAAGGGAGGGGGTCAAGACTGTACTGTAGATTGCAATAAACACACACACACACACACACACACACACACACACACACACACACACACACACGTCTCAGAGCTTCTGGCACCTCCAGGCTATATCTGTGAATTCTGCAATGAACTTCTGAGCTCTTTCCTCTTTAAGATAATCAAGGAGAGGATCCCACAGTTTGAAAGTTTCAAAGGTTAATATTTAAGAGCTTCATCTGGAATGAGATCTGTTACTATGTTGTACTGGAAGGGCTCTGGTCTGCTGGACAGAACAGAGTGGAACACAGGAACACTGGAACACAGTGAAGGAGATCATGTAGAAGCTCCTCTCTAATAACTAATAAGATGCAGGCTTATTTCCAAGTGTTATCTCACAGTCTTCGGCCAGAAAGTATTAAAGGGCACAGTTTTATCCTGTTATCTCGTGTTATTATTCCATGTTTGTTTGTTTGGCTTTTGTGCACCAGCAACAGTCCAAATTAATTTTCCAACCTCTTGTCATCCCTCACAATGAAACATTAGGAGTATGTGAATATGTATGTGTGTATTTGTATGTATGTGTTTATATTTATATATGTAGTTGTATTTAAATTAGCTGTTTTCACCCGTTTTCGCGGGGGTTACGTTCCAAGAGCACCCGCGTATACTGAAAAACCGCGTTGTTGTGATGTGGTTTAAAACAATGCCTAAAAATAGCCTATTTTAATAGTGTAAACCCTAAATATGCCCCAAAATATGCTCGCAAAACAATTAATACATTAATTAATGCTTAATACATTATCCTTAAAGAAAATGTAAAGGTAAACCCGTATCTGTACTGTATATTTTACATTGAACTGCCGTCTCCCGCAGTGCTAGAATGTAAATACCGATGTTACCCCTGTAGAGACTGGACTGGAATTCCTGCAGCGCATTTTCTTTGGTATAAGCAGGTAAATACTGTAATAAATGAATTTAATTTACAGTAATAAAAATACAGGCTTTAAGAAGAACAAAACGAAAAACACGAGAACACTCGAGAAGCTCCACGGGGGAAATTCTGGACTGCAACTGCGTTAAAGGGCAGCAGCCAATCAGCAGCAAGGAGAAATAAATAACGTTCTTGGATTGGCTTCTTTCAAACATCCCACCTCTGAATACAGGTGACTGTGACGTCAGTCAGTTCTAGATACATCACTGACTGTAGAGCTGTAGTGTATGCAGGTTTCAGTCAGTTCTAGATACATCACTGACTGTAGAGCTGTAGAGTAAGCAGATTTCAGTCAGTTCTAGACACATCACTGACTGTAGAGCTGTAGTGTAAGCAGGTTTCAGTCAGTTCTAGATACATCACTTACTGCAGAGCTGTTGCATAAACAGGCTTTTGTCAGTTGTACCTACATCATTGACTGAAACTGGCTTACGCTATGGTTCTACAGTCAGTTCTAGCTGTGTTGCTGCTTGGAGAACTGCAGCATAAGCAGATTTAAGTAAGTTCTAGATATGTCACTGACTGTAGAGCTTCTCTGGAGGAAGCTACACTAGTACATGACTTGCAGATTTCCGTGAGCTCCGCAGACTCTCCGTCTGTCTGAAGCGTGTTCCGGATAATGTATTCCAGCAAGCCGCACCACTCTTCGCAGTACGTCAGCGCTTTGAAGTGACTCGAGTGTGCTTTTCCTCTTTCATGCCTTCTTTTTGTTCTTTTTTTTTAACATTTTTTTCTTTTTTTTTTGAAGTACTTTTGTCTCTGCCTGTTTGGAAAGACAAAGAATCTTTGTTTTCAAGGCTGGTTAAATCAATAAGACGTCGCCTGTCTGGTCTGATTTATTCGGAAATCAGATTGAGTGACTGTTATAATGGGCCTTTTGACTGATGTTTGGCTTAGCGGAATGGAAGAGAAAACGAGGAGAGTTTTTTTTGGAGGATTAGAGGCAAATATTAGCATAAAATCACAATTTCAAATCAGCGACAGCTGAAGGAATTGCTCCAGAGGTGAAAGCATATAATTTAGCTTTTTTGCTTGTCTATTTTTATATTGTACTTAGATCAGAATTACACCGCCGGCAGTAAGTGCTGGTGAACTTTCAAAAAACTTAAGTGAGGTTTTATTGCACCGACGGCTATACACCCCTTTAAAACAACTGTTCACAGTGGAGGTGAATGGAACCAGACATCCACCTCTAAAAGCTCCTCACAGAAAGTTAGAGCATGAAATTGTTAACGCCTGAGACGTTATTCTTCCGGGATCTTGAGGAGCTTTTACGTCTAAAACTAAACCCATTCATGGTGGAGGGATACATGCAGGGCATCGTGAGGCAAAATAGTCCCCAAAGAAAAGTGATTTAGTTCATATTCACCTTTTTTACCATAATCAACATCCATATAAACACTCAGAGACACGTGGAGCTTCACTGGGGGCGATAGTGACTAAAACGGCTGGATTTGTGTCGGAGACGTCTGGTTCCATTCACCTCCACTGGAGAGAAATGACTACAATGAACAGTTTCACACCAAACATACACTGAATGACTGAACTACCACTGGTTTATGTGGGAATTTTAAAAAATGGGTGTAACTCGCCTTTCAGGCTGCATGTGCATATATTATGACACCCCATATGTAGGTTGCCATCCAAATAAAACGTTCTCAAATTTTAACAAATAAGTACATTTGCTGAGTGTATTCTCATATTTATTTATTTTCGGTATCCTGCTATGTGAGTGTCAGATCCTCCTGCTGCGGAGGCAGGACTGCTGTTCTCTCGCTAACTGAATATCACTTTTTTTTCTTCTTCTCGCATGATAAAATCCCAAATAATTACAGTCTCAGCTGGATCTTCACCATCCTTTCGCATTTCGAGGGTAAAAAAAAGAGAAAAGACGAATAAATAAAAAAGATCTCCATTATCGTTGTCATTAGCGACCAACTAAGCCAGGATCACCCCCCCCCCCACACACACCTACATGCCTCGGCTCACACTGATTGCCAATTAGAGCAGAAATCAATTTACAGTCCCCATCACTAAATTGATATCATTATGTTTATTGTGGAATGAATAATTGATTATCATATCATTATATCCCAGTCTAATTGCGCAGAAAAGCAGCCTGGCAGGTAGCGGCGGCGGCGATGGGGACACAAAAAAGTGATTGTTGATAATTAGGGGTTATTATTGTCATCTTCCAGAGACGCCGCCACCGGAGAACTTCAGCCCTGCAGGTAACGAGGCCGAGCGAAGAGTTCCTCTCAATTCTCCTTTTACATTTGGGGTCAATTTGACCCCATTCAAATGTTTAATGTCTCTATATAAACAATTGACCTCATTTTTTGCCTCATATTAAATGATTGTTCCTAATTTAATGGGAACAAACTGGGTAAAACACAAACTTAACATATATAATACGTGTTTTTAGTGTCTGCACACCGTTCTTTGGGTCCAAATTGACCTCAGACTGTCCTAGCTGTTGAAAACTCACTTCCAAATGTACATATTTATTTTGTTGGGTGAACAACTATAAATGAAAATGTGTGAAATAATGATGAGAATCCGTAACAGTGCAGGTCCGACTCCTATTAACTGGTTGTGGGTGATACAGATTCAAATTCTAGACTGTCCTTTAACTTTAAATGCACTCGTTACTGTTTCAGCACTTAATAGCTCCTTAAATATCTAACACTGGTCTGGAGATCCACATTATCATTATTTTTATTATTCATCATTACTGACCTACAAAAAGCCCCCTAATATAATTATAATTATGACATTTTCTGACTAATAATGGAACTCAAATGGTGAACATACAGTAAATTTATTTGTTGGCAAATAATAATATATTGTGTATTTTTGGTAAATATTAAGTAACTGTAGAAAATCTCTTGACTGGTACTTGTGGAAATAACATTTGTTTTGGTTGCTTTGGAGGATATTGAGGATGTTTATCTGTCATTTTATAATCTTCAGTATAATCTTCCCTTTGTTTTAGTTCATAACAGAACTTTGACAAGATAAATAGAGCTTTGAATAAAACATACATGTAATAAAACCCCCATGGTGGGATTTTTCAATGAAGTAGCATAAAGTACCCGAAACAATCTGGGTAGAAATTTTAATTTGAATACATTTTCTAGAGGTTTAAATTGAACCCAAGTATAAAGGATGGGAGTAACAAGTGTGTTTTCAGAACAGGGGGCTTTTATTGCTTTATCACAGGTGATTCTGACAGTCCGGTCATATATATATATATATATATTACTGTTTAGTGTAATGCATTCATTTATATCAGCTTTACAAATACAACGTATAAACATTAAATTAAACAACATAGTGACAAAATCAACAGTGTTTGGACCAGATCACTTCTCTGAAGGTTCTAGATATGTCTCAAAACAGATATGGAACTGCAATATAAGCAGATTTCAGTGAGTCACTGCATCTAAAGCTTGTTACAGTCAGTACTAGATAAGTTATTGGATGTAGAGCCGTGGTGTAACCAGGTTTTTTTTGGTTCTAGATATTTAGTGGCATAATATAAGCAAGGTTCAGTTCAAGATATGTCACTGCAGACTTGTGGTGTAACCAGGTTTGAGTCAGTTCTAGATACTTCAGTGGCTTTAGAGCTGTAGCATAACCAGGTATGTCAGTTCTAGATATGTCAATGCCTTTAGATACAGTTCTAGATACAGAGGGTCATGACATGTTTTATCAGTTCTATAAATACAATTCAACACAATTTACATAATAAGAGAATTAATGGTTGATTTGTGAGAGTCCAGGTCCGGTTCTGGATCCGGTTCCGGATCCGGTTCCGGGTCATACTCCTGTGCTCCAGCTGATGGTGAACGGCTCATTTATGAAGTACCGACCACTGGTGGCGTCAATCGTCAGCTCCTGAAGAGCAGCAACAACAAACAGGGATTCACAAATTTCATATATTATCTTATATTATATATTATATTATATTATTTTGTATTATATTGTATTTTATTGTATTCTATTACATTATATAATATTATATTGTAATATATTATGATATTATATTATTTTGTATTGGATTATTATATTATTATTATTATTCATTAATTCATTTTCTGTAACTGCTTAATTCTATTAGGGTCGAGGGTATCCGGAGACTATCCAGGGGTCTACAGGTGCAAAGCAGGGACAGGGCACCAGCCCACCATGGTATATTATTATAATATATCATATTATATATAGATAAACAGATAGATAGATAGATAGATAGATAGATAGATAGATAGATAGATAGATAGATAGATAGATGCATAGATAGATAGATAGAAAGGGAGACAGACAGATAGATAGAGAGACAGATAGATAGATAGACGGATAGATAGATAGATAGATAGATAGATAGACAGACAGACAGACAGACAGACAGACAGACAGACAGACAGACGGATAGATAGATAGATAGATAGATGAACAAACCGAATGAGTAAACAAACAATACCATGTATTTTTGACTGGTAAAACAGTTCAATATGGTGTTTTTCCAAACAATCAAACCAAAAATCACATTTGAGATTTCAATTCTCAATTCTCACACACACGCACACACACACACACACACACACACACACACACACACACACACACACACAGACAGATGGAGCTGCCTGGCCCTTTCAGACCGCAGTAGGGAAAAGCTAAAATAGATAAATGGTTCTGCGCCCACTGGAACACTGGTTATTCAAATCCGGACTCAGAGCCTCTCCGTCGCTTTCCTGTCCGGATCTGAGGCCGAGCCGCTGTAAAACCGGCCCTCTGAAGCGCCGCATTACTGCACGCGGCATTGTTGGTGTGCTGGAATGTCACTTTACAAGGGCAGCGCTCGAAAAGAGTCGGCGGTAACAGATAATCCATTTCTCCACCCTCTCGCCTCCCAGCACCGAAACACACCGGCTCTCACCACACAGCTCTCTCAAACACACGCATACTCTTAAAGAGCAGCTGCAAAGCTCCACTGCAAACCTGTTACTCTTCTACACCATTCAATAGCTGTGCTGTACAGAGGGTGAGCATCCGGATGACTATAATAAAAAAAATCCTGAAGGCTGGATTATTAATCATTTAATGAACTAAGTGCTAATTATTATTATTATTATCATAGTTGTTGTTATTGGCAACAATGATGGCGGAAGTTTATATGAGATTAATTAAAATTATATCATTTATTTTTTCTGATGTGTGTTTCACAGAATGTTCAGCTACTAGACAAAAATAGTTTAGTGTCTTATGGTTTATTTATTTGTTGTGAAGTGTAAAGCCTGGTTGAATGTACTCAAAATGTGACGTTTACTTCATTTGATTTACTGCAAATTATTCAGTATCTGCGATAATCTATTTAATATCTGCTTTGCATTTTTCAGTATCTATTATGAATTATTCAGTATCTAACCTGTATTGTTCAATATCTATTACGAAAGATTTAGAATCTGCTATGCGGTATTTATGTATCTACTATAATCTATTCAGTAACTACTGTGAATTAATAGGAACCACTGTGAATTACTCAGTATCCATTATGAATTATTCACAGTCTGCTATGAATTATTCAGTGTCTAGTAAAAACTATTCATTATCTACTATGAATTATTCAGTATCACTATGAATTAGTAACTATTATAAATTATTCAGTACTACTATGAATTATTCAGTATCGACTAAGAATTGTTTGATATCGACGATGAATTATTCACAACTTTCTTTGCATTATTCATTATCTATTGTTGATTATTCAATAACTACTAAGAATTTTTCAGTCTCTATAATGGATAATATTATGATATTAGGAATTATTCATTGTCTAGTATGAATTATTGAGTGTCTATGATGAATTATTCAGTATCTGCTATGAATTACTGAGTAGCCACCATAGATTATTCTATATCTACACTTTCAGAAGTGTGGGCCCGAACACCGAGCTTTGTTTGAAGGGTTTAGAACATATTTTATTCAATAACATGTTGGAGATGAAAGCTTTGCTTTTGATAATAAAAAGATAATCCTGCCTCACCTCTGTGAGTGAAGTGTGATTGAAGTTCAGGGATTGTGTTGCTCCAGAGTAGTTAATGGTGACTTTGGTGATGGGGACACTTCCTGTTCCCCAGACGTTCACAACACCCAGCGTCAGACGGTCCACAGCGTCCAGGCCATCGTTCACCACGGCGTTAGTCAGAGTGTTCTAAAATACACACACAACGAAGGAATATTAGAGACACAGATCATAGATTTCCACTCTCTGGCCACTTTATTGGAAACTCCTACCTTCTACTTTCACTCTCTGGCCACTTTATTGGAAACTACCCGATACAGGTGTGCTTTGTTCTGCTTGAATGATTCATACGTAGGTCACTGTGTGTCTTAACCAACGGAAACATTCCTCTGAAACTGGTCCAGTTCAGGGACTGGACTGGAAATGAGAGACTTGGAAAGTCCTTCAGGAAGCCTGGAGAACTGTTCCTCAAGACTACAATCAAAATGTGAAAAAATGAGGGGGATCAAGACTTTTGCACAGTGCAGTAAATGGTCACAGTAGTGCTGGTGCTACACAAGAGTGTTGCATAACTCAAAGCACTGTGTAACTAATCCTGCAGCACTACAAGGCAGGTCTGACACTCTTTATTCAACAAATGTATAACACTGGACAGTTTTGCCTTTCTGAAGTACATTCAGAACTTAATTAATGAAAGGAATTGTAATCTGCATGTCAGACAGCAGCAGTGTTGGAGTTTTTCACTTATCTGGGATCTTGGATCAGCAGTTCTGGAATCAATTATTCAACTAGGAGTTCTGGCATTAGCAAACTGTGGGATCAGCTTTTAGAGATCAGCTTCTGATTAAAGATTGGACTCCGTTCAACTTATATTCATTCTCAGTTCAGCAGCAGAATTATTGTAATATGATGGAAAGTCCCTTGAAGTCTTATGAAAAAATTTAAAACATGTTTATCACCAAATACAATAAACTACCTATTGAAAACTGACATTTCTGTAGCAAAGTACTCTTTTGGACATAACGACTGATACAACCTCATTCTCTTTCTCTCTAGGTAATACTAGAGACAAAGGCTACACAGGTAGCAGTAGAAACAAAAGCAATGCCAAAGATTATAGACAGAGGCAATTATTCACAAAAATTATATTCAGTATATTTTGACTTGCATAGGGGTGGAGGCTTAGTGGGTAGGATACTTCCCTGTGGACCAAGAGGTCATGGGTTTGAATCCAACCTTCAGCACCACCACTGGGTTCCTGAACAGGACCCTTAACCCCAAGTGTCTCCAGTTTTGCTGCAGTGTTACTCGCAGCACCATCATGGGGCCCAATGCAAGTCAAAATATACTGAATATAATTTTTGTGAATAATTGCTTTCTCTGTCTATAATCTTTGGCATTGCTTTTGTTTCCGTTGTTGCTACCCGTGTAGCCTTTAGCTTGCGTATTATCTAGAGACTGCCCCCTGTAGCTGGGGAATGGAAGTCGCTTTGGATAAAAGCGTCGCTAAATGCCTTAAATGTAAATGTAAATGTTATGTAAATGTAAATGTAAATATAATGTAAGTGTAAATGTAAATGTAAATGTAAATGTAAATGTAAATGTAATGTAAGTGTAAGTGTAAATGTAAATGTAAATGTAAGTGTAAATGTAAATGTAAAGGAAATGTAAATGTAAATGTAAATGTAAATGTAAATGTAATGTAAGTATAAGTGTAAATGTAAATGTAAATGTAAATGTAATGTAATGTAAGTGTAAATGTAAATGTAAATGTAAGTGTAAGTGTAAGTGTAAGTGTAAATGTAAATGTAAATGTAAGTGTAAGTGTAAGTGTAAATGTAAATATAAATGTAAATGTAAATGTAAGTGTAAATGTAAATGTGTATGTGTATGTTCTCCTTGTGGTGCTGTGGATTTCATCCAGGGTCTCCTGGTTTCTCCCACAGTCCAAAGACATGCAGTCAGGAGAACTGGGGATTCTAAATTGACCATAGATGTGTGTGTGTGTGTGTGTGGGTGTGTGTATGTGTGAGTGTGTGAGTGTGTGTGTGTGTGTATGTGTGAGTGTGTGAGTGTGTGTGTGTGTGTGTGTGTGAGTGTGTGAGAAATTGCTGTTATCTTTTGTCCCTGTGCTTACTTCTCTTTTTGAGATGTTCCGGGCGACTCTTTTGAAATCTTTTTTGTTTTTGTTTGTACTGTATGTTTGTTTGTTTGTATGAATTGTTTGTTTGTACGTTTGTCTGAATGTGTCCTCATATTACTGTTGGATAAAAGCGACCGCCAAATGTAATGTGACGTAAGGTACTCAAAGGTAATCGGCCAGCACCGGTAAAAGCTGTAGTATGGCGCTTTTCCACTGGCACAAGGAACCACGAACAAATGATTTTCCATGACAAAAAAGTGACCCATACCTGAACGGCACCCATGTTGCTCAATGGCAGGGCCAAAAGTGGGCAACAGCCAAGCTGACGGCTTTCTGATTGGTCAGAATGTTTTCATGATAACATTCAGATATGGATGGAGGACATTTTTTCTGTCTGTGCAAAAAATCAGCAACGGAGATACAAACTAACAACTGGAAAGTCGAAAAGGCACGAGCACTATTATCTGTCTGAGCTGAAAATACATTTCTTTGAGAGTTTTCTAACACTGTGAGAAACATGAAGAATAGAAAAAAATGTTAAAACTCAAACAAGACTATAAATAATAAAAGACCACAGTAACACAGTAACCACTGACAGAAATACTTTCCACTGGTACGACTCCATGGATGTGGTTTTGGGACGACCGGCCACAAACCGTGTGGAGAGAATTGCACTACTATGTTTCAGAAACTTTGAAATCCACTTGAAAACCAAACCGCTTCTGTGCGATTGCAGTATGGTTTGGCTACAGTGCCTATAGTCACACATTTCAAACATTGATGTGCAGATTTCAGCAACTGCCCCTTGACTTCTATTGTAAATGAGCCTCCAGTCAAATGGTTTTTTGTTTTTTTCATAAGTGCACTGAAGTTATTGTCTCTGGTAACCTAAATTAGGGCACTGGTGTGTCAGATGGAGGCCCATTCGAAAAATGCTGGTGTTCCTTTAACATGAGGCCTTCACCCGGCAGATGTTGCTTCAATTTAGTATCACGAATGTCACACCGACAGGACCCCACTGAGACTGAGGCCAGGACAGAGACAGAGTCTGTCTATGTCTCTAGGTCTGTATGTCAGTACAAGAATAAGCAAACACACACACACAGCATGCGGCGACTCCTCCGCGGCCCAGATATGTCAGGAAAATTCATGTCATCAGGAGAATTCCTTTTATAACCTCACAGTCCAGACATGTTAACTCCCAGCCTTTGACACACACTTCCCCTGACCGTATATGTGTGGACACACACACAGTCCGACACACTTCAGACATACGCTATGTGGCCAAAGGTATGTGGACACTCTTCCCGATTGTTGCGTTTTCAGCTGCACCCATTGCTAACGATCAGGCACACAACCATGCAGTCTTAATACACAAACACTGGCTGTAGAACTGATGTGCTCACTTTAAATATGACCTTTACCACAAGTCAGTTTATGAACTTTCTGCTCTGCTGGAGCTGCCCTAATCCATTTCAAGTGCAATTATTGTGAAGTACAAGCATGATTTGTTATATCACTTGCTGCAGAGTTCCAAACAGCAGCTGGAAGCAACATCGGCACAAGAACTGTGTGTTGAAATGGGTTTCCAAGGCTATACAGTAGGGCATTAACAGAAAAGTCGATTTGTCGATGCGTCGACGTCAGAGACAAGGCGACCCCCCCTGAGAGAAGTCGACAAGTTGTGTGTTTTTTTCCTCTCTCTGTGCGCTCGCTTGTGTACACAAAGCAAGCTCTGCCTCTGATTGGCTTACGCTGACATGTGTTCCTTGACTTAATCAATTATTATAGTCACTTCATGAAAAGGTAGCGTTGGCGCGTACAGGTGAATATAAACACAAAACCACAACAAGACGAGAGACATGCAGCAGAGGCAGTAGGTCACATGTGTGGAGATACTTCGCTCTAGACCACACAAACAGCACAGTGACCTGCACAACCTGCAAGTCGGTGTTAAAGTACAGTAACAGTACCGGCAGTACAAGCCTGCAGTCACTGAACACTGAAACGTTGGAAATGTGTTGTGTAGTGTGATGAAACACGTTTCACTATCTGGTAGCAAAAATAAATGTGAGTTTAGGGAATGCCGGCAGAATGAGGCCTACAGGAATGCATAGTAAAGTTTAGTGGAGGAGGAATAATAGACTGCTTTTCAGGGTTTGGGCGATTCCCTTCAGTTCCAGTGAGAGGTGGCTTTGCATTAGATTAAGGTTCTTTATACCTGTTAAAGGTTCGTCACACTCACACGTTTCACTTACAAAAATGGTTCATTCATTACAACTTTATGTAAAAGCTCATGTTAAAGTCTCTAAAATGGGGCATCAGACCACTCGGAGTGATCTTTGTCATTTCGTTATGCAGAAATTTTGAGAAATCGGTGGACCTTTACTGCAGTTTCCCAGGTTTTATTATGACAGTGTTGATATTTATATTGACATTTCACAAAATGCATGGGAAAAATAACACACACACATCCCTCACAAATACACTATGTTCTCTACCAAACGTATGCCAGTCTCACTAAACAAACTGAACAATCTCCCTCTCTCTCTCTCTCTCTCTCTCTCTCTCTCTCACACACACACACACACAAACACACACACACACACACACAAAACCTGTCAGTTTTTCCTCAGCAAGAAAAATCACAGCTGCATCCTAACAGACAAACACACACCTATGCACACGCACAAATATGCAAAACAATGCCTACACACCCACAACCCCCTCCCCCCCCACACACACAAACACACACACACACACAAACACACACACACACACACACTGTCCAATTGTCACTACACCTGTAAGGGGAACACTAGATCACACAGCTGCATACAGAGTAATTCTGCAATTACAGATTATTATATATCATTATGTTGATAATACAAGACCAGTAATAGCTCTGGTTTCTCATATAATTGACACAGTTAAACATTACAGATAAATCTGTTTAAACAACCATTTTATTTACCATCCAAAACGAGCAGTGAACTAACACAGGCCTCCTGAATTTATATATTTTAATGCTGATGATGGTAATATAGTGGCCAATCTGGGAAAACAGTGTTTACAGACTATAAAGCCTCGCATTGCAATGCATGTACAAAACTCTGATAAAACAATGTTTCAGTCATCAGGCAGCGCATTCATACCTATTTCATACAATCACTTTCTGTGTCTGAGTTTATACAGGTTTTGAACTTGTCAGACAGGAAAGGTGGGAAGTTGCTCAGTTAGTTTCGTTGTTTAATATTCACTTATTTGTTAATAAAAAAATTATTTGTTAATAACACTTGTCAACTTGTTAATAACACTTGTCAATTAGTTTCATTGTTTAATATTCTATAAAATATCTCAGATGTTTGACTGTTTGATAAGGAAAAAACGGTTCTTTGACTGAAAAAATACTGGCTTTAATTATTATTTGTACTATTTTTGGTTATTTTTTGGTTATTATTTAATATTCCATGTTGTAAAAGTATTTGTCATTATTATAATTGTTATTATTATAAAACTTATATTATTGTATAAACTACAAAAATAGTTTTATTGGGGGTTTTTTTGCATTTACATTTTTTAATGAAACTTCATTAGCCCTTCATCATGAATGAGTGGGGATAAACTGCAACATGATGCATGAGATTGGTGACATCACAAAAACAAAGATTTCAAAATGGCCTATTCTTGTATCTTAATTTCTATATTCTGACTGTCTTGACTGGGGTGTGATCAGTGTATTTTTTTACATACTAGATTTAACCCTTTAATTTTTTTAATTAATAAAACGGAGTGAAGTGTCATTTTAAATACTTTATCAAATGTATCAAATTGTATCTAACATTTAGTTATTCAGATATTCTGTGGATAATATCGTCATGAGAGAGAGAGAGAGAGAGAGAGAGAGAGAGAAAGACAAAGAGGGAGAGATAAAGAGAGAGAGAAAGAGAGAGCGAAAAAAATAGAGGGAGGGGGAGAGAGGGAGAGAGAGAGAGAGAGAGAGCGAGAGAGCGAGAGAGAGCGAGAGAGAGCGAGAGAGAGAGAGAGAGA
>JBBJLS010000018.1:19107879-19118849 GCA_037577275.1 Bryconaethiops microstoma
CTCTCCCTCTCTCCCTCTCTCTCTTCTCCCTCTCTCTCTCTCTCTCCCTCTCTCTCTCTCTCTCCCTCTCTCTCTCTCTCCCCCTCTATCTCTCGTTCTCTCTCTCTCTCTCTCTCCCTCTGTCCATGTCTCACTGTATCCCTCTTGCCCTCGTCTTTTTCTCTTTCTCTGTATAACTCTCTCGCTCCTAGTTCCTCTCTTCCTGCATCTCACTCTTTCTCTCTCTGTATTTTTCTCTACCTAAAAGGAAGGATCTTCAAAGAACCATTTCCATCAGTTCTTCTAGAGAAGAACCATTTAAAGAGACAGGGAACCACTCCTGTATCTGCAGTTCTCCCTGCCGTTAGGAAAGAACCCTTGAAAAGCAGAAGAAATGTCCAGTAAAATGGAACAAACCTTAAACCTTCTACACCCTTAATTACTATTTGTAAACCTAAACAACACATTATTACATAAATACAGAAATGAATAAGTGCAGTTTTGCTGACTGACAGGATATTAGCGGGTCGAGAACGCCGTGACCGACTTGTTGACCGCCCTGTCGGACCTCGTGTGTAAAAATGCGCCAGATTTCCTCCCACTAACCGGTGTGTAACTGGTCTGTGGGTTTATGTGCTCATAAATCTCAATATCATTGGAGGTGTCAGAGCAAGCAGACAGGCTGAATCCCGACCGCGCCTCCTTTTACTAGGTGGAAATAAATGACTCACTCATAAATGGGTTTAAAGCAAAGCCTGTCTTTTTTTTTTTTCTTCCTCCACCGTCCTTAATTTAAGACCGCTTTAAAAGATAAAAGTTAATTTGCATAGCGGCGAATGGTGACGCACAGAAAAATGCGTGTAATTCTCCACGGCTCATCCTGGTGTCTAATTCGTTCCGGGACAAAATCAATCACACAGGAGGCTTTCATATATAGGCTGAGTGACGAGAGGAAGAAACCAAGAGAAAAATCTCACCGTCTCATAGTTGTACCACACGGCGTCGGGGACGTAGGCTCTAACTGTGTCCACACCCTGTGTAATAAAAACAAGAAACACAGAAAATCACCTTTATATAGTGATATACCAGTGTTTATGTACATATCACAACCCGCCCTAATCACTCTATTCACAGTTTTAGAGATCCAGTTGGTGCACAAGGAACTTCCAACAGAGTTCCATCCAAAAAACACACTCTAAACCAATGAATGCAACAAATTCATACACCGCAGTGTAATTAAGGCAATTGTGGAGGAGTAACGCTGCCCATTGGTCACTGTATTAGTGCATATAAGTCCTGGTGACATCCACATTATGGATATTGAGATATAATGTAAAACAGTTTATCATGACTGATCAAATTTTCAACATTAACCTCCACGCCATTCACACCTTGGAACAATTTTAGTTGTGAATACTTCCAAAATCAGTTTAGTTCCTCAATATTTCAACATAATTGCATTATGATTGGAATGTATGGAAGGTTATGGTCATTTTTGCCACTTTTTTTTTTTTTTTCCATTTTCTGCCCTCATACAAGTACAAATCTAATTATAAATTATATGTTTATGCATCTAATTAAGTAATTATCAATGATAAACTGGTACACACTGACCAAATATATCACCACTCTGAGGGTTAATGCCTGTTTTAGATGGAGAGAAGAAAAGGGCAAAGAAAGAATGTCATATGCTCTCTTCCGCCCATCATACTCTTCATTAAATTGAGTGTTCATCCCTCCTGCAGGATCTCTGCCATGCCTCAGCCCATGATCCCTCTCCAGACACGCGAAATACGACTCAAGAAGAGGGAGAAAAGGCCTCCAGCCAGGGAAAGAGATCAGGTGATGGTGTCTCTCTCCCTCACCCTCTCTGTTCTGGTGAATAATTGAGTAAAAGAAGTCTCGCCTAATATGTGGTTTTCATCTCGTCTCTGACTCTGCAGCTAGAAGGACCAACACGAGCACCAAATTTGATATTCTCTCCAGCCAAAATACCAAATATCAATGATGTTACAGCTTATAATATTTACATTTGGGAATAAATGACCAACTTGGTGCAGCATATTCCATTTTTTTCCATGACTAAACATATCTACGCAAACAAAACACATGACTCTCCTTTAAAAATATCCAATATCAAACATATTAGAACTTTATATTGAGATTTTGGAATAAATTGCAATGTCATTAAAGCATATTCCAGTTTAAATGGCTAACCATCATCAAGCACCAAAAGAAATGGATCTCCATCCAAAATATCCAATAATAACCAGATTCCATCTTAATATATTTAGATTTCGGAATAAATTATTTACTCATTAAAGCATATTCCACTTTTCCATGGCAAAACTTCTCAGCTACTTGTTTTTTACATAGTAAATATCTCTCTCATTTTACAAATGTAGCTTTAACTTTCTGTTGCCCGCCCCCTAGTGGGCAAAAAACAATATAATACAATTTTAGCTTATAAAATCAAACCAAAACTTTCAGCTTTAACTCTAATGAAGTCACTACTGAATCTTCTGACCCGCAGGAGATGCATGTTTTCAGTCCTTCGTACGACAACAAAACTGAGACTCACATGACTGTGGGCATTTATTAAACTATTAATTGTAATCATTAACTCTCCTAGTCAGGGACTGGACTGGAAATGAGAGACTTTGAAAGTCCTTCAGGAAGCCTCAAGACCACATTACAATACAAGAAGGTCTGGATCTTTGGAAGCAAAATGTGAAGGAAATGCGAAGGGGCGGCTCAAGATTTGTGCACAGTGCTGTAAAACAATGTTTGGAAGTTTTTCATCATCATAGCCATTCCAATTCGGCACAGAACCATTTTTTATAGACGATGGTGCATCATACGGCATTCACAAATTTAAACAGGCCCACATTTGGGACATGTGGCCAAATTATGTACATCCAGCTTATCATCAACGATCACATTCAGCCAAATTTTTGCTGAAGTTAACAGCGTTCACTCCTGGGCTCGACACTGGTGTGGAGAGTTAAAAAGATCACAGCTCGGCCTCTGCTGACCTGTGAGCGTCCCGCCCTCTCGCTCTCGCTCTCGCTCTCTCTGGGCGCTTTGAAGCCCTGGTGCCGCAGCTCGTTTAAGAATATGGAGATGAGGTGGCACTTAAAAAGAGACAGAGACAGGAAGAGGAGGAAGAAAGAGAGGAACCGGAGGAAGAGGAGAGAGAGGGAGGAGGAGAGCGAGTTGAGGACACTGTGGGGCGAGCGCTGATTTCCCCACGCTGCAGAGATCAAGGTTCATCTGGGCCACGTCTGATCTGCAAGTCTGATACGGGATGTCATTAAAGGAACGCTTGAGTGAGAAGAAAGGGAACGCCCAGGGATCCCTTTACGCACCTGGCATCCCGGGATCGGAAGAGGGCCCGTAATTGCGGGAACGTGTCGGAGGAGGCTGGGGACGTATATGGACTTCCCTGACAGTTTCTGTGGAGTCAGCCTTCTCCACTGTTCTGCACTCACAGCCCTCCTGGGCTCATGCAGACCCGTCCTCACCACCCTCACGCAGCTGTGAGCGAGATTTACACGTCTGGGAAAATGATATGTGGAGCTATTTATCCGAGAGCTTATTCTAGAACGTCTTCTCTAAAGCTGTAATCATCCACTCATCAACCACAGCTTTATACCCACTGACAGCTCAAGTGAACACTGATGATCTGGTTCTCCTGTGTCTCCTGTCAAGAGGGCTTTATTATATTAGGCAAAGAGCGGACAGTCAGTTCTCGAGGATGCTGGAAGCAGGAAAGACGGGGTTCCGAGGCTCTTTGACGAACCAAACTGTGATGTGTGGATGACCGAACATGTCCAACACGCCATGTCTTGTCGGGAGGTCCTGGCGTTCAGTGGTCCGAACCTAACAAAAGTGCTCCAAGGGAGGAGAAACAGAGAACCAGCAACAGGGTCCTGAACACCCGAGGCTTACTGATGTAAAGTGGATCAAGGGCCAGCCTGTCTGGTCTGATCCCACAGAAGATCTGCTGCAGAACAAACCGCTGAAGAAGTTCTTGCTGCTCTGATAGAAAGGGGTCAGAACACACAGTGCATCCCAGTACGCGAGGTACCAATAGCACCAGGATGCTCTATGTGAAGAAGGTGAGACGGTGGAGGCAGTGTGATGCTCTGGGTGATGTTT
This sequence comes from Bryconaethiops microstoma, assembly GCA_037577275.1. NCBI lineage: Eukaryota > Metazoa > Chordata > Actinopteri > Characiformes > Alestidae > Bryconaethiops > Bryconaethiops microstoma. The sequence goes on from JBBJLS010000018.1 coordinate 19,112,020, forward strand.
TGCCACGGGTGATTCATGTGGACGTTACTTTGACACCTAAACACTGCAGACCAAGTTCAGCCCTTCATGGAGATCCTGTTCCTAATGGAAGTTCCTCTGTAAGCAGGATAATGGATAGATGGTCCATGTCAAAGCAAAGTACACATGAATGCAGGACCTTTCAGCAGAACATCACCCAGAGCACCACACTGCCTCCACCGCCTCTATTTTTGTCACGTAGTGCATGCTGGTTCATCTGGCCGTCCACCTGATGTAGAAGAAAATTGGATCCATCAGACCAGACGACCTTCTTCCACTGCTCCACCGTCTAGTTCAGATGTCCACAGTAGGAGCTTTCATTGGTGGACAGGGGTCAGCATGGGCACTCTGACCGGTCTGCAGCTACACAGGCCCAGGGGGCGCTGCACTGTGTGTTCAGACTCTTTTATATCAGAGCAGCATGAACTTCTCCAGCAGTTTGTGCTCCACCAGCTCTGGCACTTATTTGCATTAGTAGTGGTGATTTGGGTCACTTGCTTCCAGATGATATTTTAGCGTTTTGTCAACTTCACCACACAGATGATGCAGCGCTATTCCAGTCTATACTTCTATCACAAAAAAGCTCGACTCATCTTTTCCCAACCCTGCCCCCAAGCTCAGCATGATCCTCAGACTCGACACCAAGAACTTCCCCAAGAATCTGTTCCAGATAGGAATGATCTATTTCACACTTTTTTTTTTTTTTGGGCTAACATGCGAGAGGCCATGCTAAATTGGCAATTAATCACCCATTTTAACATGAACGCCATCTATCTCCAGTTCTAATTTCTCTGTAATGAGGTCAGCGCTCTCATTAGAGAGAGAAGAAAGGAGGTAGGAAAATGAAGAGGAAAGAAAAACCAGATTCCCATCCTTCAGTAGTGCGTCCCAGTGGAGGTCACCACCACACGCCCAGAGGGAGGAGATAGAGGCCGTGAGAGGGTGTGAGAGTGTGTGAGAGTGTGTGTGATAGGTGTTTTACGTACAGCGTCCAGCACAGGTGTGATGAGCAGATGGGCTCCCCACAGGAACTGGCGGTCCACGGTCCAGGTAGCCGAGTCAGAATAAAACCTGGGAAAACGGAAGCGGAACGATGCAGAGAGTGAAAAAACTGAAATACTCAGAACTTGTACTTAAGTAGAGTTTTCAGTATTTGTACTTTTACGCAGCTCTTTACATCTTTGAAGCTTTCACTAAACAAAAATAACTTTTAATACCACTATTAGGGCCTAATTTTCTATGTGGAAAAAAAAAAATGACACACCCTCCACGCCTCTGTGACTTTTAATGCAAAAAATGACTTTTCGCGCTGTAATAACGAGGAACGGTTCTCCAGGCTTCCTGAAATTCCTTGTACCATAATGTGGTTCAGTGCAAAAAATAAAGAAGTGAGTGGTGCCTGAAGACGTCTGCACTGTCTTGTATATATTTATCTATCCGATGATACTCACTCGTGCATGACGGGTCGCACCACGGTGTCGCCGTTGACGTGGGCCTTGAAGAACAGAGTGTAGAGGTACGGCAGCAGCGTGTAGCGGATGTTCAGATAGTGGATGGAGGTTTTCACCAGCAGAGAGTCGGCGCCAAAGGCTGCGGGATCCTGTTCCTGCAAGACGAGAAAGAGAGAAAGACGTAGCAGAAAGGAGGAGAAACATAAAGCATGAGGGTGAGATTAGGCCTGGTCCACACAAACACGGGTATTTTACATTTTTTTTACAGTGGGTTTTGCTCTTACATCCTGAAAAAAATCTGATTTTTTATTAAGCTACTGAATAATTCATAGTAGATACTGAATAATTTATAGTGGGCACCGAATAATTCATAGTGGATACAGAATAATTTATAGCACACACCAGAATAATCTATTGTGGATTCTGAATATTTAATAGAAGTCACTGAATAATGCTGAAAAATGTATAGTAGGTTCTAAATAAGTAATAGTAGATTCTGAATGTCGTAGTAGTTACTGAATAATACTGAATAATTTGTGGAGGATGTTGAATAATTCATTAAAGTCACTAAATACTTCATAGTAAACACCGAGCAAGTTATAGTACATGTTGAATATTTCACGGCAGATACTGAATAATTCATAGTCAATGCTGAACAAATCGTCATGGATTCTGATTAACTCATAATAGATACTAAATAATTCATAGTGGAAACTGGAAAAAAAATTATAGTAGATGTCGAATAATTAAGAGTAGATACAGAATAATCCGTAGTAGATACTGAATAACTTACAGTAGTCATTTAGTAATCAGTTCTAATCAGTAGAAACAGATCTGGTTTGTTTAAAGGGTTAAACCCAGCAACACCTCTCCGCTCTGAAGGCCCGGCGGTGGAGGAGAGCGGCGTGGGCTTCGGCATGTGAACGCTGATGATGTGTTCTTCGTGACGGAGGACACTTTGGTCCGCTTGCCTGGAGACAGCCGGGCGACTGATTACTTGCTCTCTAAAAGGTCAAGTCTTATTCATCTAATTTCTCAGAGAAAATCATTTTCCATTCATCCTCATTTGCCCCCTTAAATACATAGCCCATATTGTATTCTCCTAGAGCAGCTTCAATTGCCTCTGTCTCCCTCTCTCCCTCTCTCTCTCTAATCTAACAATTATGATAGGAGGGAATAAATCACAGGCAAATATCATTTGAAGAGGAGGACACACTTTGTAACAAAGACTGGAGTAATATCCACAGCTTGGCATCACAAATTACGACAACAGTGGTGCTCGGAGGAGCTTGTGGTTATGATACTGTGGCTGTTACAGATTAGATTAGGGAAGATTTAAAAGGGACCGCAGTAGCACTAGGCCTGATGGCTTGGATATTTACGATCGTCCCTCATGCGTAATGTGTGTTATTAGTGCCGTGCGTTGAGCTCGCAGTGGCGTTATAATGAGAACACGTACTTTGTAGTATTGAGCGTTGTGGTTGCGGCTGAAGGGGTAGAAGGCACCAACTTGCATCCACCGTCTGCAAAGCTCCTCACTCACGTCGTCAAAGAAGCCACAGATGTCAGCACCAATCTGGCCAAAAAACAAACAAACAAAAAAAAACTAACAATTTAACTAATGCATGTATAATGAATTGTTTAAGAAAACATATTTGTGAGACTCTCAAATGGCACAATCATCCATGCATTTCTGCTATAATCGAAAAAGATAATGGAAATAAAATGTGCTCGACTAATTGATTAATCAAAAAAAAGAATTTACAGATTAATCGATTATCAAAGTCACGACCCTATAAGTAAGCAAATGTTTAAATGTTTAAGACATCTACAACATATTTGTGGGGCTCCCGAGTGGCACAGTCTTCTATGCATTTGTGCTAGCATTGAATAAAATAATAGAAATATAATGTGTTCTACATAATGTGTTTCGGTGAACACTGAACACGCCAAAAGTGACTATATTTGTAGTCACAGGGGGACTGGAGACAGTTGTCAAAGAAAAAAATGAGGTTTAGCTAGTAATGAGCAGTGGCATGGGACGGACATAAATGAATAAATGTCCTTGCATCCTTTGCGACTTAAATTCTGTTTCTATGGAAGATTTGCTCCATTCAGCACTCCGGGGGAAACAATTTTTTCTGCATTAATGCCACAGTTGAATAAAGTAATATAAATAAAATGTGTTTGATTTGATTAATCAAACAGACTAATCGATTCTCAAAGCTATTAGTCACTACCCTGTAATTAAACCTATTTGTTCAACGTGAAGGCAAAATTCGAGTTAAATTCGGTTTCTATGGAAGATTTGCTCCATTCAATATTCCAATGGAGTCATTTCTAATACAATCTTCTATGTATGCATTGGTGGTTTCCTTGGGCGATGGAAAGGTCAATCCCTGGTGGTGCCATAGCCACCCATAGATAAAGCATAATTGGCTTCAGTCTCTCTAGGTGGATGAGGGAAGAAAGAGGACTATCCCAGCCACCTTCAGATCTCTGGTGGTGCCATAGTCACCCATAGATAAAGCATAATCCACCTCAATCTCTTTAGGTAGATGAATAGCCCTCCTTCTTCCTGCATCCACCTAAAAATATCAGGGCCAATTATATTTTACCTAGAGATGGCTAAGGCGTCACCAGGGATCTCTAGGTAGATGGATAGCCCTCCCTCTTCCTCCATCCATCTGGAGAGATTGAAGCCAATTATGCTTTACTTATGTATGGCTATGGCACCACCAGGGATCTGAAGGTAGGACAGCTCTCATTCTTCCCCATTCCCTTAACTGATTTGGCAGCTACTGCCCTGTAAGAAATGTGTTGGCCTGTCCAATGACATTTCTAGCCTGTTCTTGCAGGATCATTAGCATCGCGTGACTGCCGGACTACTAGCTATCGGGTAAAATGTGATACAACAGAATTGGTGAAGATTCACTGACGATTTGCAATATCAGTAACTGTTAAAGCAAAGCGTGCGATCTCATTTTACTGTTTAAAAAAAAGCCTGTTGACGAAGATGAGGCTCGATAGCCGAATCCATTTCCCGTCCGATACATCGCGCTCAATAACAGTCATTGCACTATAAAGAACTGTTAACATTATCCAGCCCATAATCCATCCAGCACATTGAACTGTCTCTGTTAATTCAAAGGATGCCTCCCACAAAGCAGTCATTTCGTTTCCATTTCCATCACACGGCAGCTCAATCAGAAGCCACAGTTAGCCCCTTCGCTGCCCCTGGAACCTTCTCCATATTCCTCAGCAGGTCTATAGACAACGCATTACAAAGACAACAGAACACAGACAATCAATCTGGCCTGGCTGAGGGGAGCTGCGTCTGCGTGTTTTTTTGGTTAAAGCCTTAATAGACTGTTCGATGCTGAGGAATCAATTCAAACTCCCTTTCTTGTGTATCAGGAGACTTTGCAGGCCTGTCAAGACCAAGAGAGGGCTGGAGAGAGAGAAAGAGAGGGAGGTGGTCTCTCCAGGAGTTCTTGGCTGGGGCCTGCTATTGGTTTGGCACAGTATTTCATTTGCATTCATTGATTTGGACGACCTCTGCTTCTCCCCTCACCAGAGACACGGCTCTGGCTTGACTGGTACATATGCTTGAACGACGGGGCTGTTCAGCCAAAAATCTAATTTTGCAGGTTTTACCCCCAAATGTGTTTGATCATCCAAGATATGTTTGGTGTCTGAAGTTTGCCTCACTTTCTACAGCCGCTGAAATCAGAGCCTTAAATGTCTACCTAAACTGACATAGCAGGTAAAGGCGAACTTCTTGTTTATCTCAAACGAAAACACTCGAGACGCTGCTCAAAATCACTGTATAATTACTATATCTGTTAAAGCACAATCTTATTTTTTGATAGCCAATTATTTGATGATATCATGCTGTTTTATGTTATTAGATTTTATTTATCCATGATCTAGTGGCAAGTGTAATGATGTCACTGGGTTATGATGGAGCAGCTCGGATCAATTTCAGACTGTATTTTCTTGGGATTATACTCAGAACCTGATTGGGGGGGGGTGGGATTGGACTCAGATCTTGGCGTGGTTTGGGTTGGGTCTGTTTGGGACTTGCTGAGGTTTGGGTCAGATTGAGACTGGAATCCAAACTTGATTTAGTTTGAGTCAATTTGGGCTTCGAATCAAAACTTAACATGGTTTGTGACGCACTGGAATAAAAAAAACGTGGTTCGGCTCGGATTAGGATTTAAATCAAAACCTTATGTGGTTCGGGTGGGGCTGGAATTGAACACAAAACCTGATGTGATTCGGCTCAGATTAGAATCAAAACTTGATGTCTGGTTGGGATAGAAATCAGAACCTAATGACTTTGGAACAGGTCAAATCTCTGACTGAAGCAAATGTATATTACAAGTAATTAGCACTGTGCAAAGTGCATGAAACTGTTGTTGAGTAATCTTGGATTTGCTGTTTATCTCTAAAAATAACATTTTAGAAACCACATAATCAAATCAAATGCAGTTAGACAGTAGATGCAGGGGTGTGATGATGGGTATGCAGTTTGCATAATGCTAATTACTGGCCATGGGCTTCCAGTATTGCTCCAGTGGTAAAATATTAAGTAGCAGACTTCAGACGCCTAATATGTCTGGCTGATCGACGACATCTTTGGATGATTTTTTTTTTTTTTGCCTAAAGTGAAGTCTTGTGCTTACATAAGGCACTCCGAAGAGGCTGAACTCCAGCATCCCAGGGATGGCCCACTTGATGTCATTCCAGTTGGCAGCGTTGTCTCCCAGCCAATGGCCAGAGTACTTGCCCACCCCAGGGAAGGAAGAGCGGGTGAGGATGAAGGAGCGGTTGTTGCCAAACACGTTCTTCACCGCCCTAGAGGCAGACATGGGAAACAAAGTGGGGAAATAAAAAACAAACAAACAGAACCAAAGTCAGCGTTAGCATGAAGGGGGGTGGTTTGGACCACAGGGGAGCGACGGGCAGATGTGGAGGAAGAAGAGAGGCAGGAGAAGAGAGGCTGAGAGAGAACAAAAGTGGATCAATGAAGCAGAAATTACTGGACGATGAAAAAACACAAGAGCTGCGGTAAACAAACCCAAGAAATTAGGAAGACTGGAGCTCATTCCCTACAGCTTTGACTGCATTGCCTGGGCTGTACACTGAACCGTCTGGATGAAAACTATGGTGCTACACTGTCCACCTCATAGTACTATACTGTGCAAACGTCTTGAGTCACCCTTCATGTTTTGCTTTGAACCACCTTTTTGGCGCAAAAATAATATTTCCTGCCCCTCAAACTGTCTGATCTTTGTCACACTGAGGAGATTAAATGAAAGAAATGTGAACAAATGTTTTACTGACAGGCTGCAAAGT
>JBBJLS010000018.1:19166788-19186252 GCA_037577275.1 Bryconaethiops microstoma
GAGAGAGAGAGAGAGAGAGAGAGAGAGAGAGAGAGAGAGAGAGAGAGAGAGAGAGAGAGAGAGAGAGAGAGAGTGTTTAAGTTAACAGCTTGAGAAGTTATGTTTCTTAAATTGTATATGGTTTATGAAATCAGTAATCCAAGCAAACAATTTAAAGCCACACAAGGATGTGTTTATCTTTTCTATGACCTTAATCATTAATCAATAATGCAGAACATTTTATAGTAATGTGCCTAAAGTTTATATGCTTTGTTGTTCAGCACTGAAATTTATGAATATCTTGACATCTTAACAAATACGGACAAACAAATAAACAAATAAACTATTTTTAGATTACTCTGCAGTAATGCACGAATGACCACAGGTTCAAGAAGATGTATTTAATGAACAGTTAATATGTACAAATCATGCAAAATAAAACATTTCGACAGTAAATTGGCTCAATGTACACACATGAAAGTATTACAAAAATTCTGGGAAAAACAGAATATGTTGGGAAAAATAAATAAACTGTATAGGGGTCACAGCAAAGTGACACATGGGAATGTGACCGAACCTAAAACACATGAGACATGATGGAGTGAGCGCAATGTGACATACATTCGTCTGCATTTAGCTAAAGGAAATATCATTTATTTTTGCTCTTACTGAGCAAGAAAATAAGATATATTATAAAAATAGGGCAAAAATGTTTCCAAAATAGTCTCTGAATGCACCTCAGTAGATATATAGTGAAGCCTCTGCTTTGATTGTCATCTGAAATGAAACGGGGAAATTCATCCAAGGCCAAAAGGGCTCCAGTTCAGGCTTCTAATGGGTTCTAGAGCAAAACACCATCAGGATGGGTATGTAGGATCCGCACAGGACCAGTGTGTCACAGTGTAGGGTTACAGTCTGTAATGTTCCATAATGTTCTACCAGGTCTTCCCCATAGACTGAATATGCTCCTTGGCTTTCATCCTCAGTGATGCGATGCTGGAGTTGCGTGGGTCTGTCTCCTCCAGACTAACTTTGTCCATGAAGCCTGAGGTCTGGTAGGCCGGTGGGGGTGGTGGGGGACACACTGGGCCAAGGTGAGGCAGAGAGTGGCTCAGGAAAGGTGGAGGGGTGTAGCTGGCAGGCTGAGAGGCCATGAAGCCTGGCAGGGACTGCAAAGGTGAGCTAGGGGATGAGATCGGAGCCGAAATGGGCCCTGTAAGCCAGGGGTCCAGTGGCAGACCGCCACCACCCAGCCCTGGAGCAGCTGGTCTGGGGAAGGACAGTACAGACGACTCCTGGAGCTTAATAGAGCTGACCTCCAGCTTTTCCTGACGACGCCACTTAGCGCGGCGGTTCTGGAACCACACCTGGAGCGCCGCAAAGTAACCAAGTTTTAATGAAATGCTCAAAAATCCATATTTGCTTTAAGCAATTCCAATGCCCACTGTATTTGTGAATTTTGTTGTTGATTTTTTAATATAGGGAAACACGTGACGTATATTGTCTGTGGTAAACAAGCAAACAGACGTGGTAACTGAAAAACATTGGAATATTCTTTTAAACTCTCTTAAACCCTGAAGAGCCTGCACTTCAATTCTTCGCCAGTACTGCTTATAACTTACACACTGGCTATTGGATGATTCATAATTCATAATAATATAACAATGAGCAGTGCAGAAACATTACAAAAACTGTTGTCATTTTAGTAAATACATTCAAATAGAGATTAATAATAGTAGAATAAGAAAAAAAAGAAGCAGCTACAAAACTTTACAACACTGGTACATGTTATATATGGTTTAATAAAATTTAGTATTGACATTGATTAACAGGATTTGGTTATATGTGATTCTGGAACAAATTATGTTAACATTGTATAAGTGATCAAATTACTATATCAGCATGGTTCTGGAATGTAATTAACAATTGTGAAGTGAGGAATTCAGTTCTAGAATTTGATTGTTGGAAAATTAAACATGATTGTGACATCACAATGGGACCATTAATAATGTGCAAAATAAAACAACCTTACAAAAAATTGTTAACACTTTTCTGTAGTTGACATCTTCATAGTGGGGGTTTGTGCTTGTTGCACTTACTATTAGGGTTGATTTAATATTTAAACAATATTACTTTGTTTAGTGTATATTACTTTTTTAAATGCCCAGCCTTCTATTATAAAATATTTTAGTTTTTGCTAAAACTAAAAACTACACTTCAAGGGGTTAAAATAAATTAAATAATAGATTCAAACTTGTTCAAGTATTACACAGGTCAACAATTTTTTTGTTTTGTTGTAATCATCAGAAACCACAACTTTTCTAAACCATTTTTTCATGCTGATTTCAGACCTGCTTTTGTTTTTTTTTTTTAGTCACATCAACTTTTTGAATTATGAGTAATATTAGATTTGCAATAGACTTGCATGTAGTTTTTATTAAACCACAGACACCAATCAAACAACTGTTTCAATATTTTCAGTGTGAAGTCAGACAGACACACACTGTGGCATAGATATAATGATCAGTGTCAGTCAGACACCACTGTTTCTTCAAAAACACTTAGTATATGATTATTATATGATAATTATACCACTATCATGCAATATATAACCAGCTTCATCACAAAAACTGTACGTGCTGGAAAACTAAACACAGATTTGAAATCAGCATGAATAACACTACAAAACCCACAAACTTATCTCTGATGATTTTGACCTGTTGACATGTGTTATCATCTTAACATGTTTGAATTGTATAACTTTGTACATCTTATAGTATAGTAATGAAGAAATATTTCTGTAATAAATTTTATTCCTCCATAATATCACTGTTTCAATAAATCTGGCATAACTAAGGAAAAAGCACCTCACATTTTGTTGATCAGCTTTTATATGTTTTCATTATTTCTTTCTTTCTTTTCAACACCCGCCCTTTTAATAACTTCAACACACTCACCTGGACGCGCACCTCCGGCAGGTTGACCTTCAGTGCGAGTTCCTCTCTACTGTAAACGTCCGGGTAGTGCGACCTCTCAAAGGCTCTCTCCAGCTCATGAAGCTGGAACGTAGTGAAAGTGGTCCTGTTCCGCCGATGCTTTTTACGGTCTGGGCTTGAAGGGGCGTCTGTACACACATACACAAACACACACACCTCTGGTTATATTTTTAAAACTATTTAAGTATAAAAACACAATGACAAAACACAATTTGATTAAAGAAGGATCCTTTAAAAATTCTGCAAGATTACCTTCAGAATTCATTTTAATATTTGAATAATATTTGAAAGAATATGTACTGAATGTTATTATAACTCTAAATCATCTTCTGACTGATGCATTTTACACCGCACATTTTACATATATAGTTGTATTTTGGTGTGCAAAGATTATAAACATTTCTTTAAAGTTTTAAACTTTTATTCTTAAGAAAATTTTAACTGGAGCAAAATGCTGCCCCAGGGATGCACTGAAATTGGCCTTTACCTAAGTGCACACAAACATTGTGCCACTGTTTGTATATTAATACATGAAGTGAATTTAACAACCTTAATGAATAGAATATCATCCTTAACATTCTAAAAACTGAAAAATCATTTATCTTCTAGTTTAGGTTTAGATTCCCTGCAGTTCATATCATTATAATCAGGGTTTGTGTTGATGTCACTAACCACTTGCTTTTCATTCAACTCAGTATTTAAACTACATTACTGACTTTAATATGACAAAACAACTAAACAGTTTAATTAAATTCCCTTAAATGTTAAGGGCCTTTATGTGGGGGCTTAGACATTGATTTTTTGATTACTGAAAACGATAATAGTTTCTGAATGTTTAGAAAATTAATTCACAGTATTAATCCAATCTATAGTACAGTACAGTGTAGTATAATACAGTACAGTAACATATAGTACAGTTATTCATTCAACTCAATATTTAAACTAGATTACTGAGAATTAAACAGTTTAAATGCCTTAGATGTTGAGGATCTTTATGAAGGTTCAGAACCTACTCATTGGTTTTATAGGAATTACTGAAGACCACATACAGTATAATGCTGTTTTAGAAGTGACTCACTCTGAAAGCTTTCGGAGTTTGTATTCGTTTTTGAAGCACCCCGGGTTTCACCCTGTAGCATCTTCTCGTCTCTGAAGCCTAGGATGGCCTCAATGCTGTGGACTCTGGCCTGGGCTCCAGCAGCACGAGCCAAATGCACCGGTGGGGACAGCTGCTCCTCCATGCTCTGACACTGCACTCCGACAAGGCGCATTGAATTTGTAGTACAAAAATAAAGTAATAAAAAAAATTTAATGAAATCTAAAAAACAAACACTGGACAAAGTTGTTTCCAGTGGCTGTCAACTACCAAATTGCTCAAACACCATAAAAAATAACAATTAAACAATACACAAAAGAGAAAATTCTGTAAAGTTTCTTCCAGCGAGTGACAGCAAACAAACTTCTAGTTTGCTTTTAAAAAAATAGCATAGTAAGCCATAAATGAGTCTGTAAAAAGCTCACAAAAATGATCTCCAAGCTTGAGGATATAACTGTTCCTCAGAATTTGATTCAGAGGGAAAAACAGCCCATTCCGCTACTGTAGAAATCTGTGGGTCACCTCAGACGCTGAAGTGCATCACCTTGGTCCAGCTTGTGATCATACTGGCGATCCAGCATCCTCAGGGGCATTTTATACAGACCCCTCAGCCGGGGGGCTTTTGTGTGTATCTCATCCCCCCGGTGCCTCTGGGAAAGCTCAGATTGGCTGAAGGGGCCCTGGGACTCCTCCCAAAGACCCTTGCACAGGCTTAGAGGAACCACCATTTCAATGTACATCTTTCACTTGTCTGTCTATCTATCTATCTATCTATCTATCTATCTATCTATCTATCTATCTATCTATCTATCTATCTATCTATATATATTGTGTGCATATATCAATGAGTGTAAATATCCATCCATCCATTTATCTATATCCATCCATCCATAGCCATTTGCACTGCCGTGTGCGTGTCATCCTTATATCCATCTATCCATTTATATCTATCCATCCATCCTTCCATCAATCCATATGTATCTATCCATCCACTTATCCATCGATCTAAATCCTTCCATGCATTTATACATCTATCTATCTATCCATCCATCCATCCATCCATCCATCCTCACAGCTGTGTGTGTCATGCACAGCCTGCTTCCCCTCAATATCGACTCAATCTTGTCCTCCACAGTGACTCTGTTTCTCGAGGCTGCAGCCTTGGCCGTGCAATAGTCACACACTGTCTCTCCACGTGTGAAGCAGGATGGCCGTGGGAAACGCTCCACACCACCAAATCAGCTGCAGACGCATTTGGACGGCACTAAAAACTGCAATGAATCAGCAATGGTCATGTTGGATCCTCGTTAAAGGATTGGCATTACGTTTATGGTGGCTTTTAAAGGGCTCGGGCCAAAATGAAAAAAACGTAATCTGTTGTAAGCGTGTCTCATCACCTCTGACAGCAGTTTTCCACACATATTTAAGACCACAGCTGCTGTGGGGATTCCTTGGGGGTGGGCTGTTTTGAATTTTTTTTTTAATATTTATTTATTTTTTTGGTTACTGTGGAAACTGTACCTGTAACGCTAGTGAGAGAGCATTGATAACCGGAAAATGATACTAAACTATGAAATACCTGTAATACTGAGTATTATAGTGAACGAGCACTAATGAATGGAAAATCTACAGAATACTACATAATACAACCAAATATATAGCCGGAGTGGCCCTTAATATCCAGGTGCCATTTGATGCTGCCACCACCAGTCTTCACCTGGCTCTCACCCATCTGGACAAATAGGACACTATGCTGTAAACTGACTCCAGCATTCAACACAATCATTCCTCAGCATCTGATTGTGAAGCTGGGACTGCTGGGCCTGAACAACTCCCTCTGCAATCGGAACCTGGGATTTCTGACTGGGAGACCTCAGGATAAAGAACATTTCTGACTGGTATTTCTGACTGGGTGACCTCAGGATGAAGAACATTTCTGAATGGGAATTTCTAACTAGGAGACCTCAGGATGAAGAATATTTCTGTATGGAAATTTCTAACTGGAAGACCTCAGGATATAGAACATTTCTGAATGGAAATTTCTAACTGGGAAACCTCAGAGTAAGGAGCAACATCTCCAGCAATGCCAGACAGGCCCCCAGGGCTGTGGGCTCAGTCCACTGATGTTCAAGCTGATAAACCACCACTGAACAGTTCAAATCACATCATGGACACGATGGCGGTGGGTTTGATCAGCGGGAACAACAAGGTGGCAATGGCTAATGAGCTGGTGCAGAACCTACAACCTGTCTCTGAATGTAAACGAAACAAAAGATATGGTTGTTGACCTCAGGAGTACAAGCCATGGTCATTCCACACTGAACATCTACAAATCCTCTGTGGAGATTGTCAGTGTTAAAATACTCGTGATTAATCACATTACTGTTGTGCAGTTAATTGCATTCAAAGAAATCAATTCAAAGTATACATTCCTTTGTTCCTCTGACTGGAACACCTCGGTCAATAAAGCTAATGTTTCTATCAATGAATGAAAGCCAATAGTCACTGATCAGCATCATGCAAATGATGTTGTGCTAACTCATGACTACTAGTTTCCATTCATCTATGGCAACATTAGCATGCATGGCTGAACTACTTCCTTAATAGATGCACTTTGTTCAAGTCAATATTTTGTATCGTTCGCACGCAATGTTTACATGAACCTAAACATGAAAATTACGTAATTAGATGATCTACAGAGAGTGAGCTCATCAGCAACAGGGTCTGCATATTTGTGTGTGTGTGTGTGTGTGTATATATATATATATATATATATATAGGCTTCAGCCTCTCATTCTCATTTTATTACAGTGGAGGGAAACTAGAGGTAATTTTTGCTGTTGCTGTTGTTAGTTTGCTGCTTGTTGATTTATTCTTATTCCGCAAACACTGTCCAGCACTGTCTGCTTAAGGTGCTGAAGGTTTCACTTAAATTTTTTTAAAGCAGAGAGGGCTGCATTCTCAGATTCCATCAGAGCAAAATACAGTTTGAGAGCAGCTGGGCTTCTGCCTGAACCGCCACAGATGGTCAACGGTATTAAAAGCAGTGGCATTTACAATTCATCATATTAAAGCATTACTGAAAGTTTAATTTTGACAACCATGGTTTTAATTTTACTGAAAAGTATACTGCAAGAGTGAAACATTATTTGTCACATGAAACAAGTTACTTCGTCCATATGGTGCAACATTAATCACAACAAATATGTCACCTTGTAAGTGTTGTACGACGGCACAGATCAATATCGGCAGTTATTGCGAGCCATTACAACATGTTTTTCTTTTTTTTATGTAGGTGAATTAACAATGTTGAAAAGGCAATTACTGTGTTACATTTTTAGCCCCTCTTCAGTAAGATGGGAAGCAACATTGCTAAGCATGAGGATTCATCAAATGCCTAGCAACGGAATGCCACTCCGAGAGGGAGGGAGGGAGGGAGTGAGAGAGAGAGAGAGAGAGAAAGAAAATAAGAGAGAAGGAAGGGATGAAAACAGAAGAGAATGCATAAATAGCTGGAATATATAAATAGTAAACACAGCATATACTTAAAGCCATGTGCATACTGATCATGTGACTGGGACTGTTTGAGCAGCTGACTTGTTTTGTTTTAATGCGTAAAGGGGGATGTAAATAAACAAACAAACAAATAAACAAATACAATTAAATATTCTGTTTAGTCAATCAGCCAAGCCAAGTCCAAATTTTCTTTCTTTAGTTCAGAAGCAGTGCTATGTAGTCAGTGTTGCTCAACAAACACCAGACGTGAACTGATCTTCATTAAGGTGGATCGGACTTGTGGAGGTGGTTTAAGACACAGTATGACTTACTGTGAGCTGTAAAAATGAACACAAATTTAATCCGAGATCCTTATTAAGAGCCCTGCTCTTGTTAAACAGCAGCCTGTAGCGCTGAAGTTACCTTCTTTTTACAGCTCACAGTAAGTCATACTGTGTCCTAAAACAAGTCCACAAGTCTGATCCACCTTAATGAAGCAGTTCAGTTCATTTTTACAGCTCACAGTAAGTCATATTGTGTCCCAAACCACGTCCACAAGTCTGATCCACCTTAATGAAGCAGTTCAGTTCATTTTTACAGCTCACAGTAAGTCATACTGTGTCCCAAACCACGTCTACAAGTCTGATCACCTTAATGAAGAAGTTCATTTCATTTTTACAGCTCACAGTAAGTCATATTGTGTCCCAAACCACGTCCACTAGTCTGATCCACCTTAATGACGAAGTTCAGTTCATTTTTACAGCTCACAGTAAGTCATACTGTGTCCCAAACCACGCCCACAAGTCTGATCCACATTAATGACGAAGTTAAGTTCATTTTTACAGCTCACTGTCACATCCCCAGTCAGCGGCCACTAGAGGGCGCTGAGGGCTACGGACTTTTAAGCTGACGGGGGTTGTGGTCTCATCTCTGGCAGAGGGGAGCTAGAAGAGTTCTCAGCTGCCAGGGATGAGACTACATTATTATCAGGTGTTTTGTGTTATGTGTTCTGGTATATAAGCCTGTTTTTGGGTTAGTTCTTTGTTTGTTCTGCCTCACGTTACCCTTTGTTGTGTTTGCGTCTTCTGTTTAACTTTGAGAAAGCGTGTTGGCCCGCGAGCCTGTTTTTTTGTTTTGAATAAAGAGAACCAAGCAATGCAAGTCAGTGTTTGTGCCTCCTGTTTTGGATGCAACACGGCGAAGCGTGACACTCACAGTAAGTCATACTGTGTCCTAAACCACATCCACAAGTCTTATCCACCTTAATGAAGAAGTTCAGTTCATTTTTACTGCTCACAGTAAGTCATACTGAGTCGTAAACCATGTCCATAAGTCTGATCCACATTTATGAAGAGCTAGATGATGTTTGAGTTGGCTGAGACAAGTTTCAGAGATGTAGTTACACTATTAGATTCGAGCGACTATTATAGTAGCTCCAGTTCTGAACTAAAGAAGGAAACTTCGGAATCCACACGTGTCTTAGAATACTATTCTTTAAAAAAAGACAAATATGAGATGAGACATGACTAATACTTAAACCGAGATTGTTTTCACAGTGGTGGATGGTCAGTGTACAAGTATATGTGTGTGTGTGTATGTGTGTGCTCATCTAATAAATAAACAAGACAAAGCTCTTTCGAGCAAAGCTGTTTGCAGTTGTTCACCAAGGCGCAAAACAGAATTGATTCATTCCATCTCAGTGTCAAATTCAATTCCGCTCCCTAAGATTGCACTGCCTGGAACTGCAGCTGTACTCCTTTCCCGTCCCCATCTCCAATCCTGTACACTATTAAACACCACCTTGCAAGGACCTCCAAAACCTGATATAAAAAAAAAAAAACCCACAAAACAAGTTTTCGGTGCTTTAGTTTGCGATGATATCCAAAAAAAGCTATTTTTAAAACCATGTCCGAGGCTTGTGAGAGCCATTGTGCAGCAGTAGAACAGAGGCTCTCGAGGGGAACTGGAGCCGCACTTTGACGTTGCTTTTGTTAGTTTGCTGCTTGTTGAGTTATTTGTTTCCTGCAAGTGCTGTCCAGCAGTCTGCTTAAGGTGCTAAAAGTTTCACTTTAAACCATTTTAAAGCCGAAAGTACTGCATTCTCAGATTAAATCAGTGCAAAATAGTGTGCAAACAGCCTGAACTACCACTGATGTTCAATGGCATTAAAACTAGTAAATTTGATTTCTTGCTGGATGATACCTTTTAAAAGATACGTGAAATGACCAAAACACAAAATCGCAAAACAAGTTTTCAGTGCTTAATTTGCGACGATATCCAAAAAAGCTGTTTTTAAAATGGTGTCCAAAGCTTATGGCAGTACAGCGAAAGCTCTCGAAGGAGAACCGGAGCCACATTTTACGTTGCTTTTGTTGGTTTGCTGCTCATTGATTCATCTGTCTATTGCAAGCACTATCCAGCAAAGTCTACTTAAGGTGCTGAAGGTTTCACTTTAAACCACTCTAAAGCTTAGAGGGCTGGATTCTCAGATTAAATCAGTGCAAAATACAGTTTGACAGCAGCTGGGCTTCAGCCTGAACCACCACTCATGGTCCAACAGAATTAAAGCGAATTAATTTTTTTTCCTAAAAACAAAAAAGATTTAAATGAAGCCACGCAAGAATAAAATGAAATAACAGAAAACAAAAAAGACAAAACAAGTTTTTTAGTGCTTTAGTTTGCGATGACACCCATAAAAAAGCTTTTTAACACACTGTCCAAGGCACACAAGAGCAGTTGTGCAGCCCTTTAAATTCACAAGAAAGCAACGCCTTCTGGCACAAAGCACTCCAGATTATGCTTCGCTCTTCCCTTTAGCACAGCACTTAAAGCTCGCCCCCACCGCCCTGGGGCGACGGACGGCATAAGAGCATCACATTTAGTTCAAATGCTTTAAATGAGTCTAAGCAAGCCTAAGTATAACGCAAGGCTTTTTCTTTCCAGGTCCATCTTCCCAGGAAAAGCCTCAGAAAGTGACGTAAGGCCTGTTCTATTACGAAACGAAATTAATGTCTTGCTTCATGCAGCGAGGCTCTCCTTATCATTTCAAGCAACTTCATGCTGACTAAATAGTTGAATAACCAAACAGCCTGACCCGAAAAAGTCCCCAAGGGGCTCCAGGAATCAGAATACGAAGCCAAAGCTAAAATATGGGAAAAATATTTGTGATTTTCTAGCTTCAAAAACACATCGTGTCTGCATAATCGGCGTGCTGAGGAGGGCCGAGGCATTATTCATGTTCTAATAACTGCCACGCTGTGAAGCAGAAGTTGACCTTGCTCCTACTCAGCCCCACTCTAGCTCAGCCCGGAGCTCCAGGAGCACGCGGGGGATCACCGAGGCTCAGGGAGCCCAGGCAGAGCAGCTCTTCCATGGGCACCGAATTTGATGAACTGTGTGTGTGTGTGTGTGTGTGTGTGTGTGTGTTCCTAGTGAGCTGTCTACACGGGCAGAATTTTAAGCTGGCATCTCCATCACGAAGGGTGTCTAAAACATGCTGCCAACGCAACACAAGGTGCCTTCATTTGGCCAGATTTTAAGGCGGCACCATATGTGTCCTTAAGCCGCAAGGCAAACCCAGAATGCAAGCTTTCTTGTCAGCTTTCAGATTTATTTCAAGACCGCTGAGGGAAGCAATGCAGCAAGTTTTGGCCATTTAATCAACTAACTGTGTTTGATTTTTGTCATGAAGGAGCATAAACACTACTTTTAGACTTTAGTCTTTTCGCCAGTCATTGTGTACCACAGCTGAGGGCATTAACCCTTATAACCTTGAAGGTATTTTCCCCGTTTCTGCATAATTTCCCCGTTTCTGCATAATGTCTTGTACAGTAGTCTCATATCTAGCCAATATGAGGATAAAGATATTTTTTTTTAATTTAACCAACTATTTGAACACAACTGACCAAAACTTTGATAAATTTCTCTTTTTCTACAGTAAAAATCATAAACACTTTAGAAATGTTCAGCTTACACACACATTAATATTATAATAGATCATAAGATTTCATTCAGTTCTTGATACGTCACTGACTGTACAGTCATAATGTGAGTCGTTTCCAGTCAGTTCTAGATACACCACTGACTGTACAGTTTTAATGTAAGTCGTTTCTAGTCAGTTCTAGATACACCACTGACTGTACAGTTTTAATGTAAGTCGTTTCCAGTCAGTTCTAGATACACCACTGATTGCAGAGCTGTAGCGTCTGCAGGAATCAGTCAGTTCTAGATACTTCACTGACTGTAGAGCCGTAGTTGGACGATTTAAGTGACTGGAGTTGCTCACCAACCTTGCTGTCATTTTTTTTTTTTTTTTTTTTTTTAATATTTTTATTTAAATATTTTTGCATATAGATAAACAGCACAGTGCAAAACATACAAAGACAATAAAATGAAAGAGGAAAAAAAAAAAAGACAACAAGGACCAGGGGTCTTGCCAGACTACTGATCCTGAATCACCACCTCACCACAAATGTATATACTTTCATCAACACACAGTGATAAAAGCAGTGATTAAAAGGGTTGCCATGTTGCTAGAAAAATTTCCAATCTCTGAGTGCTGAGACGAATCTGTTCCATCCTAATAATGAGAAGCATTGCATTAAGCCACCTCTTAAAGCATGGAGGAGTGGGAGAATTCCACTCGAAAAGAAATAATATTTTGGCGGAAACCCTGTCTCTGATGAAGAGGAAGATCTTTTGCTCCGTCAGAAAAAAAACTAAGATTGCCCAAGCATGGTCAGGTTTGTTATATATGTTCCAAACATCTTGGAAAACCAGCTCCAGAAATCATGCGGTACTGGACAAAACCAACACAGATGTGCCAGTGAACCTTCCGCAGTATTTCACCTATCACACATTGGAGAAATTGTCTCAAATATTTTACTTAGTTTGACCTTGAAGTAGTAAAGCCTGAGTAGGACCTTGTATTGAATAAACCAGTTAATAGAGCACTTTCGTATACAAGACAAACTCTTCTCCCACAGCTCATCTGATATAGAAATATCCAATTCACTGGCTCAAGCTTCCTTTAGATGATTAGCACTCATATAAACTGAAAAAATAAATAAATAAAATAAATTTGGAGATGAGAGGCTTGGAGTTTGGTTGTAGGAGAAGAGAGTCATAAAAAAAAAGACATGATGTTGTGGTTTAACCTTGCTGTCATTTTTAGCTGGATCACTATATTTAACTGCCGTTCCATCTGTGTAGGGCACTCTGGGACAATTAGCTAGAACTGTGAGGGTCAGCCTGATATGCTGATAACTAGCTCTTTAACCAGCAGTCTTGCGATGTTGAAGGCTGAGGAATCTGTGCAGCTCGTGGTAATGATTAGTGATGTAATCGCTGTCCTACTGGAGTCTCTCCCTATATTTTAAGGTTCAGTTTCAGTTTAAATTCTGCCTACTTTGACAGCTGCCTGTGTAGGCAGTGCAGAGAAAGCCGTCTAGGGATGCAGGCGTGCCCTGGGAGTTGTGTGTGTGTGTGTGTGTGTGTGTGTGTGTGTGTGTGTGTGTGCGTTTGTGCGTTAGTTAGTGCTGCCACTCCACCACTCCCTCACCGGTGACATGCTGTAGTTTAGGTAGGAAGCTGTCCCAGAACTTGCACTGCTGAGCTCGGAGCATCCTGAGTGTTTGCGCTGGGTTTGTATTCAGCGTGAGGTACTCCTGCTGCTCCACCGTGAAAGGCGGCCACGCGGGTCCCTCAGCGCTTGGGTTCCTTGGAGGGAAAAAAAAAAGGAGTGAAACAAAGCAAGCGAAAATCAACCCAAAGGTCAGTTTATGTACAGAGTCAAGTTACATCGATACATTACTGCACCTCGGCAACACAGCCTTCAGAAAGAATCAATGAAACAATTCAATAGTTGAGACGTTTACATGCTCCCGTAAAGGACAGCTTGTGGCCTTCTAAATCCAGGGGTTTCAGGTCTTAAACACACAGACTCTGGAAACACAGCACTGACACGCTCGGCCAATTTCATTGGGCATACAAAACCAGTTACTGTGTTTGGCTGCAACAGATGAACTTCAGCGTGCAATACTCTGATCTTGTTTACCGTCGACGCTCTCCGTAAACTGTCACAATACAATTAGCACCCCTGGGGCTGGTGGTGTGTGTAAATTGTTAATTGAAAGATACCAAGATTGCTCCTGGCATCAATAGGACCTGTCACTTCCTTCCGTCAGGAAAAATTAAAACTTCACTTTGCGAAAAGACTTTAGTGCCTAAATAAACTCAGCCATTATTAGCTCAAGACATCTTTCAATAAAGCTGCACAATGTGTTTGCGTAGAGCAATAACAAACTAATTACACTGCATTACAATGACTTTTTTGTATTACCGCATTATAGCATTGCTTTTGTAATTTACTTACCGTTTTGGTACTCAAATAGTCTGTTTAAAATGAGGGTGGGCCTAGTTGGGCCTGGGCATGTGTCAATAATAATTTAATGATAAAAAAATGACAACAGAACATATGTGGTATTCTCACTCACCCTGTTTTTGCAAAGTTGGCCCAGTATCTCATTATCTTTCTGCTCATGGTGACTTCCTCCTCAGTGTACCCTTGAGAGGTGTTCAGTGGGATCCCAAAGACAAACTCGATTTCATATCCATGCATCACTCCCATCCACTTTGGCCAAGAGTTGGAGCTGGAGCGATGGTCAAAGAGATACACTCGTGCGCTGCCTCCATGCTCAACATATCTACGGGCAAAGTCAAGCAAGGGGCAGGAGAAGTAACGGTCCCCAACCATCCAGCTTAGAGAATCTCTGTTTTTCTGCCCACTCAGCTCATCAGTCCAGTCAGTGTAATGAAATGCAGCAGCTTCCCGGGCCAACTCACTAAAGCCTGGAAGACTGAAGGCAACTCCCTGAAAGAACTGCTCTCTGCTAATCAAACTCTGGTGATGAATACCAAATCCACTTGAACCGTATACCAAGAAGTAAGAACCTTCATCCTTGGTCAGGCCTAGCAGAACGTCTGTCTTCAGGAATCGCCCAGACTGGATTAAGATATCAGGCATGTCCAGGAGGAATTCGCCATCCACTGTTGGAGGGAAGGGTATGCTTATAATCATGGCGTCATGGACGTTGAACTGGAGGTTAACAATCTTCTCTGGATCTACAGACCGTAAGCAGGCCAACACCTCATTGGAAGTAGGACCAAGTGGGCAGTTCAGAAGCTGAGCAAGGGTCAATGATCGGTTCCATGCCTCTGCCAATTCCACAGCTGCCCAAACTGCATTGGGGGTACCACTCTGCAAAATGACGCGATTGAATAAGCTGTGGCTGCCCACAGAAAGCACATGGTACCCGACAGATGCTGCACCCGCACTCTCTCCAAAAAGAGTCACAGAAGATGGGTCTCCCCCAAATGCAGCAATGTTCTCTGCAACCCAGCTTAGAGCAAGTCTCTGGTCAAACAAGGCTGCATTCCCCTTCACATCCTCACTCCCAGGCAGTGACAGGAATCCCAGAGGTCCCAGTCTGTAGTTCATGGACACCACCACAACCTGTTCGGATAGACTTAGGTACCGTCCATCGTACACATCCAGGGAAGCAGTGCCTGTGGAGAATCCGCCTCCATAGATCCACACCATGACTGGGACAAGGGGTTGGTCAGGGTCCTGAAGCCTACCTAAGGGAGTCCACACATTCAAGTAGAGGCAATCCTCACTCAGCTTAGTGTTGGGATTCCACATCTCAGCTCCAGCGAACCCTGGGAATGTAATGTCCACAGACTGGAAGCAGGAGTTGGAAAAGTGAGTGGCATCTCGGACCCCACTCCAAGCCTCTGCAGGCTCTGGACGACTGAAACGGAGGTGACCCACTGGAGGTTTGGCATAGGGAACACCCAGAAAGGCAGCCACGGCGTCAGAGCTGCCCGGTACAGACAGTTTCACACCCTGGATTTTACCCTTGCTGGTGGGGATGACCAGTTTATCCCGTCCCAGCACGCGCTGAAGGACCAGAAGAACCAACAGCCAAAGCAAGGAGCTGACACAAGATCCCACCATGGTGTCTTCAAGCCTAACAAACATATAAACACATGCACAGAGCCATATGAGGTTCAGTTACTAACTAAGCCCATTAGCAGTGTAATGTAATGCCACTCAATTTCCCACTTATTTTGTCTCCTGTGTGGAAAACCATTTTAATACATATTATGCAACATCTACATTTCAAAACAACTAGGGCAGGCTGAGAGGCATATAGACACCTTGGATATGTCCAGATGGAGAGGCCGGAAGAGACAATCAAAATGCTCTCAGTGACTTATTCAGCATGAAATGGTCTAGCTTGCCCCATCTCTCTCTCGCTTTCTCTCTCTCTCCCTCTGTTGCTGTCCTCTCTCCGATTACTAAGCTAGCAGGGAAAAAAAAATCAATTTCTAAAATTAGAAGCCCTGATTGCTTGTTGTGATAGTGGTTAAATCCTGCTTGATTAATACGGCCTGCCTCAACCAGACGGATTGTCCCAGAAGTCTGATGCTTTCCATGCTACCAAACAGGGATCCAGTTTTACCAAATGGGAGAAAAAACGTCGTAAACACTTTTGAAGCAAGGCGATGGCATTTTGGACAGGCTAAATTGAGAGTTCATGCTAAATTAATCAGAGGACTCCATTTCCTATCTCGGAATTGTATTAAACCCCCATTAGGGCTCTGCTGTAGGAGAAATATCAAATCCAGATGATGTGCTGATAACATACGACACAGCTCACTCGCATTTTATGCCTGAAGCAAATGCACAAAATCTCCAACTGGGTGGTTTTCAGTCCCAGTCTTGGGGACTTTTCCCTCCCTGCCCTCATTAGGTAATTATCATACGCAAAGTCAGATGTGAACGTGGCGGGGGGGGGGGCAAAAATCAGCACTGAATGGAGTCTTTGAGCCTTGAGGCAGAGTGAAGGATTAACTAAAGAAATGAATAAATGAGTGACACAAATGAAAACACTGCCTAAAATATTTAGTCTTTGATTCAAGAACATAATTAAAGGACTAGTCTTAGAAGTCGAGTCGTGTAAGGCTTTTACTTTCGTTTCAACTATCTACATAGCATGCGGTGACACAAAACAATGTTCCTCCTGGACAAAAGTGCGGACAGGACTACGCAGAGCGCAAAATGAGAGCAAAGTGATTCTTCCTGGCATGTACTGTTGCAACTATGAATGACAGAGGCCACATATCATCAACCTTTACCACTAGCCCAGTAATATCTCCTATGCCCTGCTGTAATAGATCGGTTATTCTCTTGCGAGAGATTTTCTGCACAAGGAACATGCTTTATCGATCTTTATAAAGGGTCTTTTCAGTCATGGGTTAACAGTGGACAGTGTTGAGAAACACTGCAGTGCCCTCTACTTCGACCTCCGATCTCTCAAGCCCTTAGATATGTTTTGAAATTTCACAGTCATTTTGCTCTTACCCTAATAAGTTGATGTCTCCACCCAGTATTTACACTTAAGGATCTCTATGACCTTGCAGTGATCTTCCACAGAGCTAAAGTCAAGAACAGATGTACCACAGGTGAAGAAAACTGACAAGCACTTGGACTGGTTTTGAAATTGGACTGGTTTTGACGCTCCCACCCAAAATTTCTCATGAGATTGTGTCTGGCCCTACAAAACTACCGAGAACAAGATTCCCTCTATTGCCTTGGATTTCTATTCACAAGGGAAAATTATCCTAGACAGTCTTTACCCACAGTGAATCTGTTTATGAATTTATTACTATGAAAAAATCACTGCAAGGTCATGGAGGGCCATTTATGTCACCTTAAGTGTGACAAACCCCAAAACCGTGATAGGACCACCAGCAATTTAATGCATGACTGATAGAAACCCCAAAGTACAAATCATCAGGGAGAGGGGAAACACCACATTACTGCTCTCATGAGATATTCTCAAGATCTCTTTTCCAGTCTGTGAAATGTATGAAGTCCTTTTGGAATTGCCCACTAACCACAAAAGTATAATTCTCAAAAAAAAAAGTGATGTAAGAGTAATGTAAAGACACGACTCCCGAGACAAACGCCACTGGAACATCTAACGGTTGCTTTATTAGACAGACAGCGACGATATTATCATATCATGAGCATCGGGTTCATGGAAATGGTTAGTAAAATGTCAGCATGTCCCGAAGGTCTTTTAATGCATTTGTTAGGCCTGAATCTGCATAAGCAGAAACAGCTAGTCTCCGGTGTGAGCAGCATCAAAAGGGGAAAAGACCTCACTCCCCACTTCCACCTTCTTTCTTTAATTTCGTCCCTCCAGACCGAGACTACGAGAAAATTTGCCTTTCAATCACTTGTATCTCCGCTGTCACCCGCTCAGTCATCGGCTTCTCACTCATAAGCATCAGGGCTCAACAAATAAAGACGGGATACACACTAGATACTGATGCATATTAGAAATATACTAAAATGCACTGTGAAATTAATTTCTTTGTGAAATCAAAGGTCTAAAATACGTTTCTTTTTACATAAATACCTTTTACATAAATTCTTGTAACACCAGTAGCACGGATTCATTCAACAAATGCTAAATCATCATCAATACAGCCAAACCTTATATGGAAGTTCCCCTGGTTTGTGTTGATGCTCGAGGTGTCAGACGTCATGCTGAGCTGTGTTTGGTAGTCCGGCGTCACGTAGAACCAAATTTATTATAAGTAAAAACACGTAATAATAATTAAAAAACACTACTCCAGTTTTGAAAATGGCGCCACACGCAAATAACCCATAACAAACAAAAATGAACACATTTCTTTTATTTTAGATTTTAGAAACAAAGAGAAAAAACACAAGATCTCTGAACCCGGAGAACTTTCAGGATAGTCTCCGCCCACAGAGGGAGGGGTTCCAGAGAGCGGCTGAGCGGCGGCGCGCCGAGGGAAAGAGCAGCAAACGGCAAGAGTCTAGGAGAACCAACACCAGTTCTAGACTGTTTTACACTGTTTATATTTCCTGAAATCGGAGTTTACTGATACACTCTGAGTTCTGAGGGTAAACACCGGTTCTAGACTGTTTTACACTGGTTATATTTACTGATATCATGTAAACATGATTTAAGTTTTATTGTTCACTCCATACTATATTCAGGCAAATATGGAAATAAAAAGCCTGTTTTAAATGGATCAGTTTTTGTGACATAATAAAAAAATTAATCCATATGTCTGTCAGTTCACCCTATAGCAGTTTAGCCCCGCCTATTCAGGTGGGAACATTTCAGGCTGGACTGGTCTCTGAGCCAATCAGAAAAAAGGGCAGTTAAATTGTAATGTGCGGTATTTATAATGCATATTCCCCTTCTGCCCTCTCTTACACTCTCAGAAAGAAGGTCCTTTTCATTTAAATAGTTTTCAGAGAGACCACCGAATACACTCGGCGGCCAGAGTGTATACAAATTAGCATCGACCAATCAGGTTGTTGATATGAAGTGGAGAAACCACAAGCTCCACCTGCAGGAGAGGAATACATTGGTTTGAAAAAATGTGAGTTCGAGATAATTATGTTGGTACAAATGTTTATTTTTTTCCCAACGTTAGGAAGCTTCGACACACAGCACTAACTCTGGTTGCCTTGAATTGTGATGCCCCCAAAAACAACATGCACACGTTCACGGCCAGTTGATGATATGCTCTAAAATACACTGTTACCTTCACCTGAGTGGCTGTTACTGTTACGCTCTCCCTGTGTTTCTCTGCGTCTTGGCTTTTGTAATATTCTGTCTTCCTCCTGTTTATTGTCTATGTTGTTGTTTACATTCTCCATGTGCCTTTGTTTACCTGCTCTTTGTAAGTCTGTTTTGGTTTTAGCCCCGCCCCCTTCATAATCCTGTCCCCTCCATTGTTCCTGACTCCTCCCCTGACAGGTTTCCCATTGTCTAGTCTGTATAG
>JBBJLS010000018.1:19205461-19224597 GCA_037577275.1 Bryconaethiops microstoma
GATGAAGAAAGTGTTGTGTGATTAATACCAGAACCAGGATCTCCGAACTTAGGGTGGGTGAGAACACAGGTTGTCTCTAAACCCGACACGACCTTTAAATTAAAATGTAAAAATGATCTGCACATTCAGCAGCTTCTGCTACTTTCATAAATGAATGAAGCAGAAGTGGCGCTGACATCTGATCCACCAGAGCAGAACTCCAGACCTACCTTTACTATATCTTTATTATATTTTAATGCAACAGAGTTATGTTTTTATTTAAACTGAAGATAAACTATGCTTAAATTCTAGAAATGCCAAACAGAAAATGATCCAGTGAGAATGTTCCTCACTGTGGTATCTAAGCAGATGGAACTAAGTGAGCTCTCCCACTGAACAGGCCTTCAGGATCTGGAGTGAAGTCCTGTTGTGTTGGAGAGGGTGGTAGGAGCCTAGTGGGTAAAACACCTGCCAATGAATCTAATGACCACAATGCTGTAAGTTCAAACCCCCACTTTCTACCATTGTGTCCTTTAGTAAGACACCTAACCCTCAGTTGCTCCAGGGGGACTGTCCCTGTAACTAATGACTGTAAGTCACTCTGGAGAAGGGCGTCTGCCAAATGTCACTTTACCTTTCAAATGTGGATTACAGATGTCTTTACACTCTGTAACATCATTAGGAAGACACTGGATGGGGCCAAGTGGGAGAACGTCACTCTAGACCTTCAGGAGATTCTAGATTCATCACTGACTGTGTTGTCGAACCAGTTGGTGTGTGCTGCGATCACGCTTTAGGGCTTTTATTCATGCAAGAACAACGCTTCACTTTTTTGTGCAAGGACAACGCTTCACTACCCTGTATTTTAATGCGCAGTGCGTAACACCGCCAGTATCTGCGCTAACTGGTGACTGTTAGGGTTAGAGTTAGGGACTTTCCCGTCTCACGACATTTCAACCTATTTCATCCACTTGCAAACAAAAACGATAAGTAATCAACTCATTATTTCTCTCCCACTGTCCCTCAGTCACTAGTTACCGCTGATACTGCCAATGTTACGCACTGCACATTAAAATCTAGGTTAGTGAAGCATTGTCCTAGCATGACAAAAAGCCCTAAAGTGTGATTTTGATTACACTGTATATCGTGATAGCTTCGCGAAAACTCGTGAGACCGGGCTCAGGTAATCCATGCACTTTGATCTGAGAAAAGCTCTCTGGAAGAGTGAAGATTCCCACCAGAATCAATGTTCTCATTCACACATAGGAAAAGGGTATGAAACATGAGGAGTCACGGTCTTGAAGAGACGATCTTGGCAGGATGAAGGTGAAGACTCAATGACTGTGCATATACACCATGTGGCACACCTTGGCTTATACACCATGTTACGCGCTCATTTCTGGTTCCTCTTGCACATGACACACATATGTTGTCTGTTACAAGCCCCATGAAAGCCCTTTCATACACATCAGAGTGTCTCTAGAACAGACTAAACATCCTCATGTGTATTGCTGTTAGCTTGGTGTTGACATACTACTAGAATTGCTTAGAGACACTAGCAGAAGTTACTTTTAATTGACTGAAATGGACCTGAAGCTCTGGCTCTAATTGTCATGCTGCTTCCCTTTTACCCTCTCTGACTGATTCATGCTCCGAGACTTTATTGGATATCCTGTTCATTAGGATGGCGGATGTGGAGATTGTTCAGGACTACAATCTGTCATGGCCGGGTGCACGGGGAAGTGAGGCGAGGCACATGTGCAGGTTCCCTTTGATGCGTTTTTATTACAAAAACACAGACCCTACACTATAAGAAAACAAAAAGGCACTAGGGCCTAACAAAAACCACTGCTCTTAAGACACAAAAGGAATCGGGAACATGAAGCCCGGATTGAGGCGGTTGACCAGCAACTGGGACTAAAACTCAGGGAACTTAAATACAAGACATACAGAGACTTTAACCAATCATAATACTCAAATCATTGAACTGAAACACAAAACACCTGAGACTGTGACCATGACCACAAACAGAGAACTATAGTTTTCAAAATAAAAGTCCTAAAACTAAAAACACAGAGACCTGACACAAATACATGTGTGTGCGCATTGACAACATGGTCTAAGAACTCTGGCCACATATAAGAGGGGTCAAAGGAGGCTGTACTTCCTACATAAACTCTTCCTACATAGATCTTTTAGCTCACCAGGATCAACACCATGTTGTGGATGATCTATGAATGTGTGGTGGCCAGTGACATTTTCTATGCTGTGGTGTGCTGGAGTGGCAGCAAGAAAGTGACAGACACAAAAAGACTCAACAAAGTGATCAGGTGTGGTGGAAAACCAGCAAACAGACAAAGATTCTTCACTCAAACAAATACTTTATTCCGCGTGCAGAGGAGAATGTTCACCCGGGCAGTCCGAGATGAAGTTTCTCTAAAATCTGTCCTTCGCAGAGGACTCTTATAACTTCAAAGCATCATTCACATTATCTTACTGGGTCGAGTTCTTGGGGCCCCCCTTGCGTCAGAAACCTCTATAAACCATCTTATCATCATTTCAACTCCTCAGTGAGGCACCACCTGCTACCCATGTTATGGTTTCTTTCTGGTTGACCACATGGAGACAACCCTGAAACCCTGAAATATGCACAATGTTCTCAAACAGAAAGGTAATCTCCAGAAAAACAGAACTGAAAAACATAGGGTGTGCAGAAAATAACAACCCATAAAATCATGTGCCTTTTGCCCTAACAGCTCAGAGCTGGTTACACAACCTTAATCATTTAGTCAATGAAATAACACTAATATGATATTAAAGAAAGAATCATCAGCTGAATATACTGATTTTCTCTTACATCAGGAAAGCTGGCTCAGTGGTGGGTGAGGGACTGGACAATGTGGAAACTGTCGCTGAAAGGAGAACATTGTCTAGACTTCAGTCCATCATGGACAGTGCTGATCACACACTCCTCAGTGTGGTGAACAAACTGAGAAGTACCTTTAGCCAAAGACTCACCAGCTTAAAATCCTCCACTGAACGCCACAGGAAATCCTTCTTTCCCACCATCAGACTCTACAACTCCTCTCTCTGTCACACATCCAGACAATTTCTGTGCAGTAGCCTCTCCATGTGACGTTTTTCTAAATCGCTTCATTATGTGTAATATCTTATGTGCAATAGTCTTATATGTGGAATATCACTACTTATGTCAATATTGTTTATATACTACTGATCTCTACTAAGTGCAATGACATACTTCTAACTACCATGTCGTTAGATGTCACTTATCTGTATTAATTGTCTATAGTATTTATATGCAGCATTTGTGTACACAGCACAGTGAATTTTCACACATTTAGACTTCT
Organism: Bryconaethiops microstoma; assembly: GCA_037577275.1. Classification (NCBI taxonomy): domain Eukaryota; kingdom Metazoa; phylum Chordata; class Actinopteri; order Characiformes; family Alestidae; genus Bryconaethiops; species Bryconaethiops microstoma. Next base: position 19,208,809 of record JBBJLS010000018.1, read on the forward strand.
TTTAGTTTTATTTTTTATATTGTTCTTGTGTCTGTGTGTCTTTACAGTCATTTCATAAGCAATTTCCACTAAGATCAATAACATTTTCTGATTCTGATTCTTAGTTAAAGAGATGATTTTTACACTCTATAAATCATTATGAAGTGTGTGTTCTGCACAGATAGAAGTGTGTGTTCTGCACAGATGACATCCAGAAGTGAAACTGAATGTGTTTGGCTCTGAAGTGAGTGGTCAGTTCACACAGAATATAAAAACTTTCCTGATAAAATCAGCAAAACTCCATTCAGATCAGAGCAAAGGATTCATTTTGCTGGAACGTCTTGAAGGATTTGGTGTGAGCGTCACTAAACCAGTGCTGCCAAACTTAAGAACTGGAAATTGTAATCTAAACGATAATAAATATAATAATGAGGGTAATAGTGCACATTTTAAAGCAATTCTTTTCCATGAGAAAATATTTGCGAGTTTTTAATGGGGATCAGTCGATTATGGAAAATGCTTTATCTAAATTTGTTAATTGGCCTGTTTCCCTCAAAACTAAATATGAAATATATTTCAAAATAATTAATAATATATATCTGGTGGTAGAATTTCTAAAAAGAAGATTAGAGGTGCGTCTGTGTTCTTTTTGTGATTCAACTTGTGAAACATTACAACACTTTTTCTTTTCATGTCCTGTATCAGCTCAAGAGATGCCATTTAAACTGACAGGGACCACGGCACTGTTGGATAGCCTTTGCCACACAACAAGCACAATTGAGTCGGTGTCACTGGGTCCCCGGTGAAAGTAAATCCGAATGAAAGACAGCTTTGCTGTATCGTCTCAAGTTCACTATCTTTGCTTTGCTTTGACTACCGCTCATACTAGGGCCTTCATCTAGGTCAGAATATTGTCCAGGGCCTAGTTTGGAGTTTTGCAAAAACTTTTCATTCACAGTCACTGCCACCTGTCGCATGCATCGCTACGGCTGTGTCACAGTATCTTGTCTCAGAGAATCAAAGCAATTAGTTACCTGCTGCCACCCACTGACAGGAAATGGGATAATTTCCCACTTCAGTTACACACTTTACAAAACACTTTGAGCTTCACCTTACTGATGATGTAAACTATTGTGAAGTAACATTTCTGTCTGTTGTCTTATTTAAACTTGTGTTACTTTTTACAAGTATATGCATTACATTACATCTATATTACATTCCTATTTAAAGTTATTTCCTAAATTCTGAACAGACAAATTAAATGTTTGTTCTTTTTTTTAAGTGAAAATAAGTACACATACTATGCATCTTAAATTTTACATTTTAATAAATGCAAGTATTTTAAAATGCTAAAAGTAACATTTCAAATGTGTCATAACTTTTGCACTGTCAATATTTAATGTCTTTGTTAAATCCAGCATATAAACCATAAACATGTATTCAAATTATTTTGACCAGGGGTGTCAAAAGTTTCAGTTTCTGTTTGTGGGTTTGCTTTTCTTTCAACATGTGTTTCACCTGACCAGTGTGCTCAGTCAAAGTAAGGTATAGTTTGTGGGATTTTGTGTTTGAGTATATGGATCAGCAACCTAGTTTTGTAGGGACTCCTATCTCCTAAGTTTGTATGTGTTTTATGTTAGGCCCTCGTGCCTGTTTCTTTTGAAAATAAAGAATCATAGACAATGGAAATCTGCGTCGCCTGTCTTGGGATGGAGAGGGGAGCCGTTACAGTGACTGCATTTATATAATACAACTCTGTCAACTGTATTCTCCCATATATCCTGCAACATATTTTGCATATTTTTTTCCTATTTTGCTTCTAAAATGTGATGATATTTAAATGATGTTATATCAATAAACAATTCTGTAACAATAAATTCAACCTGATCTTTTCACACAAACAGTTGCAGAAGTTTTAACTCTGAACTCAGCATTTTAAGAACCTGTGAATTTTATGAAAGACCACTTCAACATTTTAAAAGGAACTGAAAGTGCTGCCCACCACACACAGAACACAAGTTAAAAGATTTATCATGTGTATTATAAAGATACGAGCAAGTCACTTTCATCATGGTAAGAGCTAAAGATGTTAGAATCACCTTGCCTCAAAACCAGAAGACAAACTAAAACCATTTATCACATTTGTTGTAAAAATGCCTGTCCACATTCTACAGTGCTCCACAACTGACCAGAGAGTAAGATTTTCCAGATGTAAGACTAGGAAAATCCTCTTCTGCTGACATATCCTGAAGAAGGAAGTTTTGAAAATCTACAAATTCTTTGGGCAGATTTAAGAGGGCTTTTTTCCCATTAGCTGGTTAGTGTGGCATTTAGAGAGAGAGCTAACATTACTGCTAAAACTTTCTACATTAGTGCATTTCTTCATCACCATGAAGGGGATTCCCATTGGTTATTTTATTTATTCGGACAAAGCATGCTGGGTATTGTAGTAAGAAAACAATATTGGACTGTATACTATCTTTAGATTGATGAACAGAAAAATATATATAAAACTGTCCATTCTGTCAAACTGCTGTAATATGTAATACTGCACTACAGCAATACTGCACTACTATTGTAGTGCAATACTGTACTACATAACATGACAAATTAAAAGGGGCTCAAGGATAGACCTTAGAAACAGCAACATTAAGAGAAAGATCTCATTATGTATACATACATACACTATATGGACAAAAGTATTGGGATGAACCTGATTGCTTCCACAGTGATAACACACCTAAACCAGCAGGAAACCTGGAGTAAAGAACTACAGGCATTACATCATGACGTGTGTAGTGTTTCACTTACATGTAGTCCTTTTAAATATTTTAATTAATAACATTATACAGCATGTCTGTATAATGTTATTAAGAAAACGGGTTATTCAGAGTGGTTGAGAAACAAATAGAGTATGGATTGCTCACAGTGGTGGTGACATTTTGGCTAAAATGGGCTTCCATAGTGTAGCAAAAATGTAAGTGTGGGCAATGAAGACGATGATTTGATAAAAACTGATATCTGACCTCATTTGAACACAGTGGTTAATTAAGTGAAATATTCACATTGTTAGAACATAAATAGTTATTAATTTAGGTTTTATCCTTTTATGGGAGACATTTGGTGTGTTTAGTGTTGTGTGTGTTTATCAGAGGAAAGATTTTGGTGTGAATCTTGTTATTCCTGATCTTAAACACGTCCCATTCCAGCCCTGCCTGAATGTGGCTTTATACCCCGGTTATTAATCTCAAACTTTGTTACAAAACTGAAACATGACACTGCAGCAGATTCAGACACATTTATCTGGGTTTAGATTACACATCAATACACAGGAGCTGTATCTCCTGAAAGTGAGGGTCCAGGTGTTCATGTAACAGTAAATGTGTTTCCATGCTCATAATAGAAATAAGAAAATGAGAATAATAGAATTTTGGTAAAAATCTGTTCAATATGTTTAAAAGAACTTCATGAGAAACTTTTGTTGCTCAAACCTCATGAAAGCACAGCATTCAGTTTTCTTACTAACAGAGAATTTCTATTTGTTGGTAAATCTTTGGGAGGACACACAGCTTTAAAATGGACACACACTCACATCTACTGTCATTTCTGTCCTGCTACATTAACAAGTGCTTTTCCAGTATTACTATCATCATGAGGACAGTTGGTCACAAAGAGGCAAACACACACACACACACACACACACACACACACACACACACACACACACACACACACGCACACACACACACTTGTTAATATTACTGTATTTGTGGCATTTCATTGACTGACATAGTAATACTGTGTTTCAGTAATACTATACTTACACCTAAACCTGAACCTAAACGTAATCTTACCCTCAGTAACCAAACAGTAATCTCTTTGCTTTCAGTTTTTTCCTTAAAAAGGTGAATTTGTGTTGAAAACAAAGTTTTTCCTTGTTAAGACCAGCAAATTGCCCCCTTCTGATTTATTACAGTATTTTCTATCCTATATTTTCCAGTAATCCTATCATTGTGTGGACACACACACACACACACACACACACACACACACACACACACACACATACACACACACACACACAGGCTTGTTTAATGTGATGGGAGAGTGAATTGCGCTCCCAAAGGTTTAAAAAAAAAGACTAGAAATAAGAGCAAACAGTGGTCAGAAAGCTGTGACAGCACCATCACGCGGCTGAATTATGAATTTCTTTGTTTGCTGTAAACATCGACTTATAACAAGGAAAAAATGTAAATATTTTAAACATATTAGTGGTTAATATGAGCAGAATCTATTGTTTCACGGTCATAATGCACCAAGTTCTCTTGCTTGTGACGTCAGGAGATTCTAAAGAAAGGGCAGAAGGACGCGCGTGCAGATCTTTTAGTACTTCACGCGCACACTGCACCTCGGACCGGGCCGGTCTGAGAGATATCCTGCAGAAATGAGCACCAAACCTCAACACAGAAATGGTGAGTGGACTCTGATAACCGCACACACACACACCTCTGATCTCGATCCTTATCACTGCTGTCTCATCACATCACCTGATCTCTGACTCTATCATCCCACAGCTCAGGCAGAATGTGCAGATCTGATGAAAGATGAAGTCTTTGTTGATTTCTTCAACACCTTCCTCAATCTGCCCGTAAGTGCCTCAGTACGAACTTATGAGTGTAGATGAGTGTGTTTCTACACACCTTTAATCTCTTCACTTCTCTCATCAGGTGTTTGGACAGACCCCTCTCTACTATCTGTCAGAGAACAAGTGGTTCATGTGTCCAGAGATACCAACCAGTCAGGTATCATCATATCATCTCCCCCCTTTATGCTGAACCTATTAGTTTAAATATACACTATATAGACAAAAGTCCGAACTCATCCAGCCGTGTCTGTATGGAGCTCGCTTTGTGCACTGGGACACAGTGATGCTGGAATAGAAAAGGTTCTTCCACACTGTGTCCACAAAGCTGGAAGCACGGCGGTGTCCAAAATGTCTTGATCTGCTGAAGCATTAATATTGTCCTTCACTGGAAGTAAGGGGTCTAGCCTAAACCCTGAACAACAGGTGTGTCCCAATACTTTTGTCCATATAGTGTTTGTCTATCTATCTATCTATCTATCTATCTATCTATCTATCTATCTATCTACCTATGTGTATACACACACACACACGCGCACACACACACACACACACACACATATATATATATATACATATTTATGAGGCTCACACTGCAGTAGTTCATAACAGAAAAGCAACCTGTGCATTTTACTCTGCTGCAAACTGTACAAACAGTGAACAGAAAAAAGGAAAAGTGTGTATTTAAGAATGTGTGTTCACTTATAAAAAAAACAATGAAGTTCATAATGTCTTGGTAAAAGATTAAATATATTGTGATGATTTTGTTTATACTTTTTTGTAATGTAGGGCTTGAGGAAAGCTGGTTATTCTGAATGGCTGATGGCGAAACGCTTTTCCTTCTTTAAACACACTGATTTATATCAGTACTACTTGCTGTGCCACGAGCTCCTCTCCTTCTCTTCACCCTCACATAGTAAGCTGGTCCTTTCCGTACTTCATGTTTCATGATATTTTACACAAATGTGCATTTCTAAGACATTTCACCAACATCTTCCCTGCAGAGAAGCTGGAATGGAGCGCGGCCGATCAGTGGCTGGTAAAAAGAAGTTTAGGCAGCGTGCAAGGGATGAAGCGCTTCTCTGCTTTCGTGAAGGGCACGCAAGGTTAGTGCTGCTGTTTGATTCAGACTTGATTATGTGGTTTCTGATCCTGTATGACACAAACATGGACATTCAGGTTTCAAGACATTACTGCAGTTAATGATACTTTAGTCCATGTTTGTAGACAGCAGTGAGTCCTACAGTGTCCGAAACCACAGATAACTGAACACAGTTTGAGAAGTTTGTGATGATTGTGACTTTTATTCTAAAATATACACTTTATGGACAAAAGTATTGGGACGCCTGACCATTACAGCAACAGGGACTGTCATGACATTGCATTCAAACACTTTGCAAGTCAAAAGTCCCAGATATTTTCTCTCCTCTCAGCCCACTCAAACCACATCCAGCTCTTCATTAAGGTGTAACAGACTGTAGATGTGGTTTAGGACTAATTAGGACTCACTGTGAGCTATAAAAATGAACATAAAATGATTTATGAACAGATTCTAGATGAGGACTCGATGAAAACAGATCTTTAACAAAGACCTGGATGCGGTTTGATCAGGCTGAGATTTGGGGGACTATTGATTTTCAGTGTTACCTGTGTTTGAGCTGTAGCTTCGGTTTTAAAAAAAAAGAAGCCAAATTGTGACTCTGAACATGTCTTGGCTGACTGACTATATCTTAAAAGGGTGTAAATCTCATTTCACTGAATATTTTCATGCCATGTTATTTTTTGTGCTGAAATAAACTGGTTGGTGTTTTGTGTTTGAGAAGGAGAGGAGCTGGTGCTGTTCTGGGTGAGGCTGGGAAGATTGTTTCAGGCTGAGGAGCAGGACTGGACCCAAAGGCGTCACGACCGACTTCTTTTCAATGTGATCAAAGCGTTTCATCTCAGGAATGAATCCAGTTTGGTGAAAAGCTTTCACATTCCTGAAGGTGAGCAGCTGCCCAGTTTTCTCACAGAGGCACCCATCAGTCCTTTAAAGGGTTATAAGATAAACTGAGACATTATTAGTGTAAAATGATTCAGAGCATCATTAGTTTTAGATACAATTCAGCATTATTAAAAATATACTGGATACACAATAACTGGAGGAACTGGAGGAGCTGTTTAAACAGCAGTTATATCAACAGTAAAAACAATACAATTAAGATTTTTTATTAGAATATTACAGAATGGCTCTTTTTTTTGCCATAAAATACAATTGCTTTGTCACCTTTGCACTGATGCCTCACTCTCAGTCCTTTAAAGGGTTAAGTGTAACCACATATTTAAGCGTTTAAGTTTTCTTCAACATCAACCTGAGCAACTCTGTCTTTAAACACCATGATGGTGCTGCGGCGCATGAGTGTGTGTGTGTGTGTGTGTGTGTGTGTGTGAGAGAGAGAGAGAGAGAGAGTTGACAACCTATCTAATCAATGCGATCTTTAAAATAGGCTACAGTGTTAGCGGTAAGCTAACTGTAGGATACAGTGTTAGCGGTAAGATTGATTTATTAGAGATATTATTAATAACTAATAATAACTGTTATTATTAATCGCCTTAATATGCGCAGATATTAACCAAATATCAGGTAAAAATGGCCAAATATCGGCCCTATTAATCCACCAGGCCAATAATCAGTTGACCTCTAGTTACTGGTTGCACTGCTGATAGAAATGGCTTCAAATCGTTTGTGTAAGTGCTTAAGACTTTGGGACAGTATTGTGTTGGTTTTTATGACATCACAAAAGCAATGAATTCAAAATTATTTCCACATTTCTACTGTACTGTTGAAATAATGTTTACAAACTAAATGAAAGTCTTTTATTAAAAAACAGCAAAGAACAATTGGGTTTCCAGGATATTAGCACTTTAATTATTGTTCATACTGGCTTGTAATTTGCATATTTGCTTTCCAGATGTTTTGCTGAGGATCTTTTCAGACAGACAGTTTGGAGATAAACAGTTTGGGATTCTGCATCAGATGAGATCCACGGCTCTCCACAAGCTGAAGCACGTCTGGCTGTCTCGGTTCCTGAGCTGCTGTAAAGCCTCCTTGGCTGATCTGAAGGAGTGCGCATCCGTCGCTAAACAATATCAGGACCTAGCAGCCAAACCAGCTGCTGGAACTAGTGCTCCATTTGTACCAGATGTAGAGCACTGGCTTCTAGGATCACCTGCAGCAGACAGTGAGAAGACTAAAGGTGGGTATGGCCAAAATATGACATCAGGACACCGGTAGGCATATCAGCAGTTACTGTATGGTGGTTGTTATTTACAGGCTATTTATAATTGGTCATTTTTTATGATGCATGCAGTTGTTCAGTATTATTAAAAAAATGACAATATCTTTACATACACTATAGGCCGGAGGTATGGCTCTACCCTCAGACAATAAAACAACATCTTTAACTTTTTCAAGATTTTATTGCAAGAAATACTTGAAACATGTGTAACTGTCTGGTTTTTCTAACATTTTCTAACACACTGTTTAGCCCCAAATGCTCAAACTATTGGTTCTGAAGAAACACATCAGGTCTGTCTTTAGTGACTGACATTCATTTTGTGTTGGATCATAAAAAACGAAAGTATCACTCAATTCTTCAACATCACACAGTTCCTTCTTGTTCATGTATGACTGGAGAGAGTTTTATTCTTTAATAAGAACTTTCCCCACTGAGCTGGACCGACAGTTTCAAATAAGACAGAATGTTTTGCTGCTTGTGTGTGTGAGTTTACATGTTCTCCTCGGGGTGGCGTGTGTGTGTGTGTGTGTGTGTGTGTGTGTGTGTGTGTATGTATGTGTGTGTGCCCAGGGTGAGTCCATGCCTTGTGCCAGTAGACCCCCGGAATATGCTCTGGGTACCAACGACGTTAGTAAGGATTAAGTTGTTGCAAAAAATGAATGAATGAATGAATGTTTGCAGCTTGGAAAGGTGCTGGGAGGGTTTGGACACAAGTTATGTCCAAAATTGCTGGAAAGGATGCAATGAATCTGTGCTGCTGTGATAAAGACAAAGGGGGGGTTAAACTTTTTCATCCATTAAACTGCACTCACAGTGTATATTGTTGTGTTATATATAAATGATTACTCCATATCGCCCACCCATAGAGACCACCCTGCGACCCTACAGCTCCATAACCACAAAGATGCTTCTCTGGAGGTCACAGTCACCACAGAGCTTTGGAAAGAGAAACTCCAGTGCATCGAGACGAGACACCGAAAAGATTTTACAGTGGTTGCCAATGGAGAGAGAAGGAAACAAAATGCCGTGCACTAATATTGTCCACTGCTCCACTCGAAAAGGGACTTTGGAGCACAGCAGGGACCATCTGCCTTCCATTTCCTCCGGTTCCAGAGTTCAAAAAAGTAAAGGATTGAAATTAAAGTACTGTAAGAAAAAGTCACCATAAAAATTGATTAATCGAAAAACAGATTTGAGTAAATAACTTGTATTTTATGTATCAGACCAATATAACACGGCTTTCATTTTCAAAACATAATATTTATTCCCTTCCCATTACAATCCATGTAAAGAAACTGTGTGTTAAAAACAACCCGTTTTAAATTCAGTGTCACATAAACCAGTACGTTTACATCTATTCACCTCTTTGGCTCAGAGTGTCTGTTTTTGGTACATGACACTGGACAAACATTATATGTGTACACCAACTGAAAAAATAAAAATAAGAAAGTGTTGGAAAAGGGCCTTTAACAGTTTCATCATGTATGAAGCCCGCTGGCCTGCTGACATTTATGAGAATAATATAAATATACATGGAAGTGAGAGTAACTGTGGTCATGATTATACCATGTATTACTGTGTTAGACCAGGCGTTCACTTTTGCAGTTTGCAGCCCACCCAACTGACCCCCTAGAAGATTTGACATAAATATATTTTATTTTTTATAAATAATATACCTATAATGTTTGTCTAAACTTTCATGGTTGATAGAGACTGAGAGTTAACGGCTGCCTGGCTGCACCATGATGACCCACTTGGGGGCCAAGACCCACGTACTGGAAAACGCTGGGTTAGACCAGTGGGGGTCCCTGTGCCATACGTAGCTCCATTAGTCTGATACATAATACGTTGGTCTAACATGGTCATGATGAGGCCAGTCTGTGAACGTCTTGGTGATGTTTGAGTGTTTCCTCTTTAAATTTGGGAATATACTGAAGTCACTATAACTTTCATTTCATTTCCACAGGGGTTTCTAGTTCGGACCCATCCACACTCACACCTCCTCACCGTTGTATCCAAACTCCTGCCTTCTACCTTCCAGCCATTGTATCTTTGAGCCCTCCTCCATCATTCACAGCAACCAAGCCCAAAGATCCTGATATGAATGAGTTTCTCTTCTTGGCGCTTTCTGCTGACGTTCTGGCTGGAGGACCGTTTCAGACCTTCCTTCAGGACGGAGGTTTTGTCGTGCAGCTCAGTCACTTGGCCTTGTGGAAGGATTTGGACTGTTTACTCAACGTCCTGAAAACAGAAGAGGAACACAGTGTAGAGTTCCGCCAGCTGATTGCTGAGAAGATAACATTCGACTACTTCAGCGATTTCAAGAAGAATAAACGTGTAACAGCTCTTACCAAAGCAACGGCCGAGAACCTCCAGGAGGCCCTGAGTGCAGGAAACGTGATCCCATGGATTTATGCAGCCAAGCATGAAATCTGTCCCGTAAGTGGATTTTACTAGAAGGACTCGTCTCGCTTTGAAGTCTTTCTATATTTAGTACATAGTATTCATTAGTATCATCAATTTGGCTTTACTTTTATTTTTACCTTTTACTTTTTATTTTGTAGGTTCTTGCACCGGCCTTTGAGGCCTTTCTGAAAGAGGATGATCGACAACTTCTGTTACATCTGGTAATTCAAATGATGTTATTTTACACATGATCATTAAAAGCTTTTTTTTTAAACACTTTACTGCTTATAAAAAAAAATAATATAACCACACAAATGTAACTTATTACAAAGTAAAAGGAAGTTATTACAAAGTAATGACATTAAATAAAATGTCAATTTCTTTACATTCAAAAGTAGCCTGAGAATGTTATTTAATTGAATATTAATTTAATTTAGTGTAAATAATTCCAATAATTATAAAACCTCATTCAGATTGATGCATCAGGATACGTCTTTTTTAGCAGTTTCCTTTTTTTTCTCCATAATTGAATTCTTGATTTAATGACGGGGGGTGATAGGAACCAGGATTTGCTTCATGTACAACACAAATACAGCTCCTTTATTTAAAATGTAGATAATGGTAAAAGAGTGGAAAATCTTGGGGAAAAGTTCTTTTTTGCCTCATAATATTCTTAAACATGTTCTTCTACCCTTTGGTATGTGTTTTAATGTTCATTTTCTTCACGCAGACACATTTCTCCACGATTGGAGATTACAGACCCTTAGAGGGATCACTGTTCAGGAAATGTGATGAGGTTCAGTGATGTGATGTGAGCTCTGTGTGGTTTCTCAGTTTGGTTGGAAGGAGATGCGAAGCAGTGGGAGATGTGGTAAGGTGGCTCCCTCTGATGGTCCTGATGCGGCACAGCAGCAGCGGAGGCGGATGCAGGAGGCCTTTTCACTCTGCCAGACCTGCTGTTGCTATGGAAACACAGACCCTCTCAGCCGTGAGCAGTGGGATCTGCTGGCTGTGGAGGACGTAAGACGAGGAGGCTCGGTTAACCTGCACTTTAAGAAAACCGGTATGAATGAACAGAAAATATCATTTCCCCTCACCGCTCCCTCCCTTAATCCATACATAAAGCACAAAAGCAGAAAACTTTATTGATCTTGGAGGAAATTGCTTATACTATGACTGCACAGACACACAAAGACAAGAACAATTTCAAATATAAAGTCTAAATAAATCCAGTAAAAAATTTGCAGAAAATATTCAGTATGAAATACACACATACTGGGTATAAATATATATTATAGAAAAGTAACTTACAGGTAATTGAATTACTAATAACACAAACGGTGGTTAGGAGTCTTTTCCAGCTGTAATAGAGCTCAGTAGTGGATCAGTAATATTGATATAAGTAGTGATATTTCACATGGTGACACTACTGCACATAATAATCATATTATATAATAATCGTATCATATATAATAATCATATCATAATAATCAAATAATAATGTGACAATACTGCACACATAATATTGCACAGATTATTGTGTGGGTGTGTGAAAGGGGGAGGAGTTATAGAGTCTGATGGGTGTGTGACAGGGGGAGGAGTTATAGAGTCTGATGGGTGTGTGAAAGGGGGAGGAGTAATAGAGTCTGATGGGTGTGTGACAGGGGGAGGAGTTAGATAGTCTAATGGGTGTGTGACAGGGGGAGGGGTTATAGAGTCTGATAGGTATGTAAAAGGGGGAGGAGTTATAGAGTCTGATGAGTGTGTGACAGGAGGAGGAGTAATAGAGTCTGATAGGTGTGTGACAGGGGGAGGAGTTATAGAGTCTGATGGGTGTGTGACAGGAGGAGGAGTAATAGAGTCTGATAGGTGTGTGACAGGGGGAGGAGTTATAGAGTCTGATGAGTGTGTGACAGGGGGAGGAGTAATAGAGTCTGATGGGTGTGTGACAGGGGGACGAGTTATAGAGTCTGATAGGTATGTAAAAGGGGGAGGAGTTAGAGAGTCTGATGAGTGTGTGACAGGAGGAGGAGTAATAGAGTCTGATGGGTGTGTGACAGGGGGAGGAGTTATAGAGTCTGATGGGTGTGTGACAGGGGGAGGAGTTATAGAGTCTGATGGGTGGGTGAGTGACAAGAGGAGGAATTATGGCATCTAATGGGAAGGATGGATTTTCTGTGGCATTCGGTGGAGCACATTATGCTGGTGAGTCTATGGCTAAAAGTACGTCTCAAAACAATCATCAGCATGCATAGCTTTTCACACTGCATGACATACTGTTGTCTATATATTTTATTGGTTCCCAATTTTTAATGCTAGGAGGTCTTGTTTGTCTTGAGTCGTACCAAACATGTGATGACGTAAAAACAGACTTAAGTTCTTAAGTGTCCAGATAGGGCTTATCTACATAAAAATGCAGGTGTGAATGCACTCAAGATGCTTTTAGAGCAGATTTGAATCTGACTACTCAAAACACTTGGGAAGATGTCCTGAGGTGCATTTTCGTCAGATGTTCCAGCAATGTTAATGCATTCATCTCTTCAAGGCCTATTCAGCAATTGAAACCCCTCCTGAGACTGTGATGGTGCCCCCCTGCTGTTCTGCTAATGGGGAAGACCCCGCCCCCTGGACTGCCGCCACTTAACAGCTTAATTGCTGCTATCTCAGTGCTGATATCTCCAAAATACACTGCATTTTAGTGCACATGGTTCATGATGCCGATGACTAATACTAGTGCCTAATTATTCTATACAATTGTCTTGTAAACATTGGCTACCCATAGCTGTAGAACTGAAAAATACTTTATATCATTAGGGTTTTCTTTTACATATACTCTCCAAAGCATTCTTTGAGCACCGCCATAATAGAAACATTTATCCATACTGTACAGTTTACACTGAACTACCGCAGTGCTAGAATGTAAATACAGATGTTACCCCTGTATAGACTGGACTGGAATTAATGCAGCGCGTTTTCTTTGGTATAAGCAGATAAATACAGTAATAAAGTCATTTAATTCACAGTAACAATACAGGGCTTTAAGAAAAACAAAACGAAAAACACGAGAACACTCGACGAGGAAATTTCTGGAGTGCTGCTGCGTCAAAGGGCAGCAGCCAATCAGCAGCAAGGAGAAAAAAATAATGTTCTCGGATTGGCTACTTTCAAACCTCCCGCCTCTGAGTACAGCTGACTGTGACGTCCAGACCTCGTCCGCCATGCCCCCTCGTCCTCGTGCTGGTTGTTTATGTTTGAGGCGGCACTGAGCAGCGGCGGTTCGTTCCGTTCAGGTGTCTGATTGCCTTGGTAACCGCCACGCCCAAACATAAACAACCCAGCACGAGGACGAGAGAGCGTGTCGGACGAGGCCCAGATGTCATGGTCAGCTGTATTTCGAGGCGGGGGGTTCGAAAATCCGTGATGGACTGAAACCATGACTGCTGATCCGCCTTAAAACGGGGCGTTGCTGTATGTGTGTATTTTTTGTGTATTATATATACATATAGACATTCGCAGGGATTACATTCCAAGAGCACTCGCGAATAGTGAAAAAGCACAAATTTGTAATGTGGTAAAAAAAATATATATATTGTGTAAACCCTAAATATGCCCCCAAATATGCTCCCAAAACTCTGAGTTCAGACATATTTCACCATCCCAAGACAAGCTTTCTTTGTGTTCTCTGGACAGCACCAAAAAAAATTTCACAGTTATATTTTGGAAATGTAGCTGAATTTACATTAATATTTATGTTACAAAATTAGCCAATTATATGTTTCCTTATAAAAAAATTATATATTGCCACAAAAAAAGCAAAAAACATGTGGAGGATATCTGTGTGTTTGCGAATTTGTGGGAGTTTCTGTGAACAATTATTAATTAGGTCCTAAGAAAAAATCCTTTTTACCGTATGCGTATTTGATCTTACACTCGGTTTCAGATTATGCCTTACGCTATTGCAGAGCCTGCACTCCCTCTGCACAGACATATAAAGTCAATGCATGAATAGACTTTAAAAATGAGATGTTGTACTTTCAGAACCATCGACAATCGGTTCATCTTTACTTGCTGAAACAGGCTTCTTTCAGCTTAATAATAAAGTCTTGTTATAAAGTCATTTATTTTTGACTGAAGCGAATATTTTTCCTTTCTAAAGCACTGCAGATAGTTTTGATAGAGGCCTTGACGGTGTGAGTTTTAAGAGCGCAGCTGAGAAACTGATTGAAAAAGGCCTTGAGCTTTTGCTGTCGGTGAAATTCATTTCTTTGTTTGACACTTTTTCAGGTGTCATAATGTAGCTTGACATGTTAGAACTACAGTGCATGAGGCTCGCCCACTAACGCAAGCACCGCTGTCTTGAAGATTTTCTGACCAGTGTCTATTGCAGTTTAAATCTCCATTACTTCCAGACGGCGGCGATGTGCTACGCTGCCAGAGCCACTGATTCAATAACCGAATAACAATGCTGTAAAATAGAATCAATATCAGCACAACATTGCACTCTGTGATATTAATTAAATCTTTCAGAGAAAAAGAAAAGCAAATCAGACGTATTGACTAGTATTCTGGCCATTGTTGTAAAAGCTGTATTATGCATCGTCTCTTTTGTTCCCGCGTAAACCGGCCCCCTTTTTGTTAATTGCATTGGCAACCCACACTTACGTCTTTGCCAATAAAAGCACCTTGAAATTGAAAACTGAATTAAAATTGAATGGAGGGAAGGAATTCTCTCTGCAGTGCAGCTGGCGAAGCAGGATTACAGAGGTTTGGCAAGAGCGCAGGCCCATGTGTGTGTGTGTGTGTGCGCGTGTGCGTGTGTGTGTGTGTGTGTGTGCGTGTGTGTGTGCTGAGACAGAGTGATATTTCAGGGGCTCAATTAGTTCTGCCCGGACACAAATCCGAAAGGCGGTGGTTTTGAGGGCTAGTCTGGATGAGGCTGTGAAACAATGCAGCTTTTCCACACCTTTCCCCATCAAATTCCCTTCTCTCCCTGTCATCCGGGAAAATCCGATTGAAAAAGAGGGAACAGGGCAGGATTCCAGTCCAAATCGATGGCTCCTCTGGCTCATTCTGCTTTCATGGCCTCGCTTCTTCGTGTGATTTCAGTGGAAGTGACATGGACTAAGTGAGGGAACTTAACAAAAGCCTTTTATCTCAGGGTCCTGGGTGGAGTGCTGGCCCTATCATCTAGAGATCACAGATTTGAGCCTCCGTGGCCAGAGATTGCTTCTCTGGGTGGGTAGGATGGTCCTCCCTCACCACCATCACTCAGTATAACTGTCCTCCCTCTCTCTGTGTGATTAGGGTGGTCCTCCCTCTCCCCATCACTCAGTATAACTGTCCTTCCTCTCTCTGTGTGGGTAGGGTGGTCCTCCCTCTCCCCCATAATTCAGTATAACTGTCCTCTCCCTCTCTCTGGGTGGGTAGGGTGGTCCTCCCTCTCCCCATCACTCAGTATAACTGTCCTCTCTCTCTCTCTGGGTG
>JBBJLS010000018.1:19244105-19261632 GCA_037577275.1 Bryconaethiops microstoma
ATGATCAGGCGGTGATCAGTATACTGGTGGTGCTGAATGCTGAGTGGTTGGAACTCCTTGTATCTTTAGACACTTTGCAGCCTGTCAGTAAAACATTCGTTCTCATTTCCTTCATTTAAACTATTCAGTATGCCCAAGATAAGACAGTTGTGAGTCAGAAAATAATATTTTTGCACCAACAAGTAGATTCAAAACAAAATATAAAGAAACGAGGCGTGGCTCAAGATTTTGGACAGTACTGTACCATGTGCTTCCAATTGCTGGCCACTTTATTAGTAACACCTTGTACTTCTACTCACTGCAATGAGGCAAACAATAGAAGCTTAAACACCTTTAACTATATACAAAAGTGCATTGGCTAAAAACAATAAACTGTTACCCGTGCTTCTAGATCAGAGTATCTGCAAGTCTGTAGCACACTTCTCAGCTACATTAGCTTTTTAGCTTCATTGCAAGACACATTAAGGCAAATTCTGTTCTCATTATTCAGATTTTTTTTTGCCAAACTATCACTTTAATACAGATACTCTTGGTGAGATTACCCCACCAATGTGACACAAGAAAATATGTGTGTTTGCATGTGCTGTGCCTGTGTGCATGATAAACAGTAGATGCAGCACATGTGAATAATTGAGCTGTGATTTGTGGCCTAATTTCCAAAGTGTCCCAACATCAGCATTACGGCAGCCCCCCGGGACCCTGCAATCTGTCAGTACAGCCTGTTAATTTCAGCACCTCTGACTCCTCAAGGCTGGATCGCATACAGCTATATATCCGCCACCCCACCCCCAAGCCGCATCTGAGCCTACTTAACGCATTTACGTTGCGCATTGCATGAGTAATGGCAGCATTAACAGGATCTGGCCCTGGCTCGTATCAACCGCAGAGAAAGACTTTTACCACTGTTTAATGCGCTGCAAATGAGACGTTTCCTCACACATGATTGATTTACTGGCAATTTTCTCACAAACTTTTCCAGGCACGTGGAGAATGCAGGTGTTCTAATTGGATTTCATATACCTTACAGATTGTGCACGTCCCCATTTGAGTTGCATCCTGAAACTGTGGTGTTTTGACTGCTCAGAATGTACCAACCCATTTACTGGAAACACCTTGCCTGTGCGTTCACTCAGTGGCCACTTTATTGGAAACACCTACTTCATGCTTCCTCTCACGGGCCATTTTATTAGAAACGCCCATCTTGCACTTTCACGTGTGGGCCACTTTATTAGAAACACCTAAGCTTGTGCGTCTACTCACTGGCCACTTTATTAGAAACACACACCTCGTGTTCCACACACTGGCCACTTTAATAGAAACACAAAGAGCAGCTGAGGAATCACGACAGGATGGTTAACACACATTGTGCATCAACAGATGGGCCACAATCCAGCTCCAAGTTTCTGCTCCAATAAACCTCGCTCATGTTTATCCTTGTTTACTTCCAGCTCTCCACTGTTACAACATTTTCTGTTAAATACCAGCGATTAGGGCTGCACAATCATCATCACAGTACTGGCCTTTGCAGTATAATCTGCAATAGGCAAAATAAGCCTCTAACCAATCGCAGTGTTTCTGACAGGGCGACCAATCACAGTACCAGGTGAGTTATTGAGTGTTCTGACGAATAAAGGCCATTATAAAATTCAACAAATGTCCAGTTATTTTAATCTTGAACTATAAAAGATACTAAATTGAATAAGGAAATATATTTAAATTTGTTGGTTTTGTGACTTCACAAAAAGTACAACGTGAAAATGGACTGTTTTGGTTGCTTATTTTCCATATTATGGACTATATGGATAGGAGTAAAAGCACCATTTGAAACAATGTTTACAGTCTTTAAGCTTCTTTAATTCTAGAAAATTGATGATATGGGCCCTTTAATACCTTGAAAGGTATTGCAGTCGCAATATGTAGCTGTGAAGTCGCAATACTGATCTTTTGGCCACATCAGTTTTGTTCTATCAGTGATTTGTGAGCATGTCATATTCTACAGGGCCTGTCCTTCACTCAGTGATTGAAGGATCTTAGACGTGTGGCCTGACATTGGCACCGCAGCACGTAACGAAAACTTTCCTCTGTTTCTTCTTCAGATCAGCGCTAAAGCCTGACGATACCAAAGGGAGGAGAACGTAAAGGTCGGCCGCCGCTGATCTGAGGCCAGCTGATAGGCCCAGACAGACGGGGGGAGGGGCGGCCGACTTCTCTGAGAACATCAGAAACTGCTATTATCGATCACCACCCGAGACGCCACCATCTGTAACACCCAGCCCTCTCTCTCCCTGCCAGTCATGTACAAACAGAATTCTAATCCACACACAAAGGTGAAGGCCGATCCTCATCTTCTCTAAATCAACTCAACAGCGCAGGAGGGGCGGGTTCTGCTGATACCCAGACGAGCAGTTTCTTATTGGCTACTGAGTCATTAGCATTACGTGCAATATCTGTATAAGTATGTGCAATAGCTTAGTTGGTGCAATAGTCTATGTGCAATAGTTTATTTGTTGCAATAGTTTATTATGTGCAATATTTTATTATGTGCAATAGTTTATGTGCAATAGTTCATTATGTGCAATAGCTTATTATGTGCAATAGCTTATTATGTGCAATAGTTTATTATGTGCAATAGTTCATTATGTGCAATAGCTTATTATGTGCAATAGCTTATTATGTGCAGTAGTTCATTATGTGCAGTAGTTCATTATGTGCAATAGCTTATTATGTGCAATAGCTTATTATGTGCAATAGTTTAATATGTGCAATAGTTCATTTTGTGCAATAGCTTATTTGGTGCAATAGTTTATTATGTGCTGTAGTTTATTATGTGCAAAAAAATGTATTTGGTGCTAAATCATTATAATTATGTGCAAAATCTTTAAGTATGTAAATAGTTTATTATGTGCATACATTTTTGTGTCAGTTTATTTTGTGCAACAATTAATTATGTGTGATAGTTTATGATGTACAATAGTTCACTATGTGTAATGGTTCATTATGTGCAATAGTTTATTAAGTGCAATAGCACTACTTATGTCATAACTTATGTAATAGTATTATAGTGTGCAGATTCAGTACTAATGTCTCTATTATGTGCAATAACAGACTTGGTATACTTTTATTTATTGATCTACAGTATTTACATTCACCTCTCCTTCTGACCACAGTATTTTGTGTATACAGTACAGTGTATTTAACACTGAATATTTAATAAAGATCAATAAAGGTATCTGAGTCTGATTCTTTAGAAATAAAATTCTGCAACTTTCTAAATTCTGAATTAAGCTAATGAAAGTTTATAACCCACTAATCAACATCACGCCAATACACACTCAGTTCTGAGTCTGTGAAGGTGTGCAGTAATCTCTGATAGACTTGCTTATGTGGCACCTTGTCATCTATAAATAGGGACTGAGGTACATTAACGTGGCTGAAAATTGTCATAACTGGTCTGAATTGGTCCATGTTTTTCCTCCAAACGTGTCGTAGTTGAGTAGCTCTGTTTGAGGCTGAAGGGACATCAAGTAAACCTGAAGGTTTCCTTCAATCTTATAGTCTTTTTCAGGATCTTCACAGTGTGGTTGGTGTGGGTAGAGACCGTAAATGAGAGCGCTATGACTAACCTGGACATCCGAACGTCAGGCGGATTGTTGCAAACACAAAACCCAACGTGACGAGAGTGCTCAGACCTCCCGGAGGTGTTTGGTAAGCGTTTTTGTTATGTAAACTCACTAAACGGGCTTTTTTTGTTATTTGTGGTGTGAGAAAGCGCTCCTCGGCCTTGGGCTGCGGAGAGATGAGGCTGAATCACGGCGGAGGCCAGCACCCTTCACACAGAGAGCACCGCAGCTGACTGGTTCCGCACCCAGGGACCAAAAATCAGGGCAAAACTAAATCTACTCGCTCTCCCCCTCACTGAGAACTTACTTAACCTCGCTACAGTGGCTCTGATTAAAACAGAAGGGTTTTTCCTGGCAGGCTGCTGATTTCTGACAGTGAGGAGCTTCAGGAAGGAGCTGTGAGTGAACACTTCCTCGATTACTTAAGTAACGTCATTAATAAAGCAGAGGCTGCCCGATAATGGAGATGTATATGTTATCATTTTGTTGTGTACACAGTCTTTGATTGTTTTGAAAGGCTCTTTTCAAATAAAACGTGTGTGTGTGTGTGTGTGTGTATGTGTGTGTGTGTGTGTATATATATATATATATATATATATATAGTGTACACTGTACATGCATACATAATAAATAGATATTTATATTGCAGATTGAAATAAAGAATTACGTTCCTTTAATATGTTACATATTGTAGCTTTCTATCTATCTATCTATTTATCTGTCTGTCTGTCTATCTATCAAGGTGAGGAAACCAAATTATGAGATTTTAAAGTGGAGCACTTTGGAAAAACCCACTGTGAGAAATCCTGTTATGAAATACAGTGAAAACCCCATGGGAGTTACTGATGCTGTGACATTTCACCTGCATCTTTATTTTCAGTTCATTTCATGAAAGGCTTTTTACAGTTTATTTATTTATTTATTTGCATTAAAAAATGCTTTTATATGGCATTCATGGATTTTTTTTTTTTTTTTTCTGTCAGTGGCACTGAGAATTGAAGAGAAGCAGAAACCAAGACTTTCATTGTACAGTCACAGTCTTTGCACACCTGAACTCTGAATAAATATCCATAAGATTTGCTGCTTTTTGTTGCACAGCACAGTCTTTGTCCACACCTCCGCTTTATCACCGTCACAAAGAAATAACTTTTTTTTTTTTTATTGTTTTAGAACACACTTCATTGCAGTAGACTGACTGACACATAGCGACTATGAACATTATCTTCTGTAAACAAGTGGAGACTTTATCTTTAAATTGCACAGTTACTTTAAGTCTCGCTATGCTTTATAGAAACTCCTGTTCAATTAAAACAGCCTGAATGTCCTTTTGTGGAGGAGTGCTCACCGTGCATCTCTGCAGCTTTTCAAATAAAAGGCCAAAGGTTAAATATTCCCAGGAAAGCAATTCAGCATGTCCAGCACTTAAAGGAACGGCTGAGTGATGTTTTCTACTTTAATTACCTTCTGCACAATTAGAAAAGGTGGGAGGTGGTTTTTACAACTGTGACAAACCAGGACGTCAGGCTTTCATTTTTATAAAGTCTAGACATGTTCAATTTACCACTCCCTGACACCGAGTGACCCAACAAACATCTACAGTTTCACATTTTCCAGCAAAAGGCAGAAAACTCAACACCCACAAACTCCAGATTCTCCAACAAACACCAATAAATCCAACCTTGTGAAAGAAACACCGGCAGTTCAAATATTCTCCAGGAAACAACTACAAAGTCAACATTCTCCAGCAAACATCAATAAATCCAACATTCCATTTGCAAATGACAATTCTACATTCTCCTATAAACACCAACAAAGAGAATACATTGCAAAACCCCAACAAACAATCCCAATAATTAGCAAAAGATTATCCAATATCAGCAGACATTCTATTACAAACACCAACAAAGCCAATATAGTCCAAGAAATGCCAAGAATTTCAAGAAACACTAACAGTTCAAAAATTATCCGGTAAACCCCAACAAACACCAGCAAATTCAATATTCACCAGCACACACCAACAAACTCACCAATGTCCAGCAAACAGCAATAAATTCAACATTCCCTAACAAATTACAGCAATTCTACATTCCCCCCAAACACTGATGAATAGAGCATTCGCCAAACATTACCAATCCAAACATTCTCCAAGAAACAGAAACAAAAAGTGCATTCTCCAACAAACTCCATCAATCTCAACAATCATCAGTAAACTTAATATTATCCAACACTAACAAACATTCATCAGCAAACACAAACAAATCCAATGTTGCCTAAAAAACGCCAACAATTTCTACATTCTCCAACAAACATAAAAAATACAGCGTTCTCCAAAAACACCAACAATCTCAGCAAACATACAAACATTCCAACAAACCCAACAAAAATTGTTCAGAAAATGATAAGGATTCCAACATTTGTCCAGGAAACACCAACAAATGTGATGTTTTTCAACAAACAGTTCTATATTGTCCAACAAACGCAAATTTCAACCATCTCCAACAAAACCCAACAAATGCATCTTTTTTCCAACAAACACCAACAAATCCAGGATTCTCCAACAAGCATTAACAAATACACCATTCTCGAATAATTATCTAACGTTATACAGCCGACATTAAATCTCAACATTACATCACAAACTCCAGTGTGATCAAAACAGCGTGATCTGTACTAAACTCACATTATTCTGAGTCTTCATGGGGGGGAAATTCTACAAGAGATTCACTTCAACCAGAGCAGAATTGAAGACACACAGGCCTGAAGTAGGACAGCTGTATACATCTCTGTTTTCTGTCAGGGGACAGAAGAGAGTAATACTAATGACTGTGCTTTCTGAGCCGTAGCCCTCATGCAAAGCCACTGACTCTAGTCGCAGGGAATTCATTTGTCTTCTTGCAAATGAACCTCCCATAATTGATGAAGGCACAACATCAATAATTCACCCATACATCTGATTCTCCTATCAGATTAATGACCAGGCCGACCCAAGAGCCCGAGCGCCGTCTTTACTGTTCGGGCTCAAATCGAAGTCTGAATTGTAGATTTTCTTAAACAGAAAAAAAAAAAGACTTCTCATAGAAGCGGATGGAAACTTCAAAACCTCTGCGTTTTTATTGTCATTGACCTAGGATCTATATCTGAAATCCTAACAGTTTATGAAAAGGCATTTTTAAAATAAATATTCCAAATGGATATTTTTTAAAGATTTGCAAATGATTGAATGGTGGGGATCCATCACACTGAACACAACAAACAAGTAGGAAAACACACCAAGCTGTCCTGTTACTAGAAGATAGCAATACTAGTCAATGGCAAATGACACATGGAGGCACATTCAGTTCTCTCTGTTCATTGGCTCATTAGCTATTGGAGAGTTCCATTCAGACTTGAGATCTTACCCAGCATACGCTTTGGGTTGCCAGATTTCAACGGTGGCAGACAAAGAACAGGGACCAGAGATAGGGGCAGTTTCTGTCCAGCAAGTTTCCTATAATTGTATCCCTCATTCTGTCTTTTCTGGTGGTGGTGGTGGTGGTGGGGTTTGTGTGTGTGTGTGTGTGTGTGCGTGTGTGCGTGTGTGCGTGTGCGCGTGTGCGTGTGCGTGTTTGAAAACAGTTTAGTCATTACACAGTCGGTTTATTTCAGGGATTTCTTGGCATTTTTCTTCACATTTATACTTTAGAAACTCTTTAAATGCCCAACAAATGAATGTTCTAGAACTTCCAGAAGGCCTAGAGTGATACTTTTTATTCACAAATGCGGTGCCACCTATTCCGTATTAAAACACGACGGCCTGATTCCACTTTCAGTTCCTAATTGTTTTGGATTAATCCGTGTCAACCTACAAATGGAAGAGCTCACTTGGCCACATCTACCTAATTTGGGCAATATTTTGTTAGGATTTTCCATAATTTTAGAAAAATGTAGGTTTCCCAGTGGAAACCCAAAAAAGACCCAGGCCATCCCAGCCGGGAACCGAATACTAAAATATCAGTCGTGTGAGATATTCCCTCAATCCGCAGGCCGTATTACCTTAGCGTCACCTGAGGCCAAACACACAGTGTCAGGTCAACGGACGAAGAGCGAGAAGAAGAGAGTGAAAATAAACAGTGTGAAACCACATCGCCTTGTCTGATAGGTATGAAGTCCGAGTCTATTGTGGAATTTCTGGTCTCTGTTCCCGGAGCCTTGCTGGCCAATACCCCCCCATCTTCTCTCAAAAGAGTCAAAACAGCAAGAACCTTGGGTATAGAAACGACGGAACTCAGCAAATAGCTGGGCATTGTGCGAGCAAAGGCGAGTGTTAGCGCGAGAAGCAGGGGAGGCTTGGCAGGAGGAAGCTAAGTGTTAATTACTTATCGATCCAATTTAGCTGATGATTTCGTAAAACCTTCAAAGGAGCCAAGGTGGAAGATAGACTGGATGTGTGAGATAAGACAGCGAGAGAGGATCCACGAGGGAGACAAGCTGCAGCTCTTATTCAGCTCCAAACCCTTTAGCAATAGACTCAGAAGCGCCTATTCCACTGCCCTGCAGGCTTGCTGAGTCTTCTTCGCCGGATCATCTCAGATGCCTTTGATAGTTCCCCTGGAACGCCCGATGCCCTTATCCACGCTGCTTGGGTCCTCATAGCCTTTGATCATCCCTCAGATCGCGTTCGTCTCTTGAAATGTAAGACATGCTTCTGTGTTTTTTGGGTGTTTTTTTTTTTTTTTCTCCTGGAGTTATTTCATACTTTCGCTTCTTTCTCCTTCACCTCATCATGAACCCTGGCTCACCTTTGGGAAGCCTAAATATTTCCAAACGGTTCCTTGTGAGGAGAGAAAATAACCTCAAGTGTGTGTTTGCATCCCTCACCTCAGAATGTGGAGCACAGAGGCATCAAGGTTATGGTGGCTCAGATGTTTAGGGATGCTTGGAATCCTCTTATTCAGAGACACGCATGGAAAGTGAGCCCAGTTGGTGGTTAAACTCTTTTTTTTTAGGTCAACACAAAAACGTCACTGTTTGTGTCCTTCGGTTCATTCTCCTCTGCTAAACACCCTCAGCACCGCTGTCACTTTTGTTGCAATAGGCGAAGTATGTGTTCTAACATAGTCTGAATTTTTTAGACTTTATTCAGGTCACGCAATCGATCATGCAGTCTGTCAGGCAGGATACAATTAGTCACGCATGTTTTCTGGTGAACCAGAACAATAAAATGATCAAAATTCTGCTCTGTACAATGTCATACATTCAGATGTCCGACTATAAAAAAGCCTCCTTTACACAGTGATAGAGAACGCAGTAGCTCACGGAAATTTGATACAAATGCACACCAGAACTTGATACAAATATTTTAGTGCTGCCATCTGCAGCAGGACTCAAGTGGCATAACACAAATTTAAAAGAACGCTCTTTTTTTGGGGGGGTCCTGGCAAATGGCTCTTTGGGTTCATGTGATTCAATTGGAGATTGTTTTTTTCCATTATTATTACTTTGTATCAACACATTTTTATTAGGAAAATTTGCATTGGAAGCAAGCCCTCGACGTCATGTGATTAAGCCTAATTTTAGAACATAATTGCAGCGGGCCAGTAAAGGTTATTGTTGTGAGAAAACATTTAAATTTATCTGGCAATAACTGCATAATTAACGTAGTAAAAAAAAGAACAAAATTGCGAAAATCGCTTAAACTTTTCTGTGGTGTCTGTAGTTGCTTAACTTAGCCTGATGCTATTTTGTACGAGGCTGTTTTTGTCATGTTCGGTTGTAGGAGAACCTGACGTTCTGGACTGAGAATGTCCAAAACCACACACCATAAGATGACATCTGTCTGGCTGACTAAGGAGGGCAAAAACTGGTAACATTTTATGAGCTTGATATGTTCTTAAAGGACTGGATCCAGCGTAAGATTTGTGCTGTAACTTTTGTATCAACCGGAAACGGACATTAGAGTAGGATGACCTGGTCAGGTTGTAACATTAGCTAACAGGTCAATAGGCTCCGCTGTTAACATTCAAAGATTTTCTATTAAAAGATGTTACTTTTGGAGCTTCAGTTCTCGATATTTGAGCTGTAATATGTGAAGCACTGATATTCTGATGTCAAGAGAAACCTTCTGTGAAAAGATACGTGAAATTTGATCTAAGCAATCAAACAGTGTGTTTTGAGTAACAGGATTATATCTGGACGAGGCAGAGCCTAAACATGCAGGTGTGAACGCATTTAAACCAGATTTAAATCATTTAAACCACTTCAGGAGGAGGTTCTGAGAAACATTCGAGCCACATGTCACAGCAATGTGAACATACTCATCTTTCCGTGACACATTCAACACCCAAAACATTGAACACCCTCCCATTGCTGTTACAGTGCCCCTGCTGTTCACTCTGTGAACTGCTGACACTTAAAGCTGCTCTTTCAGTTTTAATCTTGACGTAAGTTTAGTTCTACTCTGGAGGAGCAGCTCGGCTTGAAAAAAAACCCAAAAAACTCCAATTTGGGTAAACTTCATCTTCGCCTTGACATTTTTTACCAACTCGCTACATCACACCATGTTTTAATGGACGTCGTTCATGACAACGATTCACAAGACCATTATCCTAAATAGACTTTTCCTGTAAACGCTCACTGTGTTGCTGCAAAACTGGGCTCTTCTTAAGAACAAAACAGAAAAACAAGGAACAGTGCAGTTGATTTGCATATTCGCCACATAGTGGTGTCTCAGTTTGGCTGTCTGGAGACACATTTGAGTACCGAGTGTAAAGACATGTGATCACAATACAATCTAGACACAGGACACAGGAAGACAGCAGCTGTAAATGAGGTCCTGCATGTGTGATAAGTTTGGACCAAATACAAATGCGAATCTGATTGGACAAAGTCAGCCCTGACTTTCTCGTCCCATCCCATATTCTGAGGTCTAGACCTGATTGGTGAAAAAATGCACTAAATCCAGTCTGACAGGTCAAACCGAGCTGCATTTCCTCAGAATGAATCAGATTTCAAAATGCCATTCACACTGCATCAAACCTGTCCTGCTTCAACAAGGTTTTAGCTACCTGTTCGGACAAAGTTAAGATACGACACGACTTGAGGCCTTGAAAATAAAACCGATGAGTTGCTTTTGATTATTTAGGATAGTTTTACATTAAAGACAGTGATACAAGAATAAATGGCATATGTTCGTGTTTGTGCACAGTTCAGACGGAGATCCGGCCCGAGATCCAAACCCAGACACCCACCAGTCGTCATCCGTCTCTCGTTGGCCAGATCGATGACATTAATGCCATTATCCGTCTGCAGCATGCCATCTAATCTTTTATTTAGCAACTGGGACGTCCGCGCTCATTCATCACCTGCAATATGTTGCATTAGCCGCTCGTCAGTCGACTTTTCTGCTCCGCTCATTTATCCTCCCTTCAGTAATGAGCGAAGTTTTACCTGATCAATACATCATATTCAGTTTTACACAAGGAGCCAACATGAGAAAGATATTTTCTCTATTATTATTAGTAGTAGTAGTAGTAATAGTAGTAGTAGTATCAGAAATGTATAATTACTGTTATTATTATATGTCTGCGCTGTCTTGTATTGAACCTACACTGGAAAAACGAAGTACAGCCGCACAGATTAGCCCTGTCTATAAGTGGCGACACACTTGTGACCTACTAAAAAGATGCATTTCCAAGCCCTGTCGCCCCATTTGCTCCCTGTGACAAAGTAACGTGATCTAATATAAATTCGCCTCATCAAAAAGTGGAGCAGTCAGAGAATGATATCATTATTGCTCATGGGGGTGAAATAATGACAATAACTACAAAAAAAAAAAGGGAACGCTCCGTGCGTGAAATAGGAAATGCAGAAAGGCATGGCTTTAATAACCACCATTAAACATGCATTTAATTGCCCCTGTAAAACACACACACACACACACACACACACACACACACATACAAACATACAGTAATTAGGCTTATATGCTGCAATAACAATTCCGACAGAGGCCGTTGGCCACATAAAGAGGGATACACATGCAAACCTGGGACATCACATTGTTTTTATACTGGGAGGAACTGGTGAGTGGAGAACTGGTGACCAGCCAAGCAAAACGACCCCCGCCAGACTCACAGGCGGTCATAAGACTCTGGGGCATCATTTCTCTAGCACATATACACTAATAGGTGAAGCAACATGATCGTTACATGCTTTTAATGATGAATTATCGTAAAAGTGAATTTACAGAAGCGTTAATTTGCCGTTTATATAACTAAATCAAGTGCAGTACCAATATCCACCAACAGGGGCTGCTGTTATGAGCTTTTGTAATCGTAATTGAGAGTAATTGTTTTAATAGCTTCAGCGCCCAAATAAAATTTAAATAAAATAAAAACGCAATTAAAGAATGCAATAAAGCAGCACCCTGTGTGTCAGTAAAATGTATTTGGGATGCTGATGTCCTGACCAGGGGTGCTGAAACTTTTTGATTTGTGCAGTGGGCAGTGTTTGTGGTGGATGCAGTTTTTACATTTTTTATACATTTTTTTAGTAAAATACTAATTGTGAACGTATACATTTATTAATTTTACTGTAGAATATTCTCTTATTGGGTAAGTGGTTGGTGTTGGGATTACTTTCTGTGGCCCAATCGGGTGTCCTCAGACCTAGTCTTGATCAATACATAAAAGTTCCCTTGAAAAAACAAGTAAAAAACAAATATATCCTGTTTCACTTTAGGCTCAGGAATCAACATTCAAAACAATTTACAACTGGATTAATGTGACCTTCAGCATGTTTGAAGACCGTTCTATATACACAAAAATATCACTGTTGACAACGCTCTTCACTTTTAATGTATTAAGAGTTTATTCTAAGCCATTTTGGACAGTTTGCATCTTGTCATGAAATTTTTAAAACCACTGGCATAAAATAAAAATATTCTAAAAGTGACGTATGTTACATATACACGTACATACATAGGTTAAATATACACATATTTGCATACACATACAAATGTGTTTATTTATTTTTTTGTACTGTGTACTTTTTTATTTTATCTTGTTTTGTTGTATAGCTTTTAATCTATTGTTTTGCTTCTCTTAACTTTGTTCTGTCCACTTTCTGGCATAACAATGCAAATATTTGCTATGTGTGTGTGCATATATATATATACATATATATATATATATATATATATTAGTTTGTCTATATATATATATATATATATATAGAGAGAGAGAGACAAACAACTTTGTATATATATATATATATACACCCCCAAAAGTGGGGTATAAGTTGTTTTTTTGTCTAAAAGTGGGGTATAATTAGTTTCAAAACTTACATTTAAATCCATTGCAAGTTAAGCCACCAAAGACTACCTATGAGCTGCAGTTTTTTTTTTTTCAATAAATTCAATGTTATCAAAAAAAACAAAAAAAACCTAAAGCTTATAATTCTGATTTGCGTTCTGAATTTTCACCGCATCGTTTCCCAAAGGATCAAAATGCCGTGAGCCGGTTGGTCCAGACACTTTAAATAACTGAACATTGGTAACTTAACAGGACTCGCCGTTCTGCACACATGCTGACCGTCTGTAACGTCAAGACTCGAATTCAGCACTTCTGTCCGGCAGCAGCTCATCTATCAGCGCCAGGCAGCGCGTGTGACAAACGGGTGACCCTCAGCTGGATGAGCTGCTCCGAGCTGGACGTGGATCACTGCTGGACGCGGCAGGCCGGGCCACTGACCGCAGGCCCACAGCTCAGCAACTCCGTGACGTGAATCACGTCGCAAACCCAGACAGAACGCTGAGTGGACAGAATACTTATGAGCTGTGGACACACGGACGGTACATACTTGCCTGGAAACTGCTGGTGCATTCACACACACACACACACTTGCTTCTTTAGTTTTACATTGGATAATATACTAATAACACAGCTAACAAGTGATGTAACCTTGCACCACACCAACTAGCATCAAACCTTAATTTTAAAGCCTTAATTTGTTTCCTAAATCTGCAGTTTAGACGTGTGACAGTCAGACTGTAGTCACATATCCGTCTCGTCGGCGAGGAAGATGCAGACTCAATCTTGATGTGTACCACTCCTCAACGACTGCAATCCTGCTGGTGGCCTAATCAGAAAGCATTAGCTAACAGGTTAACAGGCTCCACCATTACTATTCAGAGGCTTTGGGTTCAAATCTTTATTAAAAGGCACGGAAAAAAATACTAAATAAATAAATTTCCTAACTGTCACATTTTCCGACATCAGGAAATGACCCCTCGGAGCGATGGAACGCACATTAACGTCTGATCTGACTGATCAAACTAAATTTGGTTTGGATCTGATTAAAAATGTTCAATTTCATGCTGTTCAGGCTGCAAAAAGTTGGTCCTGCTCAAAACAATTGTGCTAAAAATCAGATTATTTTGGTGGAACAGACCCGCTTGCGTGATTTCTGACACTGTATAACACACTAATATCTAAGCAACGACAAATAGTCATTAGCATAGTCAAAGGAGTCGGATATTTTTTTAAATGTCAGATGTCATAATCGAATATCACGCATTAAAAACCACTACTAGAGATGACCAAATATCTCAACATGATTTGAGGCAAACGTGTGATGTTTTTGATGGGCCATGAGCTTCCATTATCCGTTAAGCTACTTCAGCATCGTAGCTCTAGATGAGAAACCTAAGAAGCAAAGTAAAACATCAAACATGTCTTGGCTTTGGAGTCGGGAGGGCGGGGGGTCTGTAAATGAGATTTTTTTCATCATCTTAAGTTGAAGTGTCACCCAACAGGCCATACGAGTTCCCGTAAGCGGCGTCCCTTTCAAGTTGTAACAGCAGCAGCCACCAATCACAGATGGTGACCTGAAAATGAACCTGAGTATGAATCCACCGTGTAAAAAACGCTCATCATAAACCCCGGCCTATCTCTCAGTTCCCTGCGTGAATAGGCTCTGTGCAATGTTTTGGGTCTCCCTCCCTACTTCAGCCTGTCAAAGACTTGACCGCCGCTCATATTTTCCATTTAAAGGCTGGACTGTGGGTGGAACATGCAATTTGGTCTAGGAAGAGAGGGAAAAAAAAAAAGTATTTTATTACCCATTTTCTTCAGCCGTCCCTTCCCTGGCCCAAAGTTACCTGTCTCTGTGTTTCCTAATGTCTGGGCAGCAGGTTTTTGTTGGTGACAGTGGCTGTGATTTAGAGCAGTTTGAAGTGAATTGTTTAAAGCTGGATGGAGAGTTCTGCAGACGCCATAAAACTGCAATGCTTGTCAACATCACTCAGGGATGAGTATTTGAGGGAATGGAATTGGCCTGTTCGGATGATGGACAGTTGCCATGGAGATGTTTCTTTGTGTGGCTGTTTTATTGCAGCCCTGCCAACCAAACGGAGCCTAAAAATCCAACACTCTTCAAAAAGACAGCAATAAATCTAAAATTCTTCAATAAATTCGACATTCTCTATTAAAGGGAACTCGCTATAACAATCACAGAGAACTCCAACGTGATCCAATCACTGACAAATACAGTACTCTGCAACAAATAAAAATAACATTATCTATTAAAATCAATAAAGTCAGTGTTTTTTTTTCAAATAAACAACATTCTCCAATGGTCTTGAAAAGAGAACACGCTTCAACAACGATCCACAAAACCTACATGCGCCAGTAATTTTTCAGGAAACTACATTCTGCAACTTATCCAAAATTATCCAACAAACCCAACATGCTGAAACAATCACTGACAAACAAAATGTTCTCCAACAAACACAAAAAAACACAACATTCTCCAAAAAGAACCAATAAACTCAACTCTGCAACCCACCCAACTTTCCTCATCAAACCCAGCACAACCGAGCCAGTCTTCAACAAACCCAAATTTCTCCAACAAAACCAACATCAAGTCACAGTTCTCCAACCAACTCAATGTTCTACAATAAATCGTTCTCTAATAAAACAATAAACCCAACGTTCTCCAAAGAAGCACCATTCTCCAACAGTCACCAAAAATAACACAATTTAATAATGATCCACAAAACCAACACACTTCAGTGATCACCAGCAAAACCAACATTTTCCAGGAAACTCAACCCAAAATTCTCCAAAATGCTGCCACAACTAATGTCAAAGCCAATGTTCTTTAACAAACCCAAACCCCCCCCCCAATAAAAAGAAACCTAACCTCAGTATTCTGCCGTCCACCCTACATTCTCTATCAAACCCAACACTCAGCCCATTGATCCACTGATGCAGGCTCTCTGTTCGGCGAGATCTGGCATTTTTATGGTTGTCTCATGTTAACAAACTCCTGATGAAGCGAACAGTTTAACATTCTGCCTGAGAAAGAGACAAAACAAACTCAGCAACTAGCAGGATCTGATATATGCCAAATAGTGAGCCTGCATCAATTTATGACAACTGTTATAACTCGTTCAAAAGTGCTTGTTAATTATTCATAAACTTGCTTCAACCAAACTATCAACCGGGTTGTAAATGATTTATAAACCCTTTCATAAGGGCAGTGTTACCAACTTAAAGCAGTGAACGGCTTCTAAGCGTGATTTTCTCAGCTGCTGAAGACGTCTGTGCGGTACTGAATGTTCTCCCCAGTCACTTTCCTTTTTCTGAACATTGTGAAGTCGCTGCTAACATTAGAACATCGGCCTGTTTCGGTCTAACGCATGACACTTATGGGTCTAACTGCGGTTCATGGCTGTAATCATTTACACGTCTGCTCTGGGAAAGGTCGCTGCCTTGCCAGCCTATGTGGCAGCCTTATACCTCCAGTCACAACATGGCAGCGAGGAGAACAAGATTACAGCGTGAAATTTTAATGACCGTTGGGAGAATGGATTGCTGTAAGAAGGAGGGAAGGAAAAGGAAGGAGAGAGAGAGAGAGAGAGAGAGAGAGAGAGAGAGAGAGGGAGATGGGGGAGCCAATTATCCATAGGTTCTGAATCCTATAAGTTAGTGACACATGAGAAAAGTTTTTATCTCCCAGTCGACTCCCCGTATTGTTCCTGCAGCCGAACTGGAGTCAGGCTGGTACGGACAGACCTGCGGGGGTTGGAGGCAGTTTGTGAAGCCGGCCGACAGCCATGGGATCGGCCGGCGTCCTTAACCGGCCAGCGTAATTCATCTCTCACCGGTGATAGATGAACGGAAACAAGGCAAAGCCCAGGCATCTGTTGTTTCAGTGTCACTGGCAGCAAGAAGCATATAACTCACACCAAGGAGCAGCAGAGCTAACATTTATAACACTGCCACCTGTCTGCTGTATTAATCACCCGATCCAGCACCGTACACATCTCAGCCCAAACTGGAGTACAGCAGGAGCGGCGGCTGGCCAAGCCAGTGCAGCTTTACTCCATATGGTCCTGTGTGGCAGACCACATTTTTGTAACCAGCAGTAACAGAGTCCCCATAAGAAGTTTGGGGATGTCGAACTGCTGGTCATGTTTTCTAAGCTGGTTTGCAGTGAGTTACTACACTAAAGACTAATCGGGTTTAAAGGAAAACTTGTTGGTTAACACTTATGACAGTATGAGCATCATTTGCTTGAGATTAAAGCCACATCCATAGATATACAACACCTCATTATATACAACCTCACTTCTTTATATTTTGCTTTGAATCACGTTATTGATGCAAAAATTACGTTTTATTCCTGTAAAACTAGAGTCAACAGTCGATGCACAGTACTGTGCAAACGTCTTGAGCCACCCCTCATTTCCTTATTTTCGCTTGTTATCATCTTCTTGGTGCAAAAATACTGTTTTATTCCGGTGAAACTGTCTTATCTCTGTCATACTGAGTAGATTAAATGGAAGAAAGGCTGCAAAGTGTGTAAAGATACAAGGAGCCTAGATAAAGGAGTTCCAACCACTCAGCATTCAGCACCACCAGTAT
>JBBJLS010000018.1:19261732-19281749 GCA_037577275.1 Bryconaethiops microstoma
GTGTTTATCCACTATGCTGTTCAACCGACTGCCCCTCAGAATCAGATCTGCAGCGACTGGAGCTTTAAAAAGCTGCTCTATTCTCCTTCATCTTCTTTTAAATATACTGCACTTTCAATCTTCTTTTGTTGATTTTTAATGTATTTCTTATTTCTTTTATTTCGTCAATTCTTTCATTTTATTCTATTCCTGTAAATCACATTAAATGACCTTTGTGTATGATATGTGCTATAGAAATAAACCTGACCTGTCTTGACTATTGTCTCTGTCATAACTGTGTTGAATGTTGTTATATGTTATTCTGTGGTCAGTGGAGAAACATCTCAACACATTATGTACGTGCACACAACTACTGATGACTATAAAGTAATTCGGAACCTAAAAAAGCACCTAAAGAGGCCTCCTGGCATCCCGACCCAACACTGCATCCCTCAGCCTTGACAGAATTTATGAATTCCTTTGGTTTTCTCATCCATCTGCGTTCCCTCACTACAGTACTCAACATTTATGCACAGCCAGTGAGAATCTGTCCCATGGAGATAAAGAAGCCACTGACAGAGAGAGAAATAATGCAGGTGTGATATTCCTAGCAGTAATGTGAGCTGTCTGGTTCCCAGCTATCCCAGTGTAACGCGTTCCCATCCCGCGTCACTGTGTCTTAACTGCATGCAGTACTGTGCAAAAGTCTTGGGCACCTACGCAAATTATGTAAAGCCAGCGTGTGATAAAGTGTTTTTCTGCCAGCAAAGTGAACACTAGAATAAATACAAACAAACGAGAAAGTAGTAAAACGTATCTGTTTGTACAATTTTATTCCGTTTGTAAAAGTAGCTGGTGAGGAGAACACAGGTTCGGTTCCAGATTCCTCCTCGGTTCCTCCAGCCCTTGTTTGGATCGTGAAACTCCATCAGCAGCTCCTGATTTAATTTAACGAAGGACCGATGGAGTCGAACCAGTGGAACTACAGTGATACTGAACTTCCACAAGAACTCACTGATATACTGAACATTTAACAATTGGGAAAAAATACAACTTCAAAAACTTCAAATTATTATTCAGATCATTGCTATAGATAAAATATCAGTGAACACTTAAACACAAGAAGATGTTTTTCGTATTCTTTTGCTGAAACCTGCCGCGCTGCTACTTCTCACTCTTGCGCCACCACTGTAATGTTATTTCCTGGTTCATGCACATGATGTACATTCATACTTTCTCTTTTTATTTGACATACAAATATAATTTAAAAAGGGCCAATTTCGACAGACCATGCCTTAGTAATGCAATTTAGTCACAGTCAAGAATTAATCTGTGTTCAGGAATATGAGCCTATATTTATGACCCTTAGTACATAAAGTATGCAATAATTTCTCTAATTTGCATCAGAGCCATTTATTTTATTTATCAATAAAACCATTGCTACTACTACTACTACTACTACTACTACTACTACTACTACTACTACTACTACTACAAATAATAATAATAATAATAATAATGATAAGTGGTCAGTGGATTCCCCTTTTGTAATTTAGATAAACACACTCAATGGCCGCTTTATTGGAAACTCCTACATTTGACTTACATTCAGTGGCCAATTTATTGGAAACAGCCACCGTGTGCCTCCACTTACTAACCAGTTTAGGAACACCTGCCTTATAGATCCACTGTACAGGTGAAGATTTCGGCTGCTGCGTAATTTATCACAGCATATTCATCATTTGTCTAATTATTACTAATGAAACTGAATTAATATGAGGTATATTTGCTGCTTGTCTGTTTTTGTGTTTCAGAAACAAAACATCTCCAGTAAAAGTTTCCTAAAAGTGGTACAAGCCATCAAATCAGTGAGAACATACATCAGAAACCTGCATCTCAGTGTTTAAAGCTTTGTTTAAAAATGATTACATCACTAAAACTGGATGGACAGCTTCATATTTCTTTTCCTTCACACCAGCGAACCGAGAGGAGAGGAGCTGACTGACCTAGTTGATTCTTTTTTCTCTTCTCTTAATTAATTTAAATGCATTTATAAAACGGTTTTGTTTTATTATGCTCCATCATGTACCTCAGTTCAAACTCAATTAAATTTATGAACAAATTAAAACTTATTTGGCATGAATTATTTTATTCAACTTTAATTAAATGGGATTAGACTGTCATTTAAGGGCCCTGCCCCGGCATTTCCGCCCGCCCCGAGGTTTTAATCCCTCTCACCGCAGATTCCTGTGATCTCACCGCAGATTCCAGTGTTTTCCTGAAGCGTTCAGCCTTAACGTGACTGATCCTCCTGGAGAGCTGATCTTCAGACTCATCACGCTTTTTTAATAACACACAAACTTCTCATTCCAGCTCCTGTACAGTGACTCTATTCTCTAATCCTGCTTTAAAACTTTCTCCTTTTGAGTCTTTGTTCCTCTGGGTGATTCCTATTTGATGCTCTTGGGCAGGTTCTCCTTTTGAGTCTTTGTTCCTCTGGGTGGTTCCTATTTGATGCTCTTGGGCAGGTTCTCCTTTTGAGTCTTTGTTCCTCAGGGTGATTCCTATTTGATGTTCTTGGGCAGGTTCTCCTTTTGAGTCTTTTTTCCTCAGGGTGATTCCTATTTGATGTTCTTGGGCAGGTTCTCCTTTTGAATCTTTGTTCCTCTGGGTGGTTCCAATTTGATGCTCTTGGGCAGGTTCTCATTTTGAGTTTTGGTTTCTCTGAATGGTTCTTCTTTGATGCTCTTTAGGAAGATTGTCCTTTGGAGTCTTGGTTCCTGTGAGTGTCTTTTCATTTATGCTCCTGGGATGTTTTTTTTTTCAATCCTTCAGAGGTTTTTGTTTCCCTCTGTGTTTTATTCATGCTCTTAAAGAGAGCTTCAATTTTTGAGTATTGGTTCCTCTGATTGTTTTTTTTTTTGTTGTTGATTCTCTTATAAATGTTCTCCTTTTGAGTATTGGTTCCTCTGAAGAGTTCTTCTTTGATGCCCTTAGTAAGCCTCTGCTTTTGAGTCGTGGTTTCTCTGAATGGTTCTTCTTTGATGCATTTAGGGAGGGTTCTCCTTTTTGAGTCTTGGTTCCTCTGAATGGTTCTTCGTTGATGCTCTTAGGGAGGTTATCCTTTCGAATCTTAACTCCTCTGAGTAATTCTTTCCTGATCCTCTCAGGAGGGATTTTTCTTTTGAGTTTTGGTTTTCCTCAGTGCCTTTTTCTTCACCATCTCAGAGTATTTCTTTCTTTAAGTCTCGGTTCCTCTTAGTTTTACATCTTCATACTCTTAGAGAGACTTTTCCTGACACCGTCTCTTTTGGTGACACTCATTAGGGGGTTGACCTCTCTTTTTTGAAGCAGCTTTGGGACTCTGGCTGCTACAGAACACACTCTTGCTGATCCAGATTCATGAAGCATGCGGCCTTAATGTGACTGATCCTCTTATAGAAAAGATCTCCAGGCTGATCGTACATTTTTAATAACAC
Source organism: Bryconaethiops microstoma (assembly GCA_037577275.1). NCBI lineage: Eukaryota > Metazoa > Chordata > Actinopteri > Characiformes > Alestidae > Bryconaethiops > Bryconaethiops microstoma. Next base: position 19,265,191 of record JBBJLS010000018.1, read on the forward strand.
ACACACACACAAACACACACACACACACACACACACACTTCACGTTTCAGCTCCTGTACAGTGCCTCTTTTATCCACTCCTGCCTAAAATTGTTCTCTTTTTGAGTCTTGGTTCCTCTGGCTTGTATGCTTTTAGAGAGATTCTCCTGATGAGTCTCTGTTTCTGTGAGTGGTTCTTCGATGATGCTCTCGGGGAGGTTTTCCTTTTAAATCTGTCTAACGTCCTGTCCTGTCCTCCCTCTACTGTCATGTCCTGTCTTTGTTTCCCCCTGTGCCGTGTGGCTTTTTGTTTTTGTTGTGGTTTCATAGCTCCACACCTCTGCTCTCCTCTTGAGTGTTCTCACCTGTTCAGTTCGTTACTCCGCCTCTCACAGCTGCTCCTCGTCCATCGCCTGTGAAAGTGTCCCTGTCTCTTTATCCGTGCTTGTTAGTCCACTCTGACACTAGCCTGGCTGTAACCTTGAGAACTACCTCGAGTTTCCCTTTGTTACCCTGCTTGTTTATCATTCAGCGTTTTGTTTTATATCCATCATGTTTGCTTTTGGTTAAAAAAGTTCCTCATTTTCATCTACGTCTGGCCCAAGTTCTCCCTTAATATACAGTATGTCACCATTTGGACTCTTGGAGAGCTGATCAGACTTATCATGCTAACACACACACACACACACACACACACACACACACACACACACACACACACACACACTTTGCAATTCAGCTCTGGTACAATGCCTCGTTTATCCGCTCCTTCTTTTTAAAGCAATAGTTTTGGTAAATAAAAAGGAATTACAGTTTTTCTTTGTCCAAATTTCATCCAGCGGATGTTTGGTGTCTTGACTTCTTCTTTAGGAGCTATGAGGCCAATGTAGCTTTCACACAGTGAAAGTTTTATTATCTTCCAATACTTCAATTAGCCTGCCAGCCATGTAACTATTATCATGCCTACATCGTCACACACTTACCTATGATGTTTACACGAGTCATACAGTGTCAGAAACCTCATAAGCAAGTAAATTAGAGATTCCTGAGCATCTCCATGACAAGCGAGTGTGTTATGATGTAGGCTTGTGGTTAGTATGATGGTAATTAGTGTGGCATTGGCTTCCATTACTTGTTAGTTACATTAGACTCCATTGGAAACCAAAGAAGCAAAAAATGTAATGTATCTTGTTTGATGGACTCTATTATGGCTAAATACTCAAATGGACAAATTTGGTATTTCTCCAAACGCTTTAACCAGCGTCCCCGACCCCCTCTGTCTTCTAGAGGCAGCAGCTGGAGAGAAGCTAGAGCCGCCGAAGAATGACTCCGCTGGTGCTCTTGTTTCATTAATGATTTAATAAACTACAGCAGTGATCTGAGAGCTCAGGTTGTTGAGCATGCCGGATGTCCAGGAGTCCGGACTGTCCATTATTAATGAAACGAGTGAACGCCTGAATGCTCTTGGTGTTTACGCCAGGATTAGTAGCTGAAGGGAACTCTCAGCGTCGCTGTGAGCATTTACAGGTTCCTCTGTGTGTCTCCATGTCCCTCTTCACATCAGTTTAATCTGATGAACTCATAGTGAACTTCTCACCAGCCATGTTCTAAATCTACTATCCCGGCTGTGTTCCACTTTACAGATCTTACTGTTGGTTGCTGGAGTACTTTCTGGGTATTTTGGGAAAACGATCACATTGTCTCTGTTTAGTCAACCTTATGACAAGCTTTGAATTCCAGAGTCTTCATCGCTCAAGGACCAGGATCACTGACCATCATTTGTCAACTGTCATTGATTATCAAAACTGTGCTAGAACAAAAACAGACATGCATGAACCAAAGAAAAGTCGCCTGTTGGAAATTCAGCATTCACAACCATGTAAAAGTGTTGTTTTAAAATCCGGTGACTGCATCTTCTTTTGAAATGTTCACAGTTTTGAGTCTTAGTACTTCCCTCATAGAGAGGTTCTTCATAGAGAGGTTCTTCATAGAGAGGTTCTGGCTTCTTCTAAAATGTTTTCGTTTTGGTTCTCTCAGTGGTTCTTCCCTAATGGTCCTAGGGGGACCCGTCTTGCTTCGACTTAGTGGTTCTTCCCTGGTTCTCTTAGGACGTTTCATGTTTCTTGTTCTTTTCCATTTTTCATGGTCTTATGGTGGTTCTCATTGGTGCTCTTAGGGAGGTTCTCCTTTTAAGTACTAGTTTCTGAGAGTGGTTCTTTCCTGATACTCTCAGGAAGAATTCTCTTTTGAGAGTTAGTTCTAATTACTATTTATTTGTGCTCTTTGGAAGCTCATACTTTCACGTCCTGGTTCCTCTGAGTGGTTCTTACCTGGTTCTCATAGAAATGTTCTCCTTTTGAGTCTTGTGAGTCTTTGTTGACGATCTTTTTTTTGAGCCTTGGTTTATTTCTTCCTGCTCTTGGAGAATTTCTAAAGTCTCAGTCCCTCTTTTACTTCTTCATACTTTTAGAGAGTTTTTTTCTAACACTGTCTTCTGTCTGTGACACTCATTAGGGGGCCACACTCACTTTTTTTGGAAAGCTGCTCTGGGACGTTGGCTGCTGTAGGACACACTATGCAATCGATATAAATAATCAAGCACAGACACTGAAAAATGGTACAAAACAAGAGCGAATGATGAATTAGGATCAATGAAAAAGTCGTCAGTGAGAACTAAATCCTGAGCTTCAGAAATGTGTTTTACAGCCTTTGAATTTATTTGATTCAGAAATTTTGGAAAGACTTCAGCTTTGGCAGAGCGTCTGCTGGGGAGAAGATGCATCCAAAAATCATGCTGCTATTTCACGGCAATGGGTTTTTGAGGCTAGACTGTAATCAGCGCCCTCACGGTACATTACGGCGATCAGATTTCTCCTGAATGTGAATCTTCTCATATTTACCATTTCACCTGTTCTCTCCACACCCCTGTGTAAACGTTTCCCTGATTGGATCTGACCCCAGGAACAATGTCCCTAATTGGCTTTGCTAAACTTTGCATTGCTGCCATAAATCACGCGTCTGCGTTGGTCTTCCCGGGGGAAAATGTAAATTTTGGTCTTTGCTGTATTCATCATCCTGCTAATATAACAGCAGGGTCTGACACATTATTTAAATACACGGTGGTCATAAAAACAATTTTGCTCAATAAATTGCAGGAAGTAATAAGCGTAATGCAGCAAAGATGACGAGGAGGCAGACTGTCCTTATTAGTGTGGAGAGTTATAGCACCATCAGGGGTGACCTTAACGTTTCACTCACACACACACACACACACACACACACACACACACACACACACACACAATGTACTCTAACCACAACACACAAAGAACATATTCTGACCACAAACTGCACGGCCTTTCCTGCAAATGTCTCCACTACAGATTTTTCAGTATTACTATCATTAAGAGGTCATTTGGTAAATACATACTCTTACACACACACACACACACACACATACACACACACACACACACACACACACAAATTCAAAAAGGTTGAATTTGTGGTGAGGACCAGCATGATCTTCCCCAGCGTTACAACCTTAATGAGGACATTTGATAAACACACACATACAAATGTTTGCTGGTGTGTGCGTGTGTTTGTGTGTGTGTGTGTGTGTCTGTGTCTGTGTGTGTGTGTGTATACATGCATTTATCTTTTTGTGAGCACCAAATGTCCTCAAAATGAAGGAAATACTAAAAAATGGAAAATCTGTTAATGTGGAAAAGTCTTGAGCCGCCCCTCATTTCATTAGAAATAAATAATTAATAAATAAATTGTTGTAAGAGCTGGTTCTATTGTCAGCTGATGAAATAAAACAGGAGAGAGAGCAACAGTGCAAGTTCCCGGCCAGACAGGCGCAAAAATCAGAGTGTGTGTTCAATATATGGCGTTCTATTCCATAAATCAGTCACAGGCCCGGACTGCCTCTGGTTCCTGGGTGAACCGGACAGTAAACTGGTACCAGAATGTAAAGTAAAGTGAACTCACCACAGCACACAGTGGGAACAATGTAAAATTATTTCTCTGCAATTAACCCATGCATCAAATGAAGCAGGGGGCTGCCACCAACAGGGGGGGGCGACCAGGGAGCAGTGTATGGGGATGGCACCTTACTCAAGGGAACCTCAGTGGTGTCACTAGCAGTGTTGGGATTCAAACCCACAACCTGCTCCAAGAGAAAGGCCTCAGTTTCTTGCTGCCCCCTGCTTCACTTGGTAAAAGGGTTAAATGCAAGGGAAAAAAAATCACGCTGTGGTGTGCTCACATAGGACAAATGGACACTTTACTCCACACTTTATTTGTGGCTCCACCACTTCAAGCAAGCCTTCATTGTTTCTGTCACCATGTCCCTCCTTCCTAAACCCTGCAGAGGAAGTCCATCATCACCACACGCCCCTTCTTGATGCTGTGAATGTCGGGTGGCAAGATATTCCTGCTGAGCTCTGCCGAAGTTGGGTGAGGCTTTTCTAGAAGACAATACTTCTCCGGATACATCACTAGAGACATAATTAGATTTGACATTGACCGAATCCAGAGGACAGGATGGACTAGCACGATGCAAAGAAGAATTTTAGCAAAAAATAATAATCTGTTCATACGTGTTTATATGAATATGTGATTGCAAAACGAAATTGCGTTTTCGTTTTGTCTTGGTTACTATAAAAATAAAATCAGTTTTGCTGGTTGTAGTGCAGTTTGGGGTTTGGATGCATTGTGTGACCAAACTGTGCACCGGTTCTGTAAAATGTTTTGAAAAAAAGTGTCTCCAGTTATGAGAAATGTGACTTTTGTACTTTTTAATAAACTGTAATTGTACTTAATACTGGTACCATATTTCTGGTTTGATTTACATATAAGCATTGAAATCATCAGTGTGTGTCTGTTTGTGTGTGTGTGTGTGTGTGTGTGTGTTTGTACTTGTAGAAAGAAGGGATGCTATGTTACTGTACTACATAATATGCAACTGTTAGAGAAATAGTGTTTTTGTTTTGTTACGGAACCCAGTCGTGATCAGTACCGTATCATTTGTGATGTCTGTTGTTAGTGTGTTTAGTGCATTAGTGTGTTAATGTTCGTAATGTTCTGGCGGTTAATTTGCATTTCAAATGTTAGATGCACTGTGTGACCAAACAATTCTCTGATACTGCAAACTTTTTTAAAAAGTGTGTTCTGTATTGAGAAATGTGACTTAGTAGTAAAAAAAAAAAGTGATTATACTTGATACTGGTACCATAGTTTTGGCTTGCCTTACACATAAGCACTGAAATTATGTGTGTGTATGTTTTCAGAACTGAGAAATGTAAGAAACTCTCAAATTTGCCATCTGCCTTCACCATCAAAGATGGTATTGAACATCAAGAGCTTTAAAAGAATCATACTGAAGGTGAAAATATAAGAATTGTGACACTGTGGACATCTTACCAACAGACACGCCCACAAAACTGCCAGACGTTGGTGAAGGGAGCTGTAATGAAAACTTAAGTACGTAAAAAAAACACTAGACTTATCCATCAAATGTGTGTTGTAAATGTGAGAATGACATTAAAAGCCATCAGTGTAGGGACATTTTGGAACAATTTATGAGACTTGATGTGGTTACAAGCCATTAACCAGTATTATCCATTTTAACCCCACCTTTTTTTTTTAAAGAATTTTTAAGTCAAACGAACAGAATTAGGATAGAATAACCACCAATCAACTAAATAACAAATTTTCCACCAACTCAGAATGCATAAACACTCTATTTCTGTCTTTTGTGACTTTTTATGGTCCCAAAAAGCACACAAACACAGAGAAACAATTCTATACTTGAAATACTGCTCTGTTTCATGTTTTTGACACTTTGAATCAAAAGCTTTAGCCCTTTTGATATTATTGTGATTATAGTGAGAATACTTTTAACCTTTATTGAGACATTTGTACTTGTTTACTCGTTTTCATTCAGCGAAATTATCTCATTCCACCAGTGTTCTGGAAGCAAACAGGTCCTGTTCAGCCAGGAAAGTGTTGTGCTCATTTTCATGCATACCTGAAGCCCCCAGAACCGAAGTCTCCCGCAGTGACAGCGGCAGTGACAGCGCCAGCACCGCCGCGGCTCTGCCTCCAGCTTATTGATCGGCCTAATTGACTTGAAGGTAATGGGCCACAATGAGAAACAAGCCCTCAACCTTCAGCATGCAAACAAACGCAGGCAGACTGTAATAAAGGGCGGGCAGGCATGGCAAAACAGCCCCATTTACATGACATTAATGACAGAGTGGCTCGCATCCATTGATCTCCCCATGCAAATGAGCAGTAATTAAGTCTACATTATTAGAGGATTTGTGAGGTTGCTTTGGCAGGCAGCAGTTGGGGATATTACAGAGAGAGGAGAGGCAGCGCCTGCTGCTCGGCTGCCTGTGTGATGGCGTGTGATCTACAGGTGAATTTGAGCTCATCAGTCACCTGCTGAAACGCTACAGATACTAATCACCTCAGGGCTAGCTGCGGGTCGGGCTAACATAACCGCCAGCAGAATCACACAACAGGTAGGGAGTCTTCTTTAGTACCTGACAAAACCACTTTAAAACCACAAAAACACACCCACCTCGTGTTTCCGCTCGGAGGCCACTTTATTGGAAACAGCCACCTTGCGCTTCCACTTACCGGCCGTTTTATTGGAAACTCCCACCATGTACTTTCACTAAATGGCCACTTTATTAAAAACGCCCATCTTGTGGCCACTTTATTAGAAACACCCACTTTGCGGTTCCGATCGATGGCCACTTTATTAAAAACAGCCGTGTTGTGTTTCCACTTACCGGCCACTTTATTAGAAACACACTCCTTATGCTCCCACTCACCGGCCTCTTTACTGGAAACATCCACTTTGTGCTCCCACTCACTGGCCGCTTTATTAGAAACACCTACCTTGTACTTCCACTAATTGGCCACATTATTGGAAACACCTACCTTGTACTTCCACTAATTGGCCACTTTATTGGAAACACCCACCCTTTTGCTTCCACTGGTCGTGATCCACCGACAAAAAAAACAACAAAAAATTGCTTGTGTGTTTAACGTATCGCACTGCAGGAGTATCTCTGCGGGTTCCGGCTTGGTGGGTGGGTGCTGGAGCCTTTTCCATCCTTCATAGGGTGAAAGGCGGACAAACTCCCTGGACAAGACACCAGTCCATTGCGAGCAGTGATGTTTAAACACTACTATACAGCAAATTAAAGCTAACGCAGTGTTAATACAGGCCGAGAGTGAATTTCCGTAAATAATGATTGCACTTAGTGTGGTAAACCTCTCGGCATCTGGCACCGGAGACAAAATTCCCTCAGTTTTTTTCCGCTTAATGCGGCTTATGGGGAGACCGCCGTATATCACCTGTACCTTAATGAGAGGCTTTGAGTCATGGGACTCACATAAGAGAAGGGAACGTAATTATAAATACGCGCCGGATGCCAAACGCGCATGCTGCATGGATCACAGGAGTATAATCACTTTACCTACTCAATAATGCAGCAACAAATTACTGGAACCGCAACCGCAGCCCAGCAGAGCTTAAGCACAGTATAATGATACGGAGGAAATGGCCATTTAAACGGACATGAATGGAGCAGGGACAGCGGGACGAGGCGCGGATTACTCTCAGAGCTGAAGCGGAAGGCGCTGAACTGCAATGCGGGAGATAAAGGAGAGACAAAAAATAGACAGAGGTCAGCGTTTGATCCCTCCGGGGAGATTTTCTGTGACTCCACCATTCAGGAGTTTGGTTAGAGACTGGAGCTCATCTGTGGAAGCACAGTCTGTGTTGGACAGTTTCTAATAAAGTGGCAGTGAGTTTTAGAAAAAGATGGGTGTTTCAAATAAAGTGGCCAGTGAGTGGAAGCACAAGGTGTGTGTTTCCAGTAGAGTGGCCACTGATTGTATATTGTATGACCTTTGAAATATAGTACAAAAATAAATAAATAAATTTATTTCTATATCCTACAGGTGTGATCGTATGCTTCAATGGAGAGAAGATCAAATGTTTTGTATGTGCTGTTCTGGGTCAGTCTAGGCTGTGTATTAAATGAATTAGTCCTAATGAGATTTGGAAAGAGTGAAACAGTATATTTAACGTTATATTTATAGTACTGTGCAATAGTCTTGGGCCACTTTATTAGAAACACCAACCTTGCACTTCCACGCACTGGTCACTTTATTGGAAACACCCATCTTGTACTTCCACTTATTGGTAACTATATTTCAGACTCAAAGTCCAAATAAAAGACATTATATAAAATAAATTACATATATAATACATACACATGCATACATAAATTGCATTGAAAGGTACAAAGTAGTCACGGTCGTGCTACAGATGTTTCCACAGCCAGCTCCTGTGAACATCCGCTCCTATGGTGAAGCTCATCTTCTCCAACGCTGACAGGACATGAAAACTGTTCCACTGGAAGCGTCTGAAAAAGGGCTCTAACTTTTGAGTGCCACCTACCGCAAATATTATCGAAATGCTAAGTGCACATAAAATGCTTCTTCATCCCTCCTAACTGCACAAACAGCTTTAATCTCTGCATGTTTTCACTGGGGAATTCGTGGAAACTGAGATAAGGTTGTTGTCAAAGTTGTCCCGCTCCGTCTCTGCCCTTTTCCATTCTTGTCCCCGAGTGCTTTCGTTATTTTTGTTGCTGTTTTGGTTTGTGGCTCCTCTTCGGTGCTGCCCTTTCTGTTCTCCTCCCCAGCTGTATCTCATCTGTAGACTCGCCCATGGTTTGTTCCTTGTTTATTTAGTCCCGTCTATTCGAGGTTAGAGCTAGACACATGTTGTCATGGACCATCAAACTCGTGTTTGCCAGTTTTATTGGATATTTGGGCTAAAATAAAGAAATAAATTGTCCACAGTCATGAAAAGCACCAATTTTGAGGCAGTAGTAGAACCTATGAACAGTATGTGAAGGGTTTTTTCACAGATATTATGAATTAATATATTCAAATATGATATTTTCCAATTATCTCAAGGAGTCTGTGTGAAATGTGATCCTGCGATGAGCTGCTAGTGAGCAATGATGGGCTGTTGGCTGCTCTGAAGCAGCAGCTTCCTACAACAAAAACAACATTTAAAGCCAATAAAAAATTGCTTTTTGAACTTACTCACCCACCAGGATGAAAATCCAGTTTGCTTCTGGTTTTATTGATCATCCACATTTCCATCCATCCAAATATATTCCATCAGCATTACTGAACCAGAAAAAGTAATATCTTAACCAGGTAGATTTTATAGCTACTGGTGCAAAAGTGAAAGTGTACACCTAGCGGGTCCATGTACGGAAGCTAGTGCATCAAGGTCACGTTGAAACCTGCTTTCTTGGTGTATTCAGGTTCAAACATGGGTAAACTGCAAATAATACTCTTGGGCCATTGCTGTTATTGTTATGTGAGCAGAGATGGAATAACCTGGCAGTAAGCATTCCTGGCAGGAAAAGTTCAAAAATGTGAAAATGGCCTATTGTAAGGCCATAGGTGTCCACGGTATAAAAGATAAAATGACAAACAGTTTATGAGGGGATTCTTCTAAGATATTATAAATTAATAGTTTCAGATATTTCCCTTATAACTCTGAATTTTGATTTTTGAGCGGTTAGTCAACAATGAGGGGAGAGAAAATGAGTTTAAACAGCATTTAAATGCAATATAAACACTTTTAGAACTGTTAAATTCCATCTATTGAGATGAAAATCTGGTTTGCTTCTGGTTCTGTACATCATACCCATTTCCACCCATCCACCCATCCATTCATCTAGCCATCCATCCAAAAATATTCCACCAAAAAATGCATAGTTCATTTAATGGAATTTTTATTGTTTCTACATCACTTGTGGGCAAGTTAAATGAAACTAATGAATCAAGGTCATTTTGAAACCAGCACACGGTTACTCTACAAAATAATAATAGTAATAATAGTAAGAAAAAGAATAAGAATAAGTAGAAGAAGGAGAAGGAGATGATGATGATGATGAAGAAGAAGAAGAACAACAACAACAAGAACAACAACCATAATAATAATAATAATAATATTCTTGTTCTTGGGCCAACCCAGTCATTGCTGTGTTAGTGAAAGTGGAGTAACCTGGCAGCAAACATTCCAGAATTGTGAAAACGGCCTATTGTGAGGGGTAGGTGTCTATAGTGTAAAAGATGAAGCTTTGAACGGGATGTAAGAGGACACCAATCTTATAAATCTCCATATTCAAACAAGCTATTTTCCCATTAACTCTGTTATCAGATTAATTAGGACTCTGTGTGTGATTCTGTGTGGAGCTGCTAATGAGCAATGAGGGGCGAGAGAGTTCATGTAAACCAATAAATACACTTTTTCGCTCACTGACTGAGACATAAATTCTGTTTACTTTTGTGTCTATAGCTCATATACAGTACTATCCATGCAAAAATATCCCACTGACATTAATTTACCATAAAAATTTAACCAAGTTTAACCAAGCGGATTTTTATAGATACAGGTGCAAAGGTTGAAATGTAGACTCTTCATGTCTTCATGACTAGAGGGCCGTTGTGAGGAGGCTAATGCATCTAGGTTACTTTGAAACCTGCTTTCTTGGTTTATTCAAGCACGGACAGCTTTGATCAACTTTGAGCTTGCCGGTTTATGGCCACAAACACAGTAAAGAATCAGAGCAGCAGGTGACTTCCACTCCACCTCTCCTTTCCAGTCCTCCCGTCATCTAAAGAGGTAAAGTTTTCTTCTGAGTTCTTTTCCCTCTCTGTATTTTTGTCTCTCCCTGTGCCAGACCGAGCTTGACTGGGTCATTAGAGGATCAGGTTGTTATTAGACTTAATAAATACCTGCGAACGTTTGAAGTGCTCCTGCAGTGTGGCACGGCTAATGATCCCTGGACGAGGAGGTTTATTGCGCAAGGCTGTTTTAGACTTATGGACATGGAGCGAGTGCTTTATTTAAATGCATTTCTTCTTCAAACGGAGTTTTATTCTTAAATTATTCACCACAGAAGTCCATAAAGGGGAGGAGAGGGCACTGGATGGCTCAGAAAAAAAACCCAATCAGCGTAAACGGCCTGACGTGTAGCGTTAACTCGGCCTGACAGCTGGAGACACCTTCAAAATCATCAGTATACTCCAACTTTAACTGCGGTTTCATTTGCCCTTCATTACTGCACTGATGGCTGCTGATGTTCAATCTTCACTCACGTCTGAATGCTGATCATTATGCATTTTTCTATTTTTCTTTACAACTTGCAACTATGTCCATTACATAGAATGGTTTACGCACTTCAGGGCAAGCTGTTAGCCAATTCCTTTTTAGGCCTCGTCCACAGCATGGAGTCCAAATCAGACGTCCGGACACTTTAGATTTCCTTAAGGGTCATTTGCCGATGCAGAATGTGAACCGTCTCTGCTGTCATTATATAGGACAGTTTATGCACTTAGGACAAGCTATTTGCCATTTATTTTTCATGCCCAAAACTCAGCATGGTGTCCAGCTCAGAGATGGGCTTTTCTGATTTTCAGACATGCTGAAAGGCCAGTTTCCGATGACAAAATCGTACCACGTCTGTGGGACAGTTTAAGTGTAGCTTTTTGCGGCTTGGACTTGTAAATTGTCTTTCCCATGTCCTGTGCTTCGGTCCATGTGCTTTTGGCATTGTTGTCACTCTTTAGCCCCGCCTGTTTTAAGTGTGCTCACTTGTTGTAGTTCATGACCTCTCCTGTTCCCAGGTGTTCTTATGTTGTGTATCTCATTGTGTCTTTGTCAGTTCTTGCTTCATTATCTCCTGTGTCCTCACTGTGAGTGTAAACTAACCATTGTGTCGTATGTGAACACAGCACAACACATAATGTGAACAGCATGAAATTCTTCCTCGGTATTTAACAAACTTCTTCCTCTGGCGGCCTTTAGCGGCTGCCCACAGTAACTGTTCCCAGACCCGACTGTACCCCAAACCCCACCCCCCCGAGCGCTACTGTCCTTGTGGCCAGATCCCCCCACTGTCCTCGGGGGCGGGGCCCCCTCCAGGGATTCCTTCACTGTCCTTGTAGGTGGAGCCCCATGCCAGGAGCCCCTCTGTGTCCTCCGGTATCGAGCTCTCTCCATGGAGCCCCTCCGTGTCCTCCGGGACCGAGCTCTCTCCATGGAGCCCCTCCGTGTCCTCTGGGACCGAGCTCCCTCCGTGGAGCCCCTCCGTGTCCTTCGGAACCAAACTCCCTCTGGTATCGAATGCACTCCAGGGAGCTAATCCGTGGCCCCAAAGTCTAAGTCCCCTCCAGGTAGCTTCTCTGGAGCCCTGCAAGACCCCAGAGCGCACAACCAGGGCAGTGCTTGACTCGCCAATATGCTCAGGATCCCTGGACCCTCAGCTGCCTGGTCCGACCACTGTCGCAGGGAGCTTGTCAGGCCTGTAAGCACTTGCGTGTTTAGAGCTCTTACGTGCTTAGTTATGGAGTTTAAAGAAGCCTTTAGACTTTTAAATTGATGTAGTAAGAAATGACAGCCACTGGTCATAATTCCAACAAAAATTCCAACTTTTTAAAAAAATTAGAAGCCGTTATTTGACATCAATTGTTAATGATTGCTACTTCATCACCAACTATCTAAATTGTTGTTTCACAGAGCATTATCTATTTAACTGCTAAAATCTGAGTTGATGTTCGATAAACTATTATAGTAATTGTTGGATAAGATTCGTTTTCTAGTTATTTAAATACTGAGATTAGCTGTTTTGCTCTAATGTTCAACTTGTTAACTGTTATCCAGCTTAATTAGTTAACTTACCTTAAAACCTGCCTGTGGAGACTGAGGAGAATCTCCCCAACAGCCCCCCATATCCTCACCATATTCTACTATAGAGACTATAGAGAGCATCCTGTGTTGCTGCATCACAGCTTGGTATGGGAATCCCTCCCTACAGTGACTAGAGAGGAGAGCTGAAAAGATCAGGAGGGTCTCTCTCCCCTCGGTCACAGTCATTCACACCACACACTGCATCCACAAGCCACCACCAGTGTGGATGACCTCACACACCCATCACACACTCTCTTCTCCCAAACAACTTGTACCCCAACTTCCACTGTTAATACTCTTTATTTATTATATACATTCTGTTCTGCTGCTGCTATTGTTTGCACAATTATTTATTTCTTGTTGTCTGCCTCAATATTTGTATTTTTTGAACACTTAATGACTCTGCTGCTAGAATAAAGTAAAGTGGTCCCTTACAGAATAAGGTAAAGTGGCCCCTAACACACTATTTCTTCTCTGCATTTAACCCATTCACCAAGTGAAGCAGTGGGCAAGCAACAACACAGCACCTGGGGAGCAGTGTGCGGAGGCAGCGCCTTGCTTAAGGGTACCCCAATGGTGCCAGTAGCAATATTGGGATTCAAACCCACAACCTTACGATTGCAGGGACAACTCCTTAACCACCAGGCCACCCCAGGCCCTGCCATCAGTCTAATACTGTTGCTGCTCTTGTTAACTCCACCATATGTTGTCCTGTTTTGCCGTATTGTTGCTCTTGTGTTTTTCTCATACTCTCTTTCTCTTCGCCTTGTTTGCACTTTGTGTTTTTTGTCCTGCCTGCACTTACGTAGTCTTGTTGTGTTCAGTTTTTTGTTCTCTATGTTGCACCATAGTCCTAAAGGAACTTTGTGATCGTGGAGGAATGTTGTTTGGTTTCACTGTCTACTGTGTGTATGGCTGAAATTCCGATGCTTGACTTGATTTGACAGCAGCAAGTATATTTTCAGAATCAGAATCAGAATCAGAAACTTTATTGATCCTGGAGGGAATTGCTTATGCAATGACTGCCACAACACACAGAGACAGTAACAGTAGAATATAAAGTCTAAATGAAATCTAAATAAAAATCTGTAGAAAAGAAAAAAAATCTCAATATGAATACCCTATGCTACATACAGAAATGCTTGGTAGAAAAAACTATATATAAGTAACACAGAGTGAACAGCTACAGACACAAATGGTAGTTACTATTAGAAAATCAGTTAAAATCAGGAAAAGTAACATTGACCTAAATAGTAATATTGTACGTGAAGACTATTGCACATGTAGCCCTGTGGGATTTTGGGGTTATTGATTTTTCCAAGCGATACTTTTATTTTCCTTTTTTATTTGTTTATTTACCTTTAAAATGTGAATGTTAATATGTTAAAACTGTGAAGACAATGTTTATATTAAAAAAGAATTAAGTTTGTAAAAAAAAGCATTTATCTGTTATGTTGGCCAATCAGAGATGCGAGGGTCCCGAGAGGGGTGGGCGACGACTGCGGCGATGTTGTTTTAGGTCCCGTTTCCACTTACTAGGTAATATTTCAATTGAGGTTTATAAACTTCCAGCTTTAGGATAAAGTTTAGCCTTTGGGTTTTGTTGTGGTATTGCTACTGAAGTGAAATACGTTTGAGTTGAATTAATAGTGAAAGTGAACTGAACTATTATGAAAGAACGGAGCTGAAAAGAAAAGAGAATATTTCATGTTTGGAAGCATATTGCTTCAAAGTATATATTAACCTCTTAGTTTAAGTAAATAGTTGAACTTTACGTTTGGTGCATCTGTGCGTATTTCATGCTGGTTTTTCATACGGGGGTGATATCGCTCATTGAGTTAAAAGTTTAAAGGGTCAAAAGTCTAATAATTCTAAAAATGTTAAAAGTATTTACAGTAGAAGACAATACATTAAGAGAAAGACTGGGTCACAAAGTTTATTCATTAGCTTGTCATTAATATTAGGTTAAAGGGTCACTTAAGGTTGCCTATTGTTATAATTAGTGTCATTGATTAGTGCAAATCGTAACATTCTAAGTGATTCCTAATTACCTAATTTAGTGCATTAGTTAACTCTAGAGAGAGAGAGATCTCTCGCCACACATGGATTCCAACACACAGCCAAGCCAGCTAGGGGGCGCTACACACAAGATATTGCAAGTGATGAAGTGATTTAGCACCATTTAGAAACACCCGGTAAGAACATTGCACAAAATTGCACGAATTTTAATCTGTGAGGTGGTTGCAGCGAAAGATTCAGTGTATTTTAAGCTTGTATTCCAAGAGTGTTTGTATCTGAAGTAGTTGTTGGAGTTTTTATTAAGCCCAAACCTTTTATTGCTAAACAAGAGAGCTTTCAGAACGTAAAGGTTCCATCTGCATTTGGGGTCCCAAGTCTTAGCTCTATCATTAGGAGGCCGCAGGTTCGATCCCTGGAGGTGCCGCAGCCATCTATGTCTGGGAGTCCAGGAGCCGCCTCGCTGTCTCTGGAGGAGTAGGATGACCCTCTCCCTTCCCATTCACACAGTGTGATGCTGGCCAGCATGGATAGCTTCACACTATGTGATGGGAAGGGAGAGATATACAAAGCCATAGACAGCTTTGTATAGACAACCATACCCGTCTAAGGACAGTTAACAGCATTTTGAACAGGAGTGGCGAAGCTTCGTGTGACTTGAAGGAAGCCCATGCTGGCCTTCATCCTCCCAGTGTGGGTGGTGTGCTAGATGGTGGAACTTGGAGTAAAGAGCCCAAAGAAACTGGGGAGAAAACTGGGAAAAATAGCCACAAAACAGAACCGGAGGTTATTGTTGTTCTCGAATGATGTTGCGTTATTTTCCATTTCCGAAAAAATGCAGTGTACTGAGAAACCATGTGCTAGACTTCAACCTGTGAGTGGGGATGTCTTAGCTAGTGGGTGGAATTGGAAATGACTAAATTGGTGAAAAAAATGTATTTCCGTACATAAATGTCTTAATGTTTTAATTAAAAGTCAACTACGTATATTTTAAATCCCAACCGTAGTCGTAGATCCCGCATCACACGTCACATAAATTGCTTATATACAGAAATTCAGACAACCACTACTGTCATTACGCAGCACCGCTTATGCACTATTTTTAAAATCCCAAACACGGCGGGGAGTCCAGATCACAGATCAGATACTTCACTTTCATTCAGAAGTTTGAACCTCCTTGAAGGCGGCTTGCTTGTGACAAATTTGCTCCATGCCTGCTTCCATTAAGGAGAGTAAAAAGTCACAGCCAGGAGTGCGTCTGGAGCACCTAAACCTGCCAGACAGTGGTCTAGACAGGCGGCTATAGAGCTGAATGAACCAGCTGCGCCCATTCGTCCACTCCGTCCGCCTGGTTAAAGTGTGACGTTGGGGGGTCTATGGGTTTTTCGGCCAGCTGTGATAGAGATAAAGACGTCCAGCGTGTTCGGGTGTATTCTAACGCACCTCTCTGGCCTCCGTGTACGCACACACACACACACACACACACACACACACACACACCCACACACAGCTCATTCCACCTCTTCACAGCTGGAAAAAATTGAGGTTTTTGAAGGTCGTTATCAAGAAGTGGTGGCTTATTACAGTCCATGACCTTCACCCCCGGCCCCCGGCAGCTGCCTTGCTCTTATTTAGTGTGTATGTGTGTGTGTGTGTGTGTGTTTGTGTGTGTGTGTGTGTGTGTGTGTGTGTGTGTCTGGCTCTAAAAAAACCTTATAGCTATTTTTCCCAGCTCTTTATCACTAGATGCTCTTGTC
>JBBJLS010000018.1:19333401-19344231 GCA_037577275.1 Bryconaethiops microstoma
TTCACCTCCACTATATTTGTGTTGGAGAAGTCTGGTTCCATTCACCTCCACTATATTTGTGTTGGAGACGTGGTTTGTAAATTCTAGAACAGTGGATGAATCTAGAACAGAGCCCGAGGTAAACAACGTCAGCGTACCGTGTTGATGAGATTTAAAAAATGCTAAGTGCAAGGAAAAGCCTTGGTATAAAAACAAATAAAATGTGACACATTGATAATTCTCTGTTTAAATATCAGACATACATTAAAATATCTTAGCTTGCTTTTTATACATACATCTTTTTTTCCATGTTTTTTTTTGCTTTATATACACAGAATACATGAGGACACACATCAGGACACATTTGGTTGGATCACAAACGAAAGGTGTGACATTCTTGGTTCTTCGGTTTTCCATCATTTAAGGCTAAAGTCTGCTAGAAGACTCAATAACCCATAATGCAACAGTCTCACAGTCCCCCCCCCTCCTGTGTCCTTCTTTGGGTACAATCGTGTTTCTTCCTTTTTTTATCACTTTTTACATGGCTCATTCTTCTGCACGCGCATAGTATACCTCCAGATCCCTCTTTTACCTCTTGATCCAAGTGGTACAGTCTGATTCTCCCTTCTGGCTGGATCCAGATGGTGTATTTTTATCACACCCTCGTGTTCTGGTCCAGTTTTGACTTTTGGCTCATTGGGCTTCACTCAGGCGGCACCTCATTAAGATTCAGGTCCGAGTGGAGCCCATTAAATATAAGAAAGCTGGTCCTGGATTGGCTCTGAAGGGTCATCCTATCAGTGGCTCTCCCTCTCTCCTGATGAAATGGTACAGTCCGCCCCTCCCCCCACTCACGCTCACTGGATCCAGACGGTATTGGCTCTGTCTGGATGGCGGGGGTCGGAGGTCAGGTCCCCGAAAGTGGAGAAGAACTGCTCCATCTCTTTCTGCAGCATTTCGTTTCGTTTCTCGGCATCGTCTTTGGCTCGCTCAGCGTTGCGCAGTTTGATCTCCGCCATGGTGAACTTCTTTTTCTCCTGCTCCAACTCCTCACGCAGCGTCAACATCTCGGTCTCCAACTCCAGGTTACGGTGCTCCAGACTACAGAGAGAGAGAGAGAGGACAGTTATACTGAGTGATGGGGGAGAGGGAGGACCACCCTACCCACCCAGAGAGAGAGAGAGGACAGTTATACTGAATTATGGGGGAGAGGGAGGACCACCCTACCCACCCAGAGAGAGTGTTTACATGATACAATAAATTCATTTAAAAAAGTACTTGACTACTTGATTTTCAGTGATTTTCATCCTTAAACAAGCCTTAGGTTATGGAACTGTAGCTCTGAGGGACACAACAAAATGCTTTAAAGGCTGATTGCACCATTTGTTTTGGCTAAACAGAAAACATAGTTAACTGCTTTCAGACACAAACTGAGGAAAAGTCCTGAGATGTTAAAGGAGCCTATTCGATCTACAACTTGCAAGATTGGGAGAGCAGTGCCTCCCTGAGCACTATATGTTAGATGGAGAAGGGAAGCAATTCAGTTCAGTTCAGTGGGGTGATAAAGGAGCGGTTATTGAGTTCAGTGGATGAAAGAGTGCTCCAGCTGTGTCTCGAAGAGTTTGTCTGAATGGCAATTGGTAAATAAACTAGACATACCGCATTGCAGTGAGTAATGTGACCGCCCCAGAAGTTGAAAAAATGAGCGGCAATCAGCGGGGTCCAAGCAGTATGTACAAACTGGCCCAAGTAGCAGGAGGTTGAATGATCTGACAGGTGAAAGAGGACCTTTGGAAGACTTGAAAGAGGACCTTTGTGAGGATTTGAAAACAAAATGATATGTGAAGATAAACTAAATCACGTCAGAGGAACAGAGGAGAGCATGATTCAGCAACATCCCATGCCTGATTTCTTTGAAACTGAGTAAAAAGCATCTCTATGCTTTTATGAACGAGCTACAAAATTTCATTAAGATGTACTGGCTACAAAATTTTAATTTGTTGTTGATGGACATTTTGTTGAGTCATCCAAATGGACCTATAAGAGAAGTGAGTACATATAGTGTATTGGTGTGTTTGCATATGGTGTAAACACACCAATTTCAAAATTTTATCTCATAATTAAAATTTCTTAAAATGAGATGTGTCAGTTGTAGTACCCTCTGTGGATGAAATTTCCCAAAATTTGGTGTGCATCATAGGAACATGGTAGTGATGTATGGTGTGAATTTTTGTGATGACTGAAGCTTTGATTCACAAGATATTTTGGTAAAGTGGTTGTCAAGCTATTGCCCATTAAGTCCATTGTGCCTCCCCCCACTTCTGGAGACACAGACCTCTTATTCTGTATCAGCCATGTGAAGGTGACGTCTAAGCATTTGATATCGCCAACCAATAAAAACAATAATGAATAATAATAATGATGATTAGAATAAAAGTAATGCCTTAATAATTTAATGTTTCTTTGGGAATAATCCAGCATTGTCCGCAGTGGTTGATTTCCTCCAACCATCTAATCCATTAACAAATTCAGTATAACCGCCAGACCATCAGCCATCTCCAAACCCAAACATGCCATGTGCATTATCTTGTCGATATAAATACTGTAAATGGATAGTTCCTCCAGACAGTACGGCAGCTCTGTCTGATAACACAGCACCATGACGTCAACTCTCAAGGAGAGAGCTGAACCGCAAAATCAATCAAAGACACATTTCAGCGCCCGTGATGCTCTGCTGCAATTGTACTTTAAAGTAACTTTCCAGTAAAGTACTTTAAAGTAAAGAAAGGAAGATGCTGATCATGCTTGCGACTTTTTCTCCACTGAATTCATTCATCAATGCTTAGGAGTCATTTACACTTCGTTCTGTAGTTGAGAGAGTCAAACACGGAACAAAGCACATGCAAATCAAGTCCAGCAAGGAAAACTGACCGACACTTTTATCTTTAAGCAATTATTTCATTTATGCAATTGACTTGCATCTACACTTGCTTATGTGTTTCATTATTTTTGCCATTTGTATGGGTCAGTCAATGTATCGCACTTCCAGATTAATAAATAACAGCAGTCATTAAATGCAATTTCTGCCAAGTCTGAAGGTCCCACAGATGAAGCTCCATTTTTGTCCTTAGTAACACTGACGGAATGACAGAAATGGGTATGATTTACAAAACTAAAGACAAACTGGCTTATCATTTATGCGAGGACGAAGTCAACTGCAATAAAAGTGCTTTGTGGCATTTATATGCTTTATTGTATTGTGGTAGCCATAAATAATGGCTTGATTTCAAGAAAACTGCTGATGTGAAGTCTCTTTAAAATCTTGCTTCATTCCTCATTGCTCACTAGCAGCTCAGCACTGAATCACATATTACATAGAGTGTCATTTCACTTCATCAGTTTACTTTTAAATCTGATGGTTTGGGGAAAATGTTTTTCCTTTATTGTATTTGGTTAGAATATCCAGTCTGATTTGAATTCTGCGCACAGAATGACCACTAGGGGGTCAAACCATTTCAACCCTATAAAGCAGGGGTGTCAAGCTCCGGTTCTGGATGGTCGGTGTCCAGCACAGTTTGATGGTGGTTCTCCTCAAACACATTCACTAAACCTGACAATTAATTGCTGAGGTGAACCAGGTGTTTCTGAGCAGGGAAATCACCAAAACGTGCTGGACCACGACGCTCCAGGACTGGAGTTCGACACCCCTGCTATAAAGGGATAAGAAACTTCTTTTCAAAACCTCCAATACCTCCATTGAATAGTTTAAAACTTAATAGAATTGTGCAGTACAAAGAATAATAACTAGCAAACACTAGTTATGAATGCAAGGCACACATGGCTGTAATTTTAAAAAGCTTATCACCTCTGCTGGCCTTCATAATGTGTCTCTTCCTGGAATCATGAGTTCAAAACAAAAATTAACCACTAGGGGGCCCTGCAGAAAGAGGCCACAGAGCAACAAAAACACCTTCCACAAAATCTCATTATTTTAAACCATTATTTTTTCAATGTCATGATGGGACTAAAAGCACTAAAACAATAACACAGGATGCCTGAAAATATTTTAATCTTACAATACTCTTAAACAACTGAAACAACACACAATGAATTAGAACACTGTGCTTGCCAAATTTTCCTGTAATTTCATCTGTGATTTTTCAGGGTTACACTGTAATGTAATTATGTAATCATCATTTCCTAACTCGGGTATATTTATCTCTGTATTTCAGAGATAAAACACATGTACACATACCCAGGACTCTACAAGATGTCCGACTTTGATCATCCAGCCACTCGTCACACCTTCTCTTTCTCTTTTTATCCTTCACACTCTTCCTGCTATGATGTGTAAAGTCCCAGTAGTTTGAGTCCTCAGTAGTGTCTCTTTTAGTAGTGTCTGTTTTCTCCCCCAGAGGGCCACTGCTGAGATGTTGCTAATTTGTTAAAGCAGCCTTCCAGTGATTAAGCGAACGTCTGCACTTCTGCGAAGCCTGCTGGCAGTGCAGGCCTTGGTCAGGTTTAGAGTAGAATGATGTTTGTGTGATATTGATCAACTTCACGCCACATGAGGTTGAGTTGTTGTTATAAAATCTCAGAGTGCCAGGAAGAGCCATGAGAACTTCAGAAGAGCTTGAGAAAATCAGTGGAGATGTTTTGAAAGCGTGTGCACATTACTTTCAGAACTAGTGCTTACTGTTCATTTTTAAATTGACTTTTAAATTGGTGTATTAAAGATTTAATCTATGAGGCAGACTGATGGACGTGAAAAAATTTTGAAAAGAAGGAATGGCTCCAAATATATAACACTTAAACTCAGCCTCTTTCTGCAGGACCCCTTGTGGTAGTTGTGCAATAGTGGCCAATGAGATGTTTTTAGTTACATGTCATTGGCCACTATAGTGACTCACAGATTAACTTGGATACATGTCATTCTCTATGTTGAGCAATAAGAGGAGAAAGTTGGAGACATAAGACCCCCTGCTTTTGCAAGAGTTCAGATGGAAAGTCAAGGTAAAATGGACAACGTGCTTTCTTCAAAACTTCTCACAATAAAGACAACTTTGTAAATGTTAACAACCCAGCTGGTTTTGTAAATGCACATTTCTATCAAAATATATTCTTTCCACATTACTGAAGAACTGCCCTGTGATGGACTGGCGAACTGTCCAGGGTGTGTCTCTGCCTTTTGTCCTATGAGCACTGTGACAGGCTCCAGTACCCCCCACCACACTGGGACAGGCTCCAGTACCCCCCCACCACACTAGTTAGGTTAAGCGGTCCAGAAAACAGATGAATGGATGGATTACTGAATGAAAAATGCTAAGCTCAGCTGAAGGACCTCCGAAACGGACAGGAATGGCATTTAGAAATAGAGTGAAATAATGTGAGAAAGTGAGAACTTCTGATGTCTCACAAATGGTGTTTGTTTATTTGAGTTCAACCTTCTGTATCTACCTTCAGCCGAAAACTCTCCTCTGTTGTTCCTGATACTTGCAGTTAAAGTTATCATTGTTAGGCAGCTGTTAGTCTTAAAGAAGTACAAAGTAGGGAGTTCTTCACTTTTTAGGATAAAGTAACCAAGCACTACTACGTTAACGTTTACGACATTTAGCAGACGCTCTTATCCATCAGTGCTTAAGTCGTCTATGTCTGTTCTTCATACCTGAAAAGCTACACTAAGAGCAACACCTGCTTTTAACCAAATTACTGCCAGCTAAGTTACACACCTTAACAAACCCTGTCAGAAAGAAACAAGTCAGAGGTTCATACACAAGTAAGGAAAAACAGTTAAGAAGGTAAGGGCCCAAGGTTTCTTTTTTTTAATATATAGGAAAAGATGTATAAGAGATAAACAAGAGGGCTGGTTAGTCACCAAGGTGCTACTTGATGAGGTGGGTCTTCAGACGATGCTTGAAGACAGAGAGGGACTCCAGGCCACTACTACATCACCGATAAGCACATCAGAATGTAAACTATGGCACATCATCACTTATGACTTTTGCAAAAACACTTTGTAAAGAGTTAACAATACTAATACTAACAATAACAGTAAGTGAGTTAAAGGGAATTAAAAATATGACCAGAGGACCAGGATATTCTCAAGTGACACTTAAAATCTCATAGAGATTTTAGGAAGCACCTACAAGAAGAATTAATGAGCATTTTTATAACCATCCGGTGCCTTTAAGCTAGAATAGCCTCAAAATATACTGACAAACGAGCCAAGCTCAGTCCTTCAGGGGATTTTATTTTGATCCTGACTCTGCCGTCCTGTCATTATCAGGAGATCACAGTCGTTATCGCTTTTCACAATACAAATGTGTTTTTCATCTTATTTGTACTGCCTGGATTACAGTATGAATTTGGACCTCTCGCATTCAATCCACTTTACAATGTTTTTCATCTCTGCAGTGCATGGCCTGTGGGACTTTATTGATTTCCCTCACATGCGAGCGACTCCCGGAGATGGTGTTAAAATACCACGACACGTTGTTTTCTCCAATTATCACTGTATAATGTAGTTCTGCTCCCATGTGCCTCTGGGCTAGAACCTCCATAAAGCCAGTTGTGCTTTGGCATCTACAGGCAATATGAGCACAGAAAGTGAGAAAGAAGCTCTGGCTTCCAACCAACTTTTCATTCAACTTATGAAGGGCCGAGGAGCTAGACCAGGTGTGTTGGGGAAAGCAGTGTCTATTCAAATACATTGATTTGCAAATTGCCTTTCCCTTTTTTCTCATGGTAACTGATCATTAACAGTTGTAAAACAAACTTACAGAATGTAAAAGTGTACAAATGTTTATAAAATTGTTTATGTATTCATACTGTAGCGTCACCAAGCGAGGGTCGGACACAGACAAGGAGAGAACGGGGGGAATCGGAAGGTGCAAGGTGATACAGATACAGTCGTGCTCGGTGAAGGTTGGGAAGATGGGGTGCTGTACTCGAGGTGGAAGTGCACGGTGTCTGGGGTGAGACCCGAGGGGATTCTGGCGTCCTGGTCCAGAGATCACCGTTCTTCTCCTCTTTCTCTTTGTCGGCTCTTTATATAGGGTTTCCTCTTCTTGTCACTGGTGATCTCGGCGCCTCCATTTACCACATGCTCCAAGCTGAGGTGCTGAAAAGAGTGTGTGCTTTCTTTGTCTTGACGTGTGGTTGTTCCCGTCTTCTTCAGCACCTTGGCTAGCGCCGGCTGTGGAGCACTTGCTCCTGTTTGGTCTGCCGCCACAATTCTTACAATGCACTCTTTCACTTACAAATAATGAGCTGTACAATATTAGTATGTGTATTCAAATCATCACTAGATTAACTTTAATGACACAACTAAACACTTAGATTAACTTTAATGACACAGACATATCCATCCGGGACCGGGTTACGGTGATAGCAGACTAAGAAGGACAGTCAAAATGTTCGGTTCAGCATCAACATCCACCAGCTCCTACTAGGGGATTCCATGATGTTCCCAGGCCGGCTGCAACCATGTCATGGTGGAGGGGCTTGTGTGCATTTGAGACCCTGTGAGCTGTGTTGTCTGGAGCCTTTAGGCCCTGGTAGGGTGTCCCATAATAGAAAGGTCTCGGGTGAGGAACCAGTCAAAAAGCAATTCCCCATGAACAGCCCTCATGAAAATATTGGCACCTTGTCTGAAAGAGGGATACTGGGACTCTGTCCTAGAACCAGGACTAGGAGGGAAGCTTGTAGGCAAGCAAGTGGTGGCTGGACCTGGACTGAGCTCAGCTTGAATGAGCTCAGTGAATGAATGAGCCTGAATGAGCCACTGAGAGGGAAAGTGTAAAGCTACAGGAGTAGCAGGTTGGGGCAGAGGCCATGGTGGACTGGACTCATGGTGTAGTTTGTGAGTATTAGTTGGTGAGTATTAGGTGAAGAGTTCCTGTTATGTGACTTGTGGATACATTAAAGCAATGTCTTGTTGCAGTTCCTGTTGCTGGTGACTCTCCACCTTGTTTCTTGCCCTGATTGTGATATTTTTCACAATTTTAGCACTAATTTTATGTTCAGATGCTGCAGAGAGTTGTTAATAGGCATAGCCACGCATTTGTTAATAGGCATTGTGAATTCACACATGTAGAAAGGTGCAAGCTGTTTCTACAGAAGGAGGTTCTCAGATCCAGTATCCATCTTCATCCCTCATTGCTCACTAGCAGCTCAACACAGAGAGCTAAAAGTGCCCTAGTTAATCTAACAGTTCCCAATAATATATATGATTTAATTATATTAATTAACAATATCAGAGATGTCCTCCACCTGTGCACTGTGTGATAGTTTTATTCTAATTAAAAGCCCAGAACCATTTAAGAGCTGGTACTGGAATGCATAAAGCGTACTTCCATCCCTGCCTCCTCACTGCTCTGCAGGGCTGCCTCATAGCTAGTTAGGATGCTGCATTCTTGTGCTTGAGTGTCAGAGTGTAGTGTCCTGACCGCCTGCGGGAGGCCTGTGGTCACTCATACTGAAGAGATGAGGGCAGTGGATCCCAGAAGGCCGTGGCACTCTCACTCCGTCACACTCCACCAGAGCACATCATCTACCGGCGGCTGCCAATTAGCCACCAGTTCAGTCCTCCCGTCCTCACAGTACCACCACTCTCTACACACACACACACACACACACACACTTACAAAGACTGTGCCCGAGTTCGTCCAAGGCCGTTTCTTCCAACGTTCTGCTATTGTTTCTCACTCTCGTCCCTCATTCCGAAATCTGCAGGAGCTTATGTGTTCCCTCATCCACAGCAGAGGTGGAATGAGAATAAAAGCGAGGGGTGGGGGTGGTGGGGGGTGGTGGGGGCTTAGGGCGAAGAACAAGTGAAAGACCTCTGCAAACAAAAGAGGAAAGGAGAAGACAAGGAGAGAGCTTATGTCTACATAACGCCGCAAACGATTAGGAAGAAGTGCCGTGTCGACGTCGGACGAGGCCTAATCCTTTTTCTCCACGTCTTTTCCTAAATTTTCCCTTATCTACTCCTGGAAGCATGAGGAAAATGAATGAAATAATAAGAAAGATACACAGATGTGATAAAATTCATAGCCATTGTTATGATGCCGTTCCCCACAGTGATAGATAGAGACACTGAAAATTGGACACATTGCAGGACACAACCTGGTCTTCATGCAGCCAGTGTTTTGTTATCTTTTCTTTCATTGTCTGATTTGTCGTGACTGTAACTGCATTGTGTCAACATTTATTATCAATGTCTTCACAGTTGACTCAAAGGCAAATTCTATCATTTCTGCATAATTAAATCAGTGGGATGTAAACAAAGTGGGTTTGGTGTGAAATGGCTCATTGAACAGAAACTTACCAACTCAGGTTTTTTTAGGGATGGTGAAAGGACAAACACAACATAGTTTCCCAATTCTGGTCCCAATTCTAGTTTTCCTGTTTTAACACACCCATTTAAATCCTCATAAATAAACAGTGTGATCAAGTGTGTCCTGAGCATGGAAAACTCTAAAATGTGCTCCATGTGTCTTCTGAGTGGTAATATGGAACAGAGATAATAGTAAATCAGTGACAACTATGGATAATGTAATTTTTCTTTGGGGACTATTTTGCCTTTACAGTCCTAAACACAGGTCAATGAAGATCAATGAAGTGATGCCAAAAAATAACCAAAAACCAGTGGTGTTAGCTATGCTAACATATTTCAGTCAGTGTTTATAGACAACAGTCAGTGTTTCACACAGTATGTATCACACAGTATCAGAAACCACGTAAGCATGTCTATTAGAGATTGCTGAGTGTGTGATGATTTAGCCTGATGTTAATTGTTGGGGTATTAGCTTCCATTACTTGTCAGCTTCATAGTGCTAATGTGCTATAGTGCTAAAACTATATATGTTTATCCTGATTGGCTGCCTTTGGATTAAAGGAAAATTCTGCATGCTTCTTTTCCTCAGCCTGTCACTTTAAGATCTGAAGATGTGCAGATGTGCTTGCCATCAGTGAAGACCCTGTATCTTTGGATAAATCTCCTTTAAAGCGTTGTACACAGGGCTCAATGGAGGGTGAAATAAAGCAGGATGTGGAAAAGTGCTTTTCAGTAATGGTTTTGGGCTCAGGCCGTGTTCATGGAGAATGCGGTGACATTGCAGATTATTGCTTGATCCCTGCTGTTGGCCTTCTCTTTAATGTGGTCCACCTACTCTCAGCAAGCGCTCTAGACTTACATCAGATGCTGAGGGATATGGTTCATGCTGTTGTCCCTTTAGGAAGTGGAGCACAGAAAGAGAGGAACAGGAAAGTCAAACTTGTAAGCAGTAAGACTGGAGGCACAGCCACGGGAACTACAAGCTGAATAAAAATCTCTGGTATGGTCCTGAAGTGGGTGGCACTGTTGCTTAATAGCAAAAAGGTCCTGGGCTTGATTTTCCCAGAGTTTGCTCCATACAGTACATTTACAGCATTTGATAGACGCTTTTATCCAAAGTGTTACGAGTCTTGCCCAAGGACTCTTATTGGTGTAGTGTGGTGAGCCGCCCAAGTTAGGAACCAGACCCCACTTTACAGCTTGACGGCAGTGATGTTATCCACTACATTGACCAACCAGTGCCGTTATCCACTTCACTAACCAACCAGTGCCGTTATCCACTACACCAACCGACCAGTGCCGTTATCCACTTCACCAACCGACCAGTGCCGTTATCCACTTCACCAACCGACCAGTGCCGTTATCCACTACACCAACCGACCAGTGATGTTATCCACTTCACCAACCGACCAGTGCCGTTATCCACTTCACTAACCGACCAGTGCCGTTATCCACTACACCAACCGACCAGTGCCGTTATCCACTTCACCAACCGACCAGTGCCGTTATCCACT
>JBBJLS010000018.1:19405174-19415346 GCA_037577275.1 Bryconaethiops microstoma
TATATATATATAACTAGAAATATAAAGCCAAGAATCTATAACTAAAAATATACAGGCAAAAATTATATTACGAAAACTTGAAATGTGTGGCTCAAAACTTAAAGATAAAAAATATTTTAAAATATACTGTTCTAATACCACTATATTAATCTAACGTTTTTATAAATGGCATAAAAAACTACAAGTACAAAAAAACACTAAAAACTACAACTACCAGCAGCCGAGAGCCTCGAAACGGATGTGCTGTGTTATCATATAACGATTTCCGCCTTCCTAAGCGGTCCTTTCCTGTCTGAGGCCTACGGCAAGATGGCGGTCCAGATCTCTAAGAAGAGGAAGGTGAGGGAGTTTAATCGCCTTTTTCAGGGGAATGGAGGAGAATCCTGGCCGAATACCGACCGGACAGTGGAGAGGAGGGGTTTAGTTGCGGGTAGGGTTGTTTGTGGGGTGTCGGTGAGGAGTTTTTGGGGCGGATTGAGGTGGATGTTTCTGTGTGAGGTTCATGGCGGGTCTGAACTCACGAGCCGGGCCGGAGGGGTTCATTAAAACGGATTTACTCCTTCAGTTAACCCTTATTCAGAGCCTCTGGGTGCTAATTTCTTCTAATATGAGGAACCATGGCAGGTTGAAGCAGGGGAGTGAATAAAGTGGAGGAAATGTTAATAAAACAGTTAAGCTAAGCTAGCAGATTGGCCCTTCTTACCCTTCTGATAAAAGTACAAGACTTAAGTTGTGTTTTTAGGACTTAGTGATGTTAAATACGTCTCTAACCCACTCTAGCTGCTGCTCAGTCTGTAACTGTCACGTTAAAGGTGTTGAATGCTAAATACTGCAAGGTTTCCAGGAGCCCGGGTTTAAACTATGTTAAAATTAACGTTACTGCACTAAAAATAAGTGTCTTTCTTAAGAAACAGCTTGAGGAGCCCTGAAAGTGCCGAATAACAGATACTACAAAATCTGTGTGTCCCACAGACTGGCTGTTGATCTAGCTCATCCAACATCTTGCAGCACATGGATGGGCTGTTATTGGGCTCTCCTTTTTAATTCTTGGTCTGAAATATAGTGTCTTTCCATAGAAATTGGTTTAGGGATGTTAAATCCGTTTGACCCTAGTTTTACTGCTCTAAAATGGAGATTAAAGTAGAACTGAGTTACTAGATAAGACCAGATAAACTAGATTTAAGTTGGAGAAACAGCTTGAAGTCCTGTAAGTGCCAAAAACTAGTTTTACGGCACTAAAAATAGAGATTTCAGTTGAAGAAGTGGCTTTAAGTCCTAGAAGTTAGAAAAGGAAGATTTTCCGAAATGTGAATATAATAAAGTATGACTGCTTTCAGAGCAGCCCAGAAACCAATAAACTAATGATAGCACACAGAAATAACGAGTTACTGATTGTAATTGACTAAAATGAATTTTACTTTCTTCAGAAATGTACTTGCTAAGTGTTTTGAAAATGCCTCAAGTACAAATATGTACATTTATTCTTAATGTAACTAGTTATATTCACATTTATTAATGTTTATAAATTTAAATTTAGATTTAAATATTTTGTGATAAATTGCATCGGTGTGGTTTATATATTTGCTAAATGTGGCACTTCTGGTGCATCACATAAACTGACAGCTCTAGAAAACCTCTCAACCATTAAATACCATGATGTGTATGTAAATGTCATTCATTACATCTCTGTAAATGTCAGTCGTTACATTTCTGCTCTGTTGTCCACGGTCTCATATTTGACTCAAAAGTGACTTAAACCCCCATTTTCAAAGCCATTTCATGCAGATTTGTCATGTTTTGTGGTGTTTTCCCTTCAGTTTGTCTCTGACGGCATCTTCAAAGCTGAGCTGAACGAGTTCCTGACTCGTGAGCTGGCCGAGGATGGGTATTCCGGCGTGGAGGTCCGAGTTACACCAACAAGAACAGAAATCATCATCCTAGCCACCAGGTACGCTTTAAATTGGAGACTTTATAACTGAGCTTAGTAACTTCTCATTAATACCTGAGCAGTAGTCTGTGTTGGGGTATAAAAGTACTTAAATATGAAGTTACAAAGTGATGTAACTGCAGGACCCAGAACGTCCTGGGAGAGAAAGGCCGGCGCATCAGGGAGCTGACTGCTGTCGTCCAGAAGAGGTTTGGGTTCCCAGAGGGCAGCGTGGAGGTGAGAGCACTTTGTGACACAAATATTTCTGTAGCCAAATTTCCATCCACTTGTTAAATTCAAGTAAAAGTAGTATTCCAAAATTTGTAAATCGCTCTGTTTCCATCAGCTCTTACACTAAAACTATTATAATAAGAACACCTGAAAAATACTGAGTGAGTTTAAGAAGTTTTATGTTCCTTTTATTTTGACTATTTCACACCTTAAAAGCAGTTGCTCTGGAAATGCTGTAGATTAGCTTCTGTGTGGTCTTCATATACACGTTTTTTGAGGATATCAGTGCTTTTTTTATTTTTTTGACAGTGCACTGATACCTTCTGCTTCTGTCATGTTTCATAGCTCCTACAAGAAACAAACCAGCAAATCTGTTTTAATCTGAATTTCACTTTTTATCAAAGTTTATCCAGGTCAAATCACGAAACATATATGGGAATGACATTTTAAAGTCTTTTTTCTCTTGATTTGTTTAAATGTGCCTGAAAATATGTGGGTGCAAATATTTTTTAATTCTTAGATGCGCAAGTCTGTGTGTATAGCGAAAAATTAGGTAGATTATAGAGCTGTATCTTGTTTATTAAATGCTTCAACTACATTTTCCCTTATAAACGCATTGATCCCGAAACCCATCAGATCTCTGTATTGTTGATTAGTCACAGCGCACAGTTTAAATAATACAATTGAGTCAGAGCGCTGATTTGTGTGTTCAGTATCAGTGCTGTGACGCTGTTTTGTGAAGACCTTATTACTTGCTATGCTGTTACCAAGCTCCACACTTTAAAATGCTCCTCAACCATGCTACTAGGAGACGATGCTTTTCTTTTCTAACTAGAAATGATCTGTCAAGATGCTGTATTGGTCATTCTAGACTCAAACGTTTTTGGGTTTGTTTTGGGGGTTTTTTCTTCGTTTTTTTAAGTGAAGAGCCCCTGTCATGTCAATTTTGTAGGATGGCCTTGTCATTGAAACATATTTTACTTTGTTGTTCTGCTCTGCGTAACTGAGCAGTGATGTTACTGCCAGAATAGTCTGGAAGATGTTTTTAATGTACAATCACACAAAGATTTGGAAGTTTCAAAATCAGATATTGATTTAAAGAATTTTAGATTATTTATTTATTTATTGTTTACTGATAACCCAAAAAGGGTCCGTTATGCAGTTGACCATCCCACAAAGTCTAAGACGCAGGTCTCAACTATGCAATTAGGGATGCAAACATGAAATAGAACTGTTTGTTTAAGTCTCTTGTTTTCAAATAACTTATATTGTTTTACACCGTTATCCGTGACGTAACCATTGTTGTTGATACAGCATTAAACTACTACTACTAAACCAAACCTGCTCCTCCTGCTCTCATTTAGCTCTATGCTGAGAAGGTTGCCACCAGAGGACTGTGCGCCATCGCCCAGGCAGAGTCTCTCCGCTACAAGTTGCTTGGAGGCTTGGCTGTCCGTAGGTGAGCAGATTATAATACTGTTCTCTGTTTACCTGGAGTGTGGGTTCATCATGGAGTTAAAGTTCCACACCTACCTCCTGCGATACACAATTTAAAAAAAAAGAGTTCATGAATGGTTCTTAATTGGGATGTGCAGTTCTAGGAGAAGCCTTTATCTTGCCCTTTAAATGGAGGTGCTTTAGAGTTTTTTGTGCCCACACAGTTTTATTTTTTTTTAAATAAATAAATTAAAGAAGTCTTAACGCACTTAAGTCTTCAGAGGCCTGTACTGGATTGGGTTGGAAAATAATTGGGCCCATTTGAGAATATCTGAGTGGTCATGACTGTTCTGGAAGCCTTTATTTTTAAGCGTGAATGTTCTTCAGTGATGATACGATGACGAGTCGGAACGGTGCATGTCTCGCCTGAGAGTTCTGGGTCAGATGTCATGTTCTGTGCTTCTGACTTTAGACCCTCAGAGCGGACTGTTACTTTCGGTTGAAGACATCGAGGCATTTGTCTGAGAAGAGTGAAAACTGCCAGGATAGTGTCTGACTGGACTAAATAGATTTATTTTTTAAAGGACCTGTTTGACTCTCTTGCCTACTCAGGGCCTGTTATGGTGTCCTGCGCTTCATCATGGAGAGCGGGGCCAAGGGCTGTGAGGTGGTTGTCTCTGGAAAACTGAGGGGTCAGAGGGCCAAGTCCATGAAGTTCGTGGATGGTCTGATGATCCACAGCGGAGATCCAGTCAACTACTACGTCGACACCGCTGTCCGCCACGTCCTGCTCCGACAGGGTGAGTGAGATCTGTGTGAGGCTGTGGTGCAGTTAGGGGGGTCTGTTAGTGTTGACCAGTGTCAGAAGTGATGCCCTGTACTTAACTAAGTATATCATGTCTTATGAAACACCTTGCAAAACCTTGCATCACCTATTTTAATGAACAGACTAGTAGACATGGTCCAGACGTACTTGAAGGAAAATAATTTCATTAAAAAGGTCCATATCCTAAGTTTTCTGTCTCACAAGGTCCATTTATAATGTGAATTACTGAGAATATTACCTCGTCCTATAGATTTAAATACACTTGTTGCTGTACCTTTATGACTGATATATAAATGAGCTCTGTTCTAATTGGCAGCCCTGTTTTGTGTCTTTTTCAGAAAGCAGTAGAGCCTATAAACACAGGGCTGTGATGCAATAGACTAAGTGGATATATGTAGATGTGACATCAGAGTGATGTCATGTTTTTTGTATTGGCGTGTGTATATTGTATTTTTTTAAAAATTGAGATTGACAGTGACTTTTATCAGTCTTTTCATTAAATGCATTAAAATATTTAGTTTTACATGATATGGGCCCCTTGGGAAACAGTGTTTTTCCCCTCCTTTTCCTAATAAACACACAGTATGAGGGGTTTTTTTTTGCATCCACTGAAGCATAAGATTGTCCAGGCAGGTAACGGACAAAGGAAACTCAGAAATTCCAGCGTGTGGCTGGAAGTTGCACTGTGAAACATAACCATAGGTTTATTTCCTCAAAATCTACATAACCTAACTAGCAAACTAGCATTTCTCTAATTCCATGTGAACAGTCTACCTGTCAGTTTGATCTGAGTGTTTTATATCTCGAGCCGCTGCAGGTTCATTTAACTGAAAATGTCCTGTTCAACAGACAGACTGCGCAGGGTCGAGTGTAGCACTGAAATTGCTTGATTTCTACCTGAACTTAGTCTTTCAGTGATCCTCTCCCCTTCAGTGATGATACGATGACGAGTCGGAACAGGACAGTGTCTCGTCTCTGAAGATTCTGGGTCATGAATCACGTTCTGTGGTTCTGATTTCAGGTCCTCAGAGCAGACAGTTCCTTTTGGTTGAAGACATCGAGGCATTTGTCTGAGAAGGGTGTAACTGAATGACGGAAATGGATTAATCCAGAAGCTGAATTCTTGACAATGTACAATTAAAGAAAAGAGAAAATCACGGTTCAAGATAACTGTCATGAGCAGCCGTGAACACGTACACAGACCAGCATATAACATCCAACAAAGACCTTTACGACAAACAATAAAAACACAAATAGACACAACAATGTGCAGTAATGTAACATTATAGTGTGGACAGGCTCTAAACCTTCCAGAATGGTTAGTATTGCACCATAACTCTGATAGTTGAACAGGAGGCAGTTACAGTACTTAAAGTGCAAGAAATGACACTAAAATTGACAGTATATCAGTTTAACAGTGTAGTACATAAACTAACTGTAAATGTGTACAGTATAAGGAATCTGACGGCGACAAAAATGGCTTACTGCAAAATTAAAATCTTGAATTAAACAATGCAGCCCTTTACCTGACTGAGGTGTGCTTGGAGCTGGAGTGTAATGCTCAAAAAGCTATCAGTCTTTCTTTGAATGGTTGTTTCTTACATTTTGAAACGTACTTGGTCTTGTTAAAAGTTTTTTCGTCTCTGTTTGTGTCCAGGTGTGCTCGGCATCAAAGTTAAGATCATGCTTCCCTGGGACCCCAGTGGCAAGATCGGCCCCAAGAAGCCTCTGCCTGACCACGTCAGCATTGTGGAGCCCAAGGAGGAGATCCTCCCCACCACCCCCGTGTCCGAACAGAAGGGGACCAAGCCTGAGGTCCCTGTCATGCCACAGGGAGCTCCTGTACCTACTCCATAAAGGGTAAGACGGATAGGCAGGGGTGTTGAGTCACATCCATAAAGGTCCAGTGCAACTGCAGATTTCAGTACCTGTAAGTGGGAGCATAATTAAATGTTCTTATGTGAAGAATTGGTCCTGGAACGGTTGGGACTAAAACCTGGTCCCTGGCAGCCAAGCTTTAATACTTGTCTAAAAGGGAGATTTCACTAGTTTTTCACCATGTCTTCCGTTATGTGGTAAACATGTAGACAGTTGTTCAGTGTAGGTTTGGTGTGAAATGGTCTGTTCTAGTGAAACTGGGAACCAAATATCTGAAGCTACACCTAAATGCAGTATCCTAGAAAGCTATTAAACTAAATAAGTATGAATATGCTGCTATATGCGAATCATTATTTTGACGTAGTATTGATCTAAAATGTGTTAAATGCAGGGCTTTAAGGCAAAAATAACCCCGAAATAAAAAACCTTTAGGTTTTACACTATTACAAATTTCAGTATTTATATATAGAAATGCAGACGCGTGGTTTTGGTTAGTAATTAGTTTTGGTTTTGATTAGTGAAGGTGACCCTTGGTTCCTATTGCCAACAATGGAAATAAACCAGTCAGTTTCTCTGCAATAAACTATTTCACACCAGACCAACTCTTTTGAATTATCCTAACAATTTCTTGTCGTCTCAGGACCTGTAGGAAAATAAACACTTGCTCATTAGGAAATGGTTGGATGAAGAAATTTTGTGGCTATTATAACACAACCTCGTGGTTGAAACAGTGACTAAGATTTTAAAAACTTGTTTTGCTCGATTTCTGATTCGTTCATTGAAATCTTCACGCAGTGTAAAATTAAGGTTTTGATAAGACTACACTGCTAGAGCTTTCAGAACATGCTTACCTGAGCTCACATCCCCTTCAGTGACGATACGATGACGAGTCGGAACGGGACGATCTCTCTCTCCAAGGCGTCTGGGTCAGCACACGTTCTGTGTTCCTGATTTCAGTCTTTCGGAGGAGAGCGTCCCTTTTTCTTGAAGATTTCGAGGCATTTGTCTGAGAAGGGTGTTTTATTAGTGTAAAAAGCTTTAGTTTATGCTGTTATCTTTGGTTTTCTGCCCATGGGTTAATGTTCTCCTTTTTTATTACAGGTGTTCCCCATTGGATGATGGAAAACTCATTTTCTGTACAAAAATAAAAGAAGAAATCCACCTTTGCTTTGGTCTTCATTACATCACTTCAATGCGTTGACCTTGGCTTTATTGCTGGAGTGTTGATGTTTAAGCCTGAAAGCCTGAGGAGTTTCATGCCAGGCTCCTCGTTTTAGATCATGTGTTGAATAATTTTCTACTTCAGTGGAATCTACCTCCTCGCATTGGTCAGGGTAGTAAGAGGAGGAAGGTTTTCTTGGTCTGTTTGCATTCACACACACTGCATAATTTAAAATAAGATGTATGATCACATTTATAATGCAAACCGGTCTGCCTACCTGCCCATGGGTCAAGTCTGGTTTTGTGGTAGATTGCAGTACTAGTGATTATTCTTCATTGGGGGGAAACACTAGATTGGATTCTGCTACAACATATGGCAGAAAAAAAGATGGAATCCTCATTCTAAGAATGTTCATCCAGCCTTTTTACCTCACAGCAAACGAAAATGGTCATTTCTGATTAGTTTAATTGCTGAACGTTCTGATTTGGTGTTATTGTCAAACATGTATTCATAAATGGTATATTCCAAATCATGTAGTGGAATTAATGAAGTCACTTTCTATTGAGGAAAGAAAAATCAATGAGGACTTGAAGTGTTGCTCTTTACTGGACCTGAATTTTTGCGATGTTGTGAAATCTCCAATGGGTGAGAAATATATGGAGTCGCTGCGTTTCTGCAATTTGCGTTTGTAAAACTTAGGTCTATAGGTCTACAGGTAAAAGTCAACCGTTGTCATCTTACCTGGATACGAAAGTGTGTTTGCAGACTTTAATGAGGTTCTGGACTCTTAAAAGGCAACCTGGTCAAAACTCAAGTTTCAATTAAAATAATGGAATGGCTCATGAAGTTCAAGAAGGAAATCCAGGACACATCAGATCTTGGTTGTTCCCAGTCAGATGTGTGTTGAATCTCATGCCAGTAAAAATATGTTTGAGAATGTTTCTTGAAAGCAAAATAACCATCTAAATTTTAAAAACAGCTACATGAACATTTTCCAAATTTGGTCATTCTAACATTTCTACCTGGTTGATTTTGGGAGAAGTGGGTTAAAGTTAAACCTGACTGTTTGCTGAGTGAGTGTGTGGGAGCCCCGCCCCTCCCTCACCTTGCACTTGTTGGGAGTGTAGAAGCCACACCCCCTCAAGCTCACCTTGCACTGGCTTTAGTGCATAAGCCACGCCCCCCCAGCTCACCTGCTGCTGTGGTCGTGGATGGCAGAAGACTTCGACACTGGACCAGAATGAGTCTTCCTGACAGCAAATCGCCACGGAAACAGGCCGTAGACCCTCTGCAGCCGGTAAGAGGTGGGGGGGTGTTGAGGGAAATTGAATACCCGTTTGAACAGGTGAGAACGGGCCCATATGGAGGTGTGTGTGGGTAGCAGCTGTTGTAGGTAGTGATCAACAGGGGGGATGGAGTTTCCCATACATAAACTCCAGAGTAAGTGCTGTTAATTCACAGCATCAGAAGAGAAACTGGGCATTTGTATTCTCTTTAATACTCTTTTGGTCTAAAATGAGCTGTTAAAGTTGTAGAATGACAGGTGTGGCCAGTCCCTGACCATAAGATAAACCTTGCGTGTATGCAGATATGTAAATATGTATCTATAAAGCTGTGTAAGTATATGTATGTACACAGTGGATATATGTACAGGTACACAAGTTATTTGGTAAGGAAGCGAGGAATGGGAAGGAGCTTTTAACTGAATACTAATGGCGTAAATAGAGCTCTAATCTGCTCATGTGGAATTAAAATACACTTGAAAATGCTCAAGGAAGTAAAACTTAACTGAACCGCCCAACTTTGTAATGCTAGCTGGGTCCAGTTCCAGTTCTCAGTGACTCAAATGAACCTTCTGGGGATGAAAAGGTGTTTTTGAGGCATATAATCTCCTTTTTGCACAATTTGGCTATCCGATTTAGCGTCTTCTCTCGGCTCTAATTTCATCTTCTTGTGTGTAGAGGGTTTTTTTTGTTTTTTTTGCAGTGTTAATGTTCATTTATCATCAAACCATCGCATTCTTCTGGGCTCGGGGGCCTTACACTCCTCGCTTTGGAGCTTGAGGGTTTCATGTAACAACCCACTTCATTGTTAAGGAGTTCCACTGGAGGTCTTTTGAGGCCGCTGGAGGAGACGGGATTTTATTATAAGACTGCTTTTACATGTTTATTTTAATGAAGCAACACTAGTTGTGCGGGTTTAGGCCACTTTACACACCATCACAGTGTTTCTGCCAAAAGTGACCATTTGTCATATGTAAACACAGCACAGCACACAGTGTGAACAGTGTGAAATTCTTTCTCTGCATTTAACACATTTAACCCATTAAACCCATTTAACCCATTCACCAAGCGAAGCAGTGGGCAGTTAACCGATTGCACCACCGGAGCCCAAAATTTCTTTTTACAGTGGGATATTAAACTGGTGCCTCTTCTGACTCTCGTCTGCCCTGTTTTACCACTGAACCACGAGTGGGACATTAGTGTGAATGTCCTTGAATCTCCTTTATGAAATTTCACTTATATGAACAAAAGTATTGGGACACACCTGTTTCACAGGGATTTTGCCCCTTACTTCCAGTGAAGATCAATCTTAATACTCCAGCAGACTAAGACATTCTGGACAGCACCATGCTTCAACTCTGTGGACCCAGTTTGTGGAAGAACCTTTTCTATTCCAGCATGACTGTGTCTCAGTGCACAAAGCAGCTC
>JBBJLS010000018.1:19428210-19440284 GCA_037577275.1 Bryconaethiops microstoma
CTCACACATACACAAACACACACACTCACTCACACACACACGCACACACTTACACAGTCAGACACACATACACACACACTCACACACACACTACTGCACTCACACACAGACACACTCACGCACACACACACACACACAAATATAGAGTAAGTGCATTAAAATGTATAGTATGTGTACAATAATATGAACTGCTCCCTGTAGAAGATATTTAATTATTTTCTCTTAGCAAATCAACGTATTATAGAATCTGACCAGGGTGCATAAACTTTTGCACTCACCTGTATATGCAAAAACGGACAGAAGATGTCTGGTTAAAAACAGCCGCCCGGAAGCCTAAAATTCTGAGTTTACGCATTTTAGGAGCTCTTTCACTCGGTGCAACCGCAGGTCTGAGAAAATAATCAAGGACCCAAACCATCCTGGTTACAAACTCTTCTCCCTGCTGCATTCTGGCAGGCGTTACAGATGTCTGTCTGCCCGCACAACCCGTCTGAAGAACAGCTTTTATCCCACTGCCGTCACACTACTGAACTCTCAACACAGATCAACATCACACCAGTAACCAGACTGGACTGAACTGTTCACCAACACCCGCTCACTCACTCACACACCCCCTCATCACTGCACCATAGTCCACACTCCACAGAAGCTGCTTTGTGCACTGGGACACATGCTGGAATAGAAAAAGCTCTTCCTCAAACTGGGTCTACAGAGTTGGAAGCATGGTGTTGTTCCAAATGCCTTGGTCTGCTGGAGTATTAAGATTGTCCTTCACTGAAAGTAAGGGACCCAAACCCTGAAAAACAGTATACTTTTGTCGATATACTGTAAATCATTTTGGTCAGTGTCAAGAGCAGGCCAGTCATTGACCATGGTGGTCTAGTGGGTAGACTACTTGCCTCTGGACCAAGAGGTTCGAATCCTACCTTCAGCACCACCAATGGGTTCCTGAGCAAGACCCTTAACCCTGAGTTGCTCCAGGGAGACTGTCCCCTGTAGAAGTCGCTCTGGATAAAAGCGTCTGATAAATGCAGTAAACATAAACCATGCATTTCAAAAACAGTAGACTATGGAGCTTTGTTCATCAGGCCAGGCCTCCAGTCTGAACTCTGCCCTGTAACTGAACCAGGTAACTGAGGCTGTGGAATGTGTGCATAAAGCATGGGCCCTAATCTGGATCTGTTCGAGTGCCTGGCAGCACTAATTCCCCTAATTTGCTTCCCTTCTTCATTAAGCGGCGGAGTGGTCGCCTCCACCGGAGAGGAGGAGGGCTCATTAGTGAAATCGGAAGCTGGTGTGCGAGGCTGGAACGAGTATCTGCAGACCCCACAGCTGTCATCAAGTGAGGGACCTGTGGCACAATCTCTTCTCGTGAGTGAAACAAAGGTACGAAACACACTCTGCCTGCGAAAACAGGCCGGAGCCGCCGTCCTGAACAGAGCCGTGGGGCAGAACCGGCTGATTGTTCCATTACACTGATAAATAAGCATTTAATGAGTCACTTCTTGTAGCCTGCGTAGAGGAAAATATCCCTGCAGAGGTAATTTGTCTCTTACCGAGTTGAATTTTATTCACTGTAAGGAGTTCATTCAACACCTGCTATTTTAAAGCGCAGCCTACTCACACTGATGGGACAGTGACAACAGGCAACCCGCCCTCACTGCAAACGCACTTCAGAAGCGCAGGAATTGATAATGTGGGTTTATTCTGAAAGGAAAATGCCTTTCCTTAATGTTGTATTCATAAGACCTGGTGTTATAGCAATAATGCTGATACAGGATGTGTGTAAAGCACATGCCTTTTTCCACAGATTGACATAAAGAAAGAGGCCCGTTGAAGTGGCTTATAGCATGAAAATGACAGTAACATTTTAAAGCTAAATAATGTGCAAGGAATATGTAGAATAGCAAGTGCAAATTAGGCAAAAGACACATAGCACTGACCATTCAGGCGAGAGTAACTCTATTGTTCTTGAGCAATGAGGTAGACCTACCTAGTTCTAGTATTTTGATTAAACTCCTTGTTTCTTGCACCTCCAACCCTCTTTAATGTCAGCTGCACGGCAAAGTTCATTTAGAGCGTTTTAGAGTGTGTTTATAGTCGCCTAAGCTGTAAAAAAGAGCTGTAAAGTCATTGTATGTTACTGTAAGGAGAAAATAAAAATGTAGTCACACAATTGAGCTTCATAGAAATGTTTTGTTCAACAGGGCTGTTTTTAGAGTTTTACAAGTGTTGCGTACTTCAACAAGATGAGAAAGAAGTCCATGATTTTGTGACTGACAAGTTAATTTGTCCTGTTTTGTAGACATACAAGGACTTGTGGCCGATTTTTGCAACAAATCGAGAGACTGGAGTAGTAAGTATGTTCGGCACCCATCATCCAGTCAGTCATAAGTGGTCACTGGAGATGCAGAAAAATGTCCGGTGGAAAACGCTCTGTCTCACTGTCCACTTCACTGGTCACTCTGTCCACGTGCATGTTACTACCACACCTAAACAGGGTCTCACTGAGTCCCTCCCAGTCCGCGTCAATCACTGTTGAAGTGCACACTGTTGAAGTGTCATCATCGATATCATCGTCTCCCAACGTGAGGCTACATCATCACCTGCGTTCAGATGGTGTCAAATAATTGCTGCATGCAACGTTTTCTTGGTGTCAATTTCTGCCCAAATCCTGGCGAAAGGAAAAAAAACCTCTCTATTGTGTTTACATGGCGTTCTGGAGGATGAAATATGTCCCATGATTCCAGAGTGAACCCAGTGTCAGCGGCGATATTTTTCCTTTCCGGTTTAAGACGCCGTTTCAGGATTTTTAAAACAAAATTGTCAGTGCTTAGTTTTAACAAAGAATCCATGTTTTCAGTGCAGCACAATCCACAAAGACGACCCACATGTAAATACTCTGGACAGAATAATTACTGCCCCCACTGGTAAATACACGAAAGTACACTTTGGCTGCAGGCTGGCGTTAAACAGTATCAGCCGAACGCCAATGTTAAGTCAATCACACGCAGCTACGAAACGCAACAAAAACACGTATGGGGTTCAGAGCGTGTTCATTTATCCCAGATTCGAACGTCCATGTGGACGAGGACTAAAATGTCATGCAAACGGTTGCAGTCCAGCAAAACCAGGTTTTCCTACTCAGGCTTGTTTTAATATCACCAGTTCATCATTGAGATTTATTTAGACTTTACAAAACATGGAAATTATTCTATTGACTACAGTGTTCCCCCGCGAAGACGCGGTTCAGAGTTCACAGCCTCAGTCATTCGCGGATTTTTTATTAGAACTGAACTAATCATTCCAATCAATTTATTACTGTATTTACCTGCTTATACCAAAGAAAATGCGCTGCATGAATTACAGTCCAGTCTATACAGGGGTAACATCGGTATTTACATTCTAGCACTGCGGGAGTTCAGTGTAAACTGTACAGTACGGATACGGGTTTACCTTCACATTTTCATTAAGGGTAATGTATTACGTTGAGTTTAAAATGAAATTGAAGTGTTTTGGGAGCATATCTGCAGGAATATTTAGGGTTTACACTGTAAAAACAGGCATTTTTAGGCTTTTTTTTTTTCACTATATGCGGGTGCTCTTGGAACAGTACCATACTAAACTGTAGGCGTGGCTTAACAACTCGTTAAGCCTTACCATGTTGTTCCCACACTTTGCTTACTATTTTATTACCAAATATTAGTAAGTAATGGTTATACTTTACAACCCCACTGCCTTGCCTTATTATGTAATTTTTATAAAGAAGAGGCGGCACCAATGTGATAAATTCATTGTTGTTATTGCTACTACTCGCAAAATCAGTTTTTTTGTCCTCTTCAAAGTGTTAAAACCATCAGATTTGTTATGAAGGTCCCACTATGTCTCCAACTGCAGAAAATATTTTTCTGGCCTAATTTTGTATTAATAGACCTGAAGTATATTTGTGGCATGATAGGAGTAAAGTGGGTGATCATTTAGGCTGTAGTTTACATGATACCCCTCCAATAACTTGAAATTTAGGACATGTTGCTCTAGTGTGTAATAGTTAGCATATCTGTAGTGAAATTATATGAAATAATGAAATGATAAAATTCTCTTTGAACCTTTACTTTACAGGACCAAGTCACTGAACACTCTAAAGACAACATGAGAACCAAAGTACACTCCAGCTGCGTCATTTCTACAACAGTTAAAGGTCAAGTTTCAAAGGTATTAAGTGACATGAAAAATAAAGTCACAGCCATCACAAACCAGGACGGCCTCCAACCCCTCTCACTTACATGCGATTATGAAATAAGGCCATGAGTTTAATAACTTCCCTTTTCCTCATGGTTACATCACGCCTCAGCCTGACAGTCCCCCAACTTACACACTGACTCTGAAGAAGATTCAGCCTAGTTTAAAACAAAGATCTGCCTAAAAAAAACAAAAAACAAAAAAAACAATGAATCCACTATTCGTTATAAATCCACCTCGCAGTGGTCAAACCTATAAAAAAAAAAACATCCTGTACTTACATGGACAAATCAGACACGAACAAATTAAGGCTTCCAACAGGAAACTACGATATAAAAATGTTTTAGACAATCCCAGTCAGTGTACAGTTCACAAATACAACACATCAAATACTTACAAAACCATTGATCAGACCTTTCGTCCCTGTGCTCTACAGCTGCGGGTTGGAAGAGAAGATTGCTTGGACCTGATAAAAAGTGACTATATATTAAATTAAAATTAAATTAAAATTAAGCTTAAGACAGCGCACTGAAAGAACAGGTCGCAGTCTTGTTGGACAACTGGTTTTTGAGGTAACCCCAGTATGAACTATTATTACACAGGTCTGTGATCTGGCCCAGTTCAAAAGTCAGAGACCACCTTCTCATTTCACTTTCAGTCAAAAATGGACATTAAGCAAAAAGTATAGAACATATTTTAACAGAAACTTTCAGAGAGGTAAACATTATTTAGTGTGTCCACCCCATGCCTCTCTTGCAGTTCTTCAGAAATTTGCAGGGATATTTTTTTCATGCTTAGTCATGATTTTCATGAGTAGTCAACTGCACTTAACTGCTTCCCAGCATCCGTGTAAATCAGTACATTATCATGTCAGTCAGGTTCTGTTTGGTTAATGGACTTTCTATAAAAGCAGGACAATGTGAGTTTCACAAGGAACGGGTCACATTTTTGGGGTACATTTTAGACCAGAAGGGTGGTGGAAATGGACAACACAAGGTCTGTGCAGTACTCAAACAGCCACAAAACTGAAAGCACCAACATGTTTTAGGGGTTGGTAACATTTACAGGTGTTTTGTTCATAAATTCAGTTCAGTAACGGATCCCCTGGGCGAGAAGCTCAACGTGAAACGAGCTTCAGTATTTAAAGAGCTAAAAGCCACAAACCCCATTCTCAAACATCCAGATTCCTCCACATACGTCATAGTGGATGTGGACACTTCCAAGACTGGAATTTGGGTTGATGATGCTCTTTCATGGCACAATCACTGTTCTAGCTGAGCCCATTTTTTCCTTCCTCCTGTATCATCACCCCTGTGACTTTGGGGAGGGTCATGGAGGAGATCCTACAAAATCTGAGCCCACCCTACCTACTAAGGTCTTCAATGGACTATAAGCCTGGTTAAGACATCAATTTTGGTGGCCCTCATTAGTCAGCGATGTGACTTATGTCAATGTATTGCACAATGCAAGACCTCTAGACAGCTGATTGTAGGACTGCTAGAAGGTTCCTCTCCATCCTTGGTTCCATACTGGGGTGGGTTTATTACAGACTTGCCCACAGGAAAGGTAATACTATTACTCTTGTGGTAATGCACCGATTTTCAAAGGCATGTCTGGTGACCCCTCTAGTGCCATAGAAATAACAGATCCATCAAGTTTTACTTCCGGAGGACAGACCAGGCTTTGCAGTTCAACTCTCAGGCATGGAGTGAATTCTGTTCACTCCTTAATTTTAATGTAGGTTTAACCTCTGCCTGCCCAAGCCAATGAACAGATGGAGAAACTTAATTAGGAGATTCTGAGATTTTTACGCTTCTACTGCAGTAGATCCTGGATGCACTGGAGTCGATACCCGAATAAGCAACAATCTCATTATGCAGCTCATCCACAGGACTCACAGCTGTTCAGCCTGTTCTGGTGTATCAGCCTCAGTTGTTTCTGTGGTCAGATTAAAGTTGCAGGTGGATTGCCAGTGCTGCCCTGCTTCTATCAGGTCAGAGGGTTCTTGGGCTTCTGCTAGAAACATCTTCCTCAGTCATTCAGATGCTCATGAGAGAGCTGTGAGTGGCGGCTGAGGTGTATGTGTGTAGCTGCTTAATTGAACGTGTGTCTTAGAAGGGGAACATGATGTCAGTCAGAGTTTTAATTCTGGGGACGCAACTCTTAACTGTTTAAGCCTGTAAGGATGGAGGAGTTAAAAAAGGGACAGATTTAATATTATACTTTAAATCAGTTTCAGTTTTGAGTTTCCTGGCTTCTGACTAGAAACTGAATATACGAAAGGTGGTCTCTGACTTTTACACAGTGTTGTGTGCACATGATAGTGGTAAAAATTATATGGTACCTAAACTACTTAATGATGATCTACACAAAGACACTGTGGCTCAACTGAAACCAGCTTTTGGCTGTACTTGGGTTTGTAATTCCGGCATGCACACAGCAGAGCAACCGCCCAGAGAATCCAAACAAACATCAATGCTTGTGTCATAGAATCAGGTTCAGTATTCATTGAAGAACCGCACTGAAAGTTTTCCAGTACTTCCAGTCTGTTTCTACATCTTGGTGTTTATTTGAATCGAGTGTATTGTTTATTTGTTCATTTTCATCCTCGATTTGCCTGTTGTGATTATGTGCATGCTTTCCTCTCTTCTTTTCCCTTTGGGTCTGTGGTCTGTACTACAGATGCTTTTTAAAGCGTCCTTGAGCTCCAGAAAGGCGCTGTATAAATAAAATGTATTATAATTATTGTTAAACTAATAATAATAGCAGGTCTGGAGGCGGGAGGTGAGCAGCGTCATGACTGGCAGCTCAGGCTCCAGTCCCAGGCCCAGTCAGAGGTAGGTGTCCTCAGTAGAGGGCGAAGGAACTGCATCGTCATCATCATCGTCGTCGTCGTCGTTGTCATCAAGGTCAGGGTAACCAGAGCCCAAGGAGCTAGCGGAGGGGCTGCGGCTCATCCTCCACAGCTGCCAGGCGAAGGTTCGGCTCCAGCTGCACGG
The DNA here is from genome assembly GCA_037577275.1 of Bryconaethiops microstoma. Lineage (NCBI taxonomy): Eukaryota > Metazoa > Chordata > Actinopteri > Characiformes > Alestidae > Bryconaethiops > Bryconaethiops microstoma. Next base: position 19,435,449 of record JBBJLS010000018.1, read on the forward strand.
CTGGCCCATGGGCCGCAGCAGACGCACCAGCTCCGCCGCCTCCCGCCAGTAAGACGTTCACTTGCTGTGGCCGCGCGAGCTCCGCTGCTTACTCATGGTCGTCAGCATCTGACTGATGTAGGACGTCAGCAGGTCGTCCATTTTGTAGCCCTGTTGTGGATGAATTCGGAAAACAGATTCTTCACTTTCACTTTCTCTTAGCTCACTAAGGAAATAGCATCAGAAAACACATGTTCATTGTTTGTCCACATGAGGACATTCTTCCACACTAGAGATTTTAAGCAAGAACTGCGTAAACCAAACTTGCTGCTTCCTGCCGTTGTTATCTAAAACGGAAATGTCAGCTTGTCGCAGTCAATAAAATATGAGGTTAAAGTCAATTAATTGTACTTTATTTGTCATGAACCAGAATTCGTGTATTCAACTGATTATATTGCTGAAACAATATTTTCAAAAATTTTCCAAAGATGCACATGGGCAAATATAACAAACCCCTGATAACATTCTCCACCGACAAACAACTTAATGTTTCACCATCACTGCCCATCAAACACCATCATTTCCAATCAAATAACTTAGTTCTCCATCAAACATCTTACATCGCCAGCAAACATCTTAATTTTGCACCAAACACCATCACTTCCTATCAAACGCCATCATTTCCCATCAAATACCTTAATTCTCCATCAAACTTCTTAATTCTCCATCAAACGCCTTGATTCTCTACCAAGCCCCATTATTTCCAATCAAACACCTGAATTCTTCACCAAACCTTAACTTTCCATCAAAACCTTTCCTTTTCTACCCCAACATTTTCCATCAAACACCCAACAAAGTCCAACATCTTTCAAGCAAACAAGCTAAAATGAACCAGTGTGAAAAGAAAACATTTTAAAACAGGGGTCATCAATCTCTTCCACAGAGGGACGGTGTGACCACAGGTATTTATTTCAATCAAGCAGGAGCTCATCTGATTCCACTCGTTTAATCAGTCAATCCCAGTCTCCAGACAGTGATTAGTTAAAAGAGGTGTTCTCCTGCTTGACATCGGCCCTTGGTGGGTAAAATTGTTGACCCTGTTCTAGAGCATGTGTGTCTGCTCTTGTCCGTAGAGGATTGTTGTGGTTGCAGGTTTTGAATTCAGTCAAGCAGAAGGAGAACGTCTGATTAAACTCGTTTGATCAATTAATCTCAGTCTGCAATGAAGACCTGAAACCAGGTTGAAACTAGAATGACTGGAGAAGGTTAACGAACAACTCATCCAGCCCTGAAATACTGTTCTCACCAGTGAGGTTTCACAGAGCAGCTTGCTGCCTCGCACCAGGTTGCCGATGGTGATGTGGAAGTACGTGTTTCCGCTGCTCCAGTTGGAGATCTTTGTGAAGGGATGGGTGGTCAAAATGTCCTGGGACAACACGAAGATAAGCAAAACATTTATTTAGGTCATTCAATGTGTTTTACAGGAAAGGAGAATAAAATAAAATAAAAAAATATTATAGTGCAATACTTTTGGCCTCGCCTCTGTCGGCTTTGGTTTACTCACTAGGGGCTCGGACCTTGTCCCTGTAAAGCTGCTTTGTGACAACTTGGTTGCGAAAAGCGCTATATAAATTGAATTGAATTGAATTGAATTGAAAATGGGAGAGATAAAAGAAATAGAAGAAAAAGTGCAGTAGAAGTGCCGATATTTAAAAGAAGGTGGAGGAGAATAGCAGCTTTTTAAAGCTCCAGTTGCTGCAGATCTGATACTGATGGGCAGTTTGTTCCAGCAGCGAGCTGCATAGTGACTAAAAGCCATTTTTAGTTTCAGATCTTCTCACCACAAGCTGAGCAGCTTCTACAGACCTAAGAGACCCACCAGGAATATATACTTCAAGCATATCAGAGATGTCGGTAGGACCCAAACCATTGAGTGACTTTGAAATCAATGCTTTGAAATCAATTCTATATTGAACTGGGAGCCACGGCAAAGACCTGAGAATTGGAGTAATTTAAAGAAGATAATGCGTTTGTCTTCTTTTGTGAAGTTATCCATTTGGAAAAACATATTTTTACACAGAAACCCTATGGAAGGACACACACACTGGTGTAGCGTTGTGAGTCGCTGCCCTCCAAGCAGGAGAGTAGGGTTCAGGTCCTACCCTGAGCAACACACTCCACTGCACCAGTAACAGGAAAGACCCCTAACACATTCACTGACATCTGTGAAAAGTCGCCTTTGGGTAAAAGCATCTGCCAAATAATGAAAACGTAATGTAAACATATTTAAAAAATGCTCCCTCAGACAGTCACACACCTTGGTCTTGGGGTCTATGAGGCTGACTCCGTGTTTGTTGATGGCTATGAGCAGGATCTCGGGGAAGTTGGGCTCGGTGGTTTGCTGCAGTGGAGAAATGAGAGGAGATGGAATTACTGTGACCTCACTGTGCCAACTGCCTCTTCTTACAACATCCAGAGTCTGGCTTGGCGCGGCCAGCCCTAAAACTCCAGCCAAACGAATCTGGATCTGTGTTCTGGTACAAAGTGTTTCCCATGTCATAATGACTCTTCAGTTCCAAGAATGCATTGAGTGAGGAGTCCCATGTGTATGTAGATTGGTGCAATGTTTCTCTCTCTTATCTTTGTCATACTGAGTAGATTAAACAAAAGAAATGTGAACAAATGTTTTACTGACAGGCTGCAAAGTGTCTAAAGATACAAGGAGCCCAGATAAAGGAGTTCCAACCACTCAGCATTCGGCACTACTGTTAAAAATCACCTTATTTGTTTAAAGTGTTTGCAAACCCAATGTTATTGCACTTTTGTTCATATAGCAGTACTTTAAAAATAAAAGTGCGCACTACACTACTTTTGAATTAATTTGCATAGAACAATGCGATTAACTGCAATTAAAAATTGTAAGTTTTTTTCCTTAACCTAGTAACCTACTTACTTTTCTTTGCAAAAAATATGTAACAAGGTACAACTAACCAAAGCCCTGTGTTGGGAATGATGCCAAAGGCCACATAATCAATCAGTTCTCATGTGAACAGAGCTCTTCAGAGTGGGTTTGGTGTGAAGCACTCTGTTCTACAGAAACAGAATAGTCAGAATTGTTTATAGCGGTGGTGAATGGAACCAGACGTCTGAAGAGTTTAATGTCTCTAAAATGTCCCTCAAAGAAAGTTACATGAAAATTATATCAACATGCTGTCTGACGTATGAGACGTTGTTCTATTAGTGCTGACAAGGGTTTGGCTTCATTTATTATTATTATGTATGACATTGTGACTACTGGTTTCTATTCACTACCACTGTAAAAATCTGACTCACTAAGTTTCTGTAGAACAAAATTTCACATCTGAAAGACTTTTGTTTACATCTCAATCATTGTGCAGGTATTTTGAAAAATCAGTGCAACTCTCCTTTAATAATCCATATAAGCGAAAGTTACAAAGTTTCAAAAGGTTTTGAAGTTTGTCTCCACACCTTTGAGAGGCAATAACACATGAATGGCATTTGATTTGATTTCTTGGTAAATAATTTCATATATAACAGTGCTGTATGTCTATTGGTGCTTTTCCACTGGAACAAGGAACCATGCTGTACCGTGAACAAATGTTTTCCCATTACAAATAAAAAGACCCGAACCCGAGCTGGGCCACAGCCAAGCTGACTGCATCACTGCTTTCTGATTGGTCGAAATGTCATCGATACATGATAGGTTACGGGGACGAGACTGACGTTGCTCTGTCTGGCATGTTTTTATTTGTCATTTTTAAAGGTTTTTTAAAAGTTTTATGATTTAATGTAAATATTAATCCGATAGTATTGTATAGTCTATATATTTTACTATTATTTTCACTATTTTTTCCCGTGGCTACTTTGGCAAGAACAAAGCAGACCACCCGCAAATCCACCAGTGGTAAGGCGCCCAGGAAGCAATTGGCCACGAAACCTCACTGTTACAGGCCCGGCACCGCGGCTCTGAGAGAGATCCACCGTCACTAAAAAATCCACGGAGCTGCTGATCCGCAAGCTACCCTTCCAGCGCCTGGTACGTGAGATCGCTCAGGATTTCAAGACCGACCTCCGATTCCAGAGCTCCGCCGTCATGACCCTGCAGGAAGCCAGCGAGGATTACTTGGTGGGTCTGTTCGAGGACACGAACCTGTGCACCATCCACAGGAGAGTCACCATCATGCCTCGGGATGTTCAGCTGGCCCACCGTATCCGTGGAGAGCGGCTTAAACTAACTGCGCTTAAGGTCCCCAATGCTTCGGTTGTCACACGCAAGGTTCTTGCCATAGACATCCTGAGACATTCCATTTCTTTTTAACAAAACCTTTGGTTCACCCTCTTAGATGTTTTTCTGTATTTATTGTTTAATAATCTTTCTATATTTTTAATACCTTGTTTTATTGTTTCTTTCTTATCTGTAGCACTTCATCTTGTGATGAAAAGGGCACTATAAATAAAATGTATTATTATTATTATTATTATTATTATTATTTCTATTATTATGAAGAGAGGACGCTGTTTATTTACAATGAAGAGACAATCTAACAACTGGGAAGTGGACGAAGTTCCAGCTCGACTGTCTGTCTGGGCTGAAGATAAATTTCAGTGGGAGTTTTTTCTACGACTCTTAACAAATTGATCTTTAACTCTGTGAGAAACGTGAAGGAGATTCAGGACGTCACTAACAAGTTCTCTGGGTTCGGTTCTCATCACACGGATAAAGAACGCACAGAAAACATTAAACACTCAAACAAGACTTGAAATAATAAAAGACCACAATAACAAAAGCGGCTCTGACAGAAAAACTCTCCGCCGGTTCGACTCCATGGACGCGGT
>JBBJLS010000018.1:19472987-19490604 GCA_037577275.1 Bryconaethiops microstoma
CACACACACACACACACTCACACTCACAATCACACACACACACACACACACACAAACTCACCCTCACAACCACACCCACACAAACCCACACACACACACACCTCCACACACAAACACACACACACGCACACACACGCACACACACACACACACACAAATACACACACACACACACACACACACACACACACACACACACACACTACAAAACCAGTAAACAAAGCACTGTAGTTATTGAATGAGACTGGTGCCAAATGGACATGCTCATTTGAAATACTGGATTTATTTGAAATACTTCAGGCCAGACGGGCCACCGCGCTCCCTGTGACCCAATGTCCATTTTTCAACAGTAAATGTCATGATTTTTCTGTGTATGTTGAAAAAGGCTCATTAAACAAACAGGTCGACGGGCTAGTCTTGGTGGACCCTGTCAAGGATGGAGAAATGATGGATGGAGACTGAATTACTCTACATAAGGCCATGATAAAATGCCAGTAAACCGGAAAAAAAAATAAAATCATATGTGTCTGTGTGCTTTTCACAATATAATCACTTGAATTGTTAGGCAAAAAAAATCTTTTATGCATTTTTTCACCCACCACAGATGTAATTGACCAGCCAAGACATGGTTAAAACCTACTTCCAACAGTCCCTCGAAAACTTTGGTGAATACTTCGTCAAATCTCGACCCACTCAAACCTCATGCAGCTTTTCATTAAGGTTGAGCAGATTTGTGGGTGTGGCTTAGCACCCAGTATGACTCCAGGCAGCCGTTTCAGACAACAGTAGAGCTGGAGAGGACTGATCTGATTAGATTTCTTTGTAGTTATTAAGGCCATTGCCTTACAAAACTGATTTTAGATCAGCACTCTTGCGACGGTTTGTTCATTATTATAGGTCACAGTAAGTCATACTGTCTGCACCACCTTAATGAAGAGCTCGATGAGCCCCAAAAGAGAAGCTTTGAGAGTATTTTTACAGAAAAGGTTTAGGTAACTATTGACCTTTTAGTGTTTGTTAGAGAAAGAAGCAACAATTGGACTTATCTTGGCTAAAAATGTGTTTCTTTTAATTAGTTTTTTTTTATTCAAGCTTGACAAACATGCACTGTTCATATAAAAGTATTTAAGTGCGTTAAAAGTATTAAATGTATTATTTTTATACATGTTGATTAAATATATTATTGATTCTTTACTAGGGTTCATTCAGATGCTAGAGGAAAAATGAAAGGCGACACTCCATCTCAAGAAAAAAGAAATCACTTTTTACGCTGGACTAGAGATAAACTTCACAAGAAATCTCTTTTTGCTCTGGAATAGAGATAAACTTCACTGGCACGAAGTCACACCAACAACAGCCCCAAACAGGCAGCTCGACTGCCAATACATGTGGACTCCACACCGCTTGAACCCATTAAAAGTTTGCAGATAGTTGGCTGGCAGCAGGCCTGGGGTCAGCGCTCATTCTGAAACCGAGCTGTCTCTGCGGAGTCTCTCGCAGCACCGATAAGCTCAGATAAGTTTGAGCGCTGTGAGTTCACCTGACGTGAGCATATAATCTCTGGCAAACTGCCAGGCTAAGTAGATTGGCAAGGCAATTTGTTGTTGCCTGACTGACGAGTCATACCAGACTGAACTGAGGCCAGCAGAGATAACACAGCTGGGCATGTGCAGGCGTTTTGTTTACAGAGGTGTGAAAGACTCTATTAACCTACTCATATTTAGAAGTGGTGTCATTCCTGGTAAACCCACACACTAAGGCTGATCAACATGCATCTTAACATACAACAAAACATATAATGAATTTCCTTCTGAATCGTGACAGATTTCTCAACAAACCTAGTGACTCAAGAAGCTGGACTCGCACTCCAGTGACTTAAGACTCAACTTGAACCCCAGAGAACTGAGGCTGGACATGGACTTGCGCTCCAGGGACGTGATTTGAACTGAACCTCCACAGACTCAAGAATTTGACCTGACTTGGCAAAGATCTTGCTCCACAGAGACTCGGGACTCGAGTCATTTTACATTTACATTTACATTCAGGCTTAAATGTCTGAGACTTGAACCCTAAAGACTTGACTTTGGATCTTGCGCTACAGAAACTTGAGACTCAAGTCAGGATTGCACTTCTGAGATTGAGGACTTGAACCCTAGAGACTCAACATTGGTTCTTACGCCACAGAGACTTGAGAACCGAGTCAGGCTTAAATGTCTGAGACTTGAACCCTAAAGACTTGACTTTGGATCTTATGCTACAGAGACTTGGGACTTGAGTCAGGCTTACACTTCTGAGATTGAGGACTTGAATTCTAGAGACGCGAGTCTGGTTCTTGCGGCACAGACATGTTGGGATACAAGTCAGGCTTTGGTTTTAGAACCCTAGAGGACTTGAACCGTAGAGACTTGACTTTGGTTCTTGCGCCACAGAGACTTGGGACTCGAATCAGGCTTACACTTCCGAGACTCAGTACTTAGCGACTTGACTCTTGTTCACAGAGATTTGCACCACAGAGACTAGTTAGGCTCACACTGCAGAAACTCAATACTTAGATTAAGACCCCGGTGACTTGAGACAGGACATGAACTATTCTCCGGTTCATGTTGTATTAGGGAGTGTGCCACTTGGAACTTGCTGCCATGGTACTCGTTTGAGTTTACCACTTGCATGCAAGACTTTGTCAGTTGTTCAAGTGCAACTTCCTCCAAGTAAACTGGGAAACTCACATTACTCACATGCTCCAGCAGGGGTAGGCACCCCAGGGTCTCAGGGTTGCCTCGCTGTTCCGCCCTGACTCAGCGAGATGAGGGGAATCTGTCAGGTAGAGAAAGCCTGAAGCCTGCGTGTTCTCTCCGCCCACCCGCCCATATGGCCAATCATAAATCGCTGTGCTCTGTGAGTATGCAGGAACTCATTAGCATTCGTTAGCTCCCCAGAATAGCTTGCTGCGTGGAAAGTCAGGGCACATTTCCGAAGAAAATGTTTTTATTTTATTCATAATGAACACAACACTCTCATTACAGCCTTCTGTAGCCTCATTACTCTGCATAAACGACTCCCACGGGTTGTGATGTTTTTTCGTCTGTTCTGGATGATCGTGGGGATTGGGTTTTTTTTGTAAATGAGCACAAATGCTCAGACAATGAGAAGCAACTTATTCCAAGGGGCCAGATTAGCCATGTAATACTGAGCACTGGACAGAAAGAACAGCAAGGAGAGGACAACCAAGGGGCTAATCCTCGACTAATGATATTAATAACTCCCCTGATCAAATTCATCGCCAGTGATGACCTCATATTTGGGGGCCACATCATTGTCATTCTTGCACCCACTTTTTCAGGCTAAATTCAGACAAGCATGTGAGCCATCAGCCATGCAACAAATCTATATACAGCAAAGGCTGCTTCATCAGTTCTATAACTGTGGATGCACCGCATGTTCGTAGGGTCGAGAGATGGCACGATACCACTTTTACTCCTTCAGTAAAGGTCGCTACCAATACTGGACTCTGACTTGAACCCCAGAGGCTAGTGACTTAACTCTGAATCAAATCTCGCAGACCTAAGACTCATCCCTGGCTCTAAACCCCTGCTAACCCGGGGTTTGGGCCTACTTCTTAAGGAAGTGGGCAAAAAAAACCCCATTAAAATCAACCAATATTGAGTCGTCCAATCAACATGTGGAAAAACTTATTTTTGACTTTGAATAAAATTTTGGGTTTTTTTTAGTTCTACATTTCATGCGCCTTATGTCATCTTCATTAACTAACATATTTGATGGGTTACAATATTTTAAGCATTTTAAAGCTGTTGTCTAGATGGAAGCTACACCTAGCTAGCACATGGCTTCCCTGGATTTAGCAATAATCAATATTTGTCATGAATATTTCTTGACTATTAAGGAAAATTAATTACATTTGGACATTTGACCGCGTCCAATCAGAGTGAAGTGGGTGGAGAGAGAGGCGGGGCTTATGGACACACTCATACATTTTTCCTCGTACTTCTATGAGGTTATTATTTTGGCGAGGGCTAAGGCATCGAAAAATTTTCACTAAGAACTTCACATAAGCAAAATCCAACTTGTTTAGAGCTCTCCAAAAACCAAAACAAATGTTAACATAAAATGAAAAACGAACCAAATTTCACCCTTGGAATAAAAATCAAACAAAGGTGCTATTAGGTTATTTGTTAAAAACATGTTCAGTCACCACATATCAGGATATAAGGAATTTAAAACATTGAACTTTATGTTTAATTTTACATATCCAACTTCTCTCTTTATTTCTCTCCCTCTCCCCCCCACACACCTCACTCTCCCACTCGCCCCTATATTTAACTGTAATCCTCTATTTCAGTCTGCATCTGTACAGAACTCAACAGTTGGGTGTTATACACACACACACACACACAAACACACACATTCGTGATAACCGCATGCACCCACACGCTTAATTTGTGTTAGGCTAAACAAGTTATAGACATGGCCAACAATGTCACAGCTATAACACTGAAGAGTCATAGACAACCAAAAATAACCGTCCTGCTGTTCCAGCCTTTCTGATGCATTTACTTTAATGAGTAATACCAGTTTAGTATGTTATGCAAACCCACTGCAAGCTTAATACCACATGTGTGTTGGTCTGCAGAAACTCATATTTTAAACTCATATTTTATCAACTGGAAGAGCAGGGTAAATTGCTAGCACAATATTACTTTATTGTAATGATATTCACCAATCAGCCTAATATTATGTATGTCCCCCTCGTGCTCCTGAAGCAGCTTTGTCATGTTCCTCAAACCATTCCTGAACAATATTTGCGGTGTGGCAGGGCACATTATACTGAAAGAGGCCACTGCATTTAGGGAACTCCGTTGTCATGTACTTGGTCTGCAATGTTTAGGTAGGTGGTCCGTGTCAATGAATGCAGGACTCAAGTTTTCCCAGTAGATCATTGTCCAGAGCATCACACTGCTTCAACCACCATGCCTTTTCACTATAGTGCATCCTAATGTAATTTCTTCTTCAGATAAGTGACACACATGCACATGGTCATCAAATATGATTCATCCGACCAGGACACATTCTTCCATTGCTCCATGGTCCACCACTGATGCCCACATGGCCATTGCACTTGCTTTTGGTGGTGGACAGGCACCAGCATGGGCACTCTGAATGGTCTGCAACTACACAGCCCCAAACTATGATACACTGTGTATTGTGACACCTTCCTATCAGAACCAACACGAACTTTCTGAGAACTTTGTGCCAAAGTAGCTCCTGTGTAGAAACAGACGGACTTTCCTTCGCTCCCTATGGGCCCTTAGTGCCCATTCACCTCCGCCAGTATATTGGTTGTCCTTCTTTGGACCACTTTTGGTAGGTTCTGACCACTGCATACCAGGAACACCCCACAAGTTTTGGAGATGCTCTAACCCAGCTGCCTAGCCATCACAACTTCCTAACACTTATAACTACTGGTTTCTGACAATATCAGCAGATAAAACCATTAAAAAAGTATCATATTCATTTGAAAGGTTCCATGAGGTCAGAAGGCCTGAAGAGTTTCTACAGGCTGCCGTACAAATAAACAAGGAGGGTTAGCAAAACCTATTGTGTCTTTTATTCTTGAATCGCTATGACTCATGAGGCAAAACAACCTATTTATGAAGCAAATTTTATTACAATGGAAGACGTAAACAGAGGCTTGATTTGTGTGAGTGTAATCTTCAAACAATGAGAGATGAACGACCCAAAAAAACAGAAGTATTTACGAGAACTGCATAATCTCAAAGGCAAAATCTCCTCCGAGCTTTCCCTGTTATTTAATTCTGCCTTTGGAGTGGAAAAGAGACTACAGAGAGATTAGCACTCCTCCATAATTACTCAGTGTCGTAGCGCAGCCGGAGCAATGAGTGTATCAACATTTTTAATGGGTTTCATCAAACACCGCAACTGTGAGGACCCAGCCAAGGCCAAGAGCTACCTGTTTAAACTGGTACTAGGCAGGTACCAAGATGTGGTGGGATTTACTGCCTCAGTGCTCTGCATTCATCACTTTCCGTGTTTTTATTCCACAGTGCATTTACACGCAATTCAATGAGTGACTATACAATACTATATTTTGCATTTTAATCCATGGTATCTGTTTATGTGCTAAATACTGGAAAAGGTCAACATTAAAATGTGATGGCACCTTTTAATGTTGTTTGTAAGAGTTAGCAAGACCTATTTGAGGATCTAATATCCTAACTGACCTATTCAGGCTCAGCCCACAAATGCACTCTTTCATAGCTGTTGTTGGTCAAGGGTCTAGTCTTTACCATTATCTAACATAGTGTGGCTAAAATGACTCCAGGGCAGGGGGCCTCTAGCCAGGTGGTCTCCAATGAACCTATTTTTCAAATGTGAACTTTAACAATATAATGTTTCACATAATGTTTTTTTGGGGCAATTTGGAAAAAGTATCCCATATTTGTTTTCCAGTAACATCCACAAGCTCATCATAGTTGATGTTTATTTGCAATTTAAATATGCCACCAATAGAAAGTTGGCAAAACCCACAACTACTGCTACTACTATTAATAGTTCACATTAAAAATAATCACTAGTAGTAAAAGTAGTACTAGTCAGTGTCAGCCACCTCCAACTTCAGGTGACCGGGGAGGTGGACTGAAATTTTTGCCGGGAGGGGGGTGGTTGTCAGTGCACTCATTTACAAATGCCGCCGCCCTCCCTCAAGTGCTGCCCTAGGGCTGTTTAGATCACCTGTGTGAATGTATCACCCCTGGTAGTAGTTGTAGTAATATAAATACAGTGTTTTGTGATCAATATAGCGTTCAAAAGAATATCTATGTAATGTGAATTCATTTATTCTGATCAAAGTAAAGACGGCAACAAAGTGCAAGATTTTTGTTGCAGTGTTATGAGGATGAAGTAGAGCCAGATGATTAACAGCATGCAGCAGAAAACAACTATTTTTAGCGTCTTTTTAAAACTAGCAATAGTTAAACTGGCAGATCTGATCTCATGGGCATGTGGTTTCAGGAGTGGGCAGCATAATGACTAAATGCCATTTCACCCTGTTTAGTTTCAGATCTGGGCACCACTAGCAGACCAGCTCCAGCTGAACCTGTTGACCATCTGAACTCTTATTCAAACACATATTTTTTAAATTCCTCTACAGCACAGTTTCCAAAGATGTGGATAGTGAAGGTACTGCAGGATGGCAACGAAAGGTCATTTACGATAAATAAACAAGTTTAAAAAGTTTGAGAAATACATATAAATAAAATATTTTTATATGAGATTTGAATGTTCATATTGTTTATATATATATATATTTTTTAAATTTTTTATAAACACACTGGAGTGGTTGTGTATGCTTGAGTCAGCTGAGTCAGTGCTGCCGTCACCTTGAGGAGGCTTGGAGCATGATGAGCAGAGCTGCTGCAAGCTAAAGACTGTAATGGAATTACACTGCTCTTTGGAAAAATAGTGTTCCATCCAATAAGCACACACCACCCCGGACATCCAGGATCGTTGGACTTTTTTCCATCTGCTTTGTGACCTTCGTATGAAACGTACCCAGTATACATACACTGTGGTTCCTTTTCCATCTATGAACACTATTCCACACACCAGCGGTCCTCAAAACCTCCAGACAGCCCATGTTTTTTTTATTTTTGCTCCAAACTAACAATGTAACAAAAATGTGGAGCACCTAGAAAGCTCTGAGGGCAGGTTTGAAAACCACTAACATGCACAGGGGAGAGTGGAGTAAACGGAGCCATTTTTTTACATATGCTGTCCTAGGCGAGGTAAAATGAGGACATTAACCTTTATTTCAGAATGTCTCCTATAAATGGGACACATAAATGTACATATGGTACTATATGGAACTGATCAACACAGATACGTTTTAAGCGTTGTAACAAAAATAAGGGTTGTAACAAAAATAAAGCGGGAAATACCCAATTAAAGCTGAGTTTATTTAGAACTCTCGCTTTAGGTATCTTGACAAGTGACATTCCTTGGATGAACATTTGCTAGACTTTGTAGTCTATTTCAATCTACAAACAATGTAACATGGGTAGATCCTATTGGATTTGGCTCAGCTCCCTGGTTCCTTCTAGGTAGTCCTGAGTGTTTAAACCTCTGAACTCTTAAGTAAAGAGAGCAGGTCTTTAGCTCAGGGAAAGTAGCGTAAGTCTCATTGGCCACAATGTAAGCCTCCTACATTTGAGGAGCTGAGCCGGGTTCATTCTCTTTTTCCTAATGGTTTTAAAGAGCACTGAGAACCTTGTTTGTCCACTTAGCCTTGTCCTGCAAGTGCCACATGAGGAGGTCATGAGAGGACAGTTGTGAAGATGGCTAATCTGAAGCGTTATGCTCGCTAACTACTTCATGCTGTTCTATTCACCTGGAAGGGCCCGAAAATATCAAGGCTTGTTGTCTCGGTTATTTTCAAGCACCTACATTGATAAACAAGCTTTTTATGTATTTGTGGAACTTCATCTTATCTTCATGCTAGTCCTGCTAGTCAATACTAGCAATGGAATATCTATGAATATCCACCCATTCCAGTTAGAGCAGTTAGAGGTCTGCTACTGGACACCAGCCCAACAGGGGCCAACAAAACAATGCAGATTCAAGCGGATTTGTCAAGTGCAGCATCGGTGAACATCCCCCTCAGAGAAACATGGACAATGAGATGCTGTTTTTGTTGGTGGAAAGGTCAATGTGGATCTTTAGCTTGCTAGTAAAGTGCATCCATTTCTGCAGCAATAGGAAGGCTGACGGCTGCCAGCTGATCAGATGAGCGTGGAAGCAGTTCTCTGCCAGCACATGGCGAGAAAATATACTGATAATAAACACTGAGCGTATTACAGATGTGGAAAATACCAGTCTATGCATCACGAGAGCCGTTAAACCATCTCTGGTTCTGGGTCTGGTTTAGGACACAGATTTAGCAGTCCAAGTCAGGCCAGGTCAGGCTGCATCCTGAATCAGCAGGTCTGGGCTTTAATTTCTTGCAGATGCGTAAATACAATGATGTGAAAAGCACTAGTGACAAACCTGACGGCACTCCACCAGACCGCTGCAACATGCTCAGTAAAATCCCATCACACAGCAAATACAAATCCTAATTGATGCAGCTGCTAGACCTGGGGAGTAGCATATGCTTAGTTTTCCTGTTATTAATTACTCCCTTATTGAATTGCATTAGTGAGTGGGCCTCGTGCTTGCTCCATTAACCAGATGCTGCGATATCATCATAAGTTAACGTGTAAGCTAGATTTTGATTAATGCTCCTGTAGAACTGGGCCCAGTTTCAAGCAGCTTAGCAGTGAGAGCTTAAAAGAAAAGTTGGGCCAAAAATCTCATTTCCATGACACCCCAACATCCCCAGTCTAAGTGTATAAATGTAGTCTATCAATTAAGATAGGTCTGTTGTCTGATGTCCAAAGTTTTCTTTAGGATACATCAGTCACTACTTTAGCATAGTTAACTATGGTATAATAGCCTTAATGTATAGTTGATAATGTTCCATACTATCTGCACTTTAATTTCACCAAAGAACAGGCTTTGAAAGCTTCGCATGAAATAAATTTGCACTGGCCTCGGGGCAGTGGGCAGGTTCGTTTTAAGGTAACGGCGAGGTTGTACCAGGACATCTCTTAACCTCTGGCCTTCACCTACTGGACCGAACAACACATTACACAACGGCATCCAATCTTCCTACAATGACATACAAATGGCATGACAGTGGTAGAGATTTAGAACCAATAGACATAAGCTTTCTCTGCGTTTATTTATATCCCTCATTATACGAGTTTATCCATCATGCTGGCCACCACCATTTAATTCTCTTAGTGAGCTCCATGATGTTGGCGGTCACTAATCTCCTGGAGGTCAGCGCGTTGGTCAGTGTGTCCTCAGGAAGCCTTGACTACTTGGAGCTCTTCCTGTTGTCTTCTTTCTCTTTTGTTGGTAACTGGTTGCAGAGGGATCAAGCTGGGCTTTCACAGCGCTTAGCTAGATGAAGCTAGTCCTGCTTGTTCGTACCAACAATGGAAAGTGACCATTAGAAAAGGACGTCTAACTTTTCTGTAAATCTATAAAAGCTCTGCCAATCTTGTGCAAATATTTCTGGTACGATTTTGTCAGCCTATCACTATAAAACACAATGTACTTAAAATGTGCTTAACCCTACCTTAATGTATCCCTGAAAATACACCAAACCCCTTCATTTGAATTAAGTGGCCATTGATTTGTGAAACCAACCGATTAATTTTACCTTAAAATTTGATTTATGGCATGAGGGTGAAATCCCTTCACCTTAAATTCAGAAGGTTCTATTATGTAAGTGAAAGTGACCATTCTGTCATACGTGAACACACCACAGCACACAGTGTGAAATTCTTCCTCTGCATTTAACCCATTCACCAAGTGAAGCAGACAGCCAGGAACACAGTGCCCGGCTGTCTGCTTCACTTGGGGAGCAGAGTGCGGGGAACCTCAGGTGTGCCACTAGCATTCTTGGGAATCGAACCCACGACTTCCTGATCGCAGGGCGAACGCCCTAACCTCTAGGCCACCAGAAGTTAATAGTCATCCAAATCGTTTGTGTTCCTTCTGCCATCCGACTCAGACTGCATCCAACTCTTAATTAAGGTGGAACCGACTTTTGGATGTGGTTTAGGACAAAGTATGATTTAAGGTTAACTAGGGCTGCACGATGTGAGCATTGCGATTAGTGTGCTACATATAAAACGCTGCATGCACAACAAAAACAGCCTGTTTAATTTTTAGGAATAAATAGATCTTTGAAGCACTTGTGCATGAATGCATTATGATTGGGAATCATATAATTGGGAATTATATTTTTGGTACAGAAACTCATTCAAACATCATAGAAAAAAAGAAATAGAAGGAACATGTAGAATGTGGCCCCTTTCAGAACATCTTGGTGAATCGTTGTCTTTAATGATTAAAGATTGGTGAAAACAATTTTTCTCCATTCATCAAAATACCCACCTGGTCACCCTGTCAGAAACACTGTGATTGGTTAGAGGCTCATTTGCATATCACAGCCTTTTGTGATCTCAGCATTGCAGAGACAGATATTGTGATAACGATTAACAGGCAGTAAATTGTGCGGTCCTACTGTGTGGAGCCTTTTTAGACAACAGGGTCTGTTTTTACAAATTGGCTGGATCAGGAAAGCTGATCTAAAGTCAATGTCCTTCATAAATGCAGAGGTGTCTTACTTTGTGAACAGCAGACCTGATGTTGTTTGAAATGACTGTTCACAGTTTAATAGTAAGTGTTTAATTTTAGTGTGATGCGTTTTTGGATGACATTTGCAGGAGAAGAAGTACCACCTGCAGGAGCGTGTGGATAAGGTGAAACAGAAGGTGCGGGATGTGGAGGAGAAGAGTAAGGAGTTTGTGCAGAAGGTGGAGGAGAAGAGCATCGACCTCATCCAGAAATGGGAGGAGAAATCCAGAGAGTTTATTGGCAACTTTCTGCAGATGTTTGGACCAGATGGGGCACTGGTGAGGCAACTGTGTGGGATTAGGTGGATTAATGAGGGCAACAGGGAAGAGGGTTGTGTTCCCATTCATGGGTTCACGATCATTTATATCCAATGAGGCTTGTTTATTCTGATGACATGTGCCTTTCAACTACTCATGTAGCAAAAAGGTGCTTGGAAACGGTCAGATCGACCCTCTCTTATGGAACCGTTCTGTATCTAAACTGTGCTGTGATGGTACTGAATTGTATCAGGTTTTGATGTTCCAGTGTATCTCTGACTCAATTCTCTCCACAGTTCATGGCCAGTCGTCCCAAAACCACGTCCATGGAGTCGAACCAGCAGAAAGATTTTCTGTCAGAGCCGCTTTTGTTACTGTGGTCCTTTATTATTTTTTCAGCCCTGCCGTCGAGCAGCTCGGGTTCGGGTCGCTTTATTTGTTCATGGTACGGTGCGATTCCTAGTGCCAGTGGAAAAGCAGCATTAGTGGGTTAAAGCAATAGGTCTGCAACAGATCCTTCACAGAGACATGTTTCATGGTTGAAGTTTGAAAATTATTTAGTTTTATACTGGGGCCACAATGCTGAAGTAGCCAACAATCGATGTTATAAAACACATTTTTAACCATTAATTTAAAACGGCTATATTTAATTAGTTATTAGATACTTCATATTAAACTGGGTTCATTCTGAGCCACAGCTTTATCAGGGCCTTCATGAGTCGATTTAAGACTTAGTAGTATGAGAACTATTATGTACAGACGTGTTACGGAATGAACCCTGTTTGACCTTCTTATTGTTCCTCACTTTTCTGTTTTTCTGTATTGGTCTATCAGAAGTTGATGTTGAAGGAGGGAAAAGGGCGGATGCTGCAGGCCATCAGTCCCCGACACAGCCCCAGCAGCAGCCCAACGCGGGACGAGCGCTCTCCCTCACCCACCTTCCGTCTTCCTTTCTTCAACAAAACCTCTCCCCCCAGCTCCCCTCCACACTACGGCGACGCACACGGCATCAGTGAGGACGAGGAGGACTAGGGGACTCATGTTCATCATCACCTTCTGTTTATTCTTCCCGTATGGTTGAATTATTATTATTATTATTATTATTATTATAGTATTCACTAGGAATCAGGCACTTTCACACATCTGTTTGTCAGCTCAAGTAAAAGTTTGATTCACTCAGAACCCCAGACTTTTAAACTCTGTCTGCCACATCTGCAGAAATTACCACAGACAATTAAGATTCCCTGCACTTGAACCAGTCAACTTATAACACACTATACGGTTACTATATATGCTATTTTAATGAGAATCTGTCTACTGACCTCTATTATAGGTGTGTTTGGGTTAAAGGGAGACACACCATAATAGTCTGTGGTGATCGTCCAGCTGTAGCAAATAGAGACTAGAAACATACTCCTTTAACCTCCACTCGACAGTGTTCAGCATTGAAAGAAGTCATTAATCCTGACCTGTAACCCAACATCCCCACCAGCCCAGAGTAAACTGTACCGGAAAGGCAAGGGTACAGTTCGTTTTAAGTTTCCTGGAAAGTATTTATGATAATGCCTCACCAGTAATTGTTAAATTGTTATTTTAAAAACTCATAGCGGAATGTGCAAAAGTTTTGGCACCCCACCCCCAGTCAACTGGCGAGACACAATTCTGTACATTTTAACACACAATTACTGTTTATTTGTTGACTTTAACATATTGTGGGGAGAAATATATAAAATGTAGACTGTGCACGTTTTAAAGTTTAGGAAAGAAACATAAATTGTGCCGTAAAAATGCCAGTTTGTTTTCAGTTAGAAACAGAATATTAACTTGACCGAGGGTGTCCAGACTTGTGCACACGACTGCATGTTTATCTGATTCGTGCACCAAATCCAGGATGATCCAGGTGTAGCGCACAGACCCGATTCAGCCATCAGATTGACTTCACAGTGTGCGTGTAAATGCATTCATGCCTAGGAACTGTTGCTAGGTTGGACAAGCTTTACAGAACTTCGGCACATATTCCAACCAAGCAGAAGTAGCTACGAAATAATGTGGAGCTCCGATAGACCCGTCCGTCACCATTATCGTCACATCACAGATCATTTTTCCGCTCGAATCATTTTCGGACACGCACGCGCGCACACGCACGCGCTCTCATTTTAAACAAATGTGTGATTATGCATATTAGCTCCCAGGATAAAAACAAAAAGCAAAAACAACAATCCAGATCTGCCCTATTGTCTGTCCATTGTCTGGATCCTTTCATACTTGAACAGAAGCCTCATTTTCAGACAGATTCCAGGGAGGGTTGTGGGGGGCTGTCCGTCTGTAAAACCTGACTCCCCCCACTCCCTCCGCTTCCCCCGCTTCCCTCTAGCCAGTTTAAATGAACGGAATGTTCTTACTTCACCCCTCACACAGCTAAAACCGTAAACCTTACACTGCAAAGCACTGGAATTATGCCATATTGAAAAAAAACTGAAGATCATTGTCATACTAATCATTCCACTGTGAGGGCCATAGCCATGATGTCTGTCTTTCTTCTCTCTGCACTGTTCAGTACATGTTTTTTAGTTGTTTAAACAGGGTCAGATTGCTATTTCTATTTTTAAGTCTATAGCATCACAGGTATTTTATTATCCAGTTAAAAATCAGGTCTCTTTTTTCCTTTTTTCCCATGTCTCATCTGTCACCATTAAAATGGTTTTACATTCTCTTGTTTTGAGTTTTGTCTCTCCAATGCTGACATAACACAAGCACCCGTCTTTCCTTCAAATTTTGCTTTGAATCAGAAATACTATTTTCTGTCTGCCAAACTGTCTTATGGTCTTTGCTCTGCTTGAATGATTCATAAGTAGGTCTCTGTGTGTCTTAACCAACAGAAACATTCCTCTGAAACTGGTCAGGTTCAGGGACTGGACTGGAAATGAGAGACTTTGAAAGTCCTTCAGGAAGCCTGGAGAACTGTTCCTCAAGACCACATTAAAATAGGAGTCTGGATCTCTGGAAATGGACGATGTGAAGAAAGGAGGGGTGGCTCAAGACTTTGCACAGTACTGTATTTTGTAGCTTGGTTGGGGTGCTGTTTTTATTTATTTATTTTTGTGGGCTTGGCACCAGTTGTCCGCCCCTAACCCAGTGGCACTGGTCCCGGGCCTTTCTGGAAAGGATTTGCCCCACGTTTACATTACTTGGTGTTAAAGCAAACAGTGTGTGGGAACCTGTGTGAGTCCTTGAGCTTGATGGGACAGTAGTAGATCAGCAAGATGGGAAAGAATGCCAGAGAAAACAAGTGTGCTTGAGTGTGTCTACCAAGAGGAGCGTGACTGTGGCCTTTTTTCTTTGTCGTTGCTGTAAAAAAGCCTTACGGCACGCCTGTAAAGGCCACAATGGACGCACTCATTAACCCTGTCTTTTATTCTGTCTGTCTGTCTGCGCTGCTGGTTACTGTCAGTTTATAAGTACAGTAATGAAAGGATCTGGGTTAATGTTCTTAATGACCGTTTCGCACTAAAGCACGTGAAAACATAGCGAAACTCACACGAAGGAGGTTACCGCTGGGTTGCGTTTACTTCCATTATTGAGGGCAAAATATATGATGCACTATTGGATGGCCAGTTTACTCAAAGATTTCTTACAAAATAAACAACCGACGGCCCATCTGGAGCAAAAAATAAAAATAAAAAATTAAACCTAGACAAACTGTTTTAGAAACCTGTTAAAAAGTAATATCAAATATAAGAATGCAGCAAATATACAAATATAAATAAGACACTACTCCCCTTAAATTAGCTCTAGTTGTCTGACCCTAACCTGATAACCAAATATGTTTTTTTTTTCTGTAAAATTTCTGTCCAGTACTAAAAGAAAAATAAGTCATGACATATGTACATATAAAAAAATGCATAAAGGCAACAGCATCCAGCCCTTGTTTATTCAGCTGTAACGTCCCCACGTGAAATTGTCCACTCTTCCATGCAGTCGTTCGTTGAGGGTGTAGAAGTGATTTGCTGTTGTTTTCGAGGTGTGAGGTAAGGAGAGCAGTTCTGAGTGGATGTTTAGTGCTGGAGGTACTGTGAGTCAGTCTTTCCTCTCAGTTCCCTCACTCTCATCATCAGCTGTTGTTGGAGGCCGGTTCTGGTTTGAGTCTGATGGCCCATGAGTTGGCGGAGATGATGGTGCCGCGGCGGTGGATCCTGCAGGTGTAGGTTCCCTCATTAAACTCGTTAGCCACGATGCGCAGGTCGCGGTCTTTGATGATGATGTAGCCGGGGATGGAGGTCACTAGCTGCTCTCCGTCTTTGTACCAGCTGAGGGCACACGAACATCAAATCAGTCGTTGAAAGGTTCCTCAGACTGTGCACATAAAGACAGTCCCTAAAGCAACTAATACAGTACTGTGCTAGCCTTGAATCACCCCTCATTTCTTTATACACTACTCACAAAAAGTTAGGGATATTCGGCTTTCGGGTGAAATGTCAAGATTAACCCAAAATGCACTACAACCTTTACAGTTGAACTTAATGTGACCATCCATAAACGTTTGAATGCACATGTCAAAATGTTTAATGTTTCAGTACTTTTTACACAACTTGCTGTTCTCTGACAAGTTCACAACAGGTGTTTGCTCCATGAATCGACCAATAAATTTCCTGTTTCAATCAGAATTACTATTTAAACTCCTCCTCATCATGCCGTTCACATTTTGACATCATGAGACCAAGACGACGCCTAACAATTGATCGACAGTCCCTCGCCATTGTGAGGCTGCAAACAGGATGTCCTCAGACGGAAGTGGCCACTGAGCTTATAGTGTCAGAGTGTCATCAGCAGGTTCAACAGACTGGAAGAGTCACAGAAAGGCATAGAAGTGGACGTCCTTCAGCCACATCCCACACTGATGACCGCTTCATTGTGAACAGTGCGCTGCGGAACAGGATGATGAATGCCACTCAACTCCAGGCACATTTAAAGGAGGTGGAGGCACCCAAGTGTCACATCAGACCATTCGAAACCGTTTACATCAGTGTGGTGTGCGTGCTAGACGACCTGCAAGGGTACCCGACCACACCACCAGGCACTGGGAGTGTTTACGCTGGACGAGGGACCAGCGGGCCTCAGTGCTGTTCTCTGATGAAAGTCGATTCACGTTCAGCAGTAATGATGTTGGACGTGAAGAAGAGCGCTATGCATCAGCCACTGTTGTCACCAGACAAGCCCTTGGTGGTGGTGGTGGTGGTGGTGGTGGTGTTACAGTGTGGGGCAGGTGTGTCTAGTCAATACAGAACTGCCCTACACTGTGAATGGTACAGTGACAAGCTCACACTACCTGAGTAACATCATTAGTCCAGTCATTGTGCTGCTGCATGAACAACACAGGCCTAATTTCATCTTCATGGACGACGATGCTCCAGCTCATCGAGGTCGCATTATTAGGGAACGGCTGCTGGAGACTGAGGTACCTCGAATGGGGTGGCCTGCACTTTCTCCAGACCTGAATCCCATAGAAAACCCATGGGATCAGCTGAGTCGCCGTGTAGAGGCTCGTAACTCTGTACCCCAGAACCTCAATTACCTGAGGGCCGCCCTTCAAGAAGAGTGGGATGCCACGCCTCAGCAGCCAATAAGTCGACTTGTGAACAGCATGGACAAAGGTGTCAAGCTGTAATTGATGCTCAAGGGCACGTGACACGTTATTGAGACATCTACATTTTTTGTTGTGGTATACTCACCACTATTGTTGGCTTTTGTTTCAATAATTTGTTTGATGAGGAAATCACCATTGCATGCTTCTACTTAAATGCCCTACTTTCATGATGTCACTGTAGTGTGAACTTTTTACCCTTTTCCATAAATTTCACCCGAAAGCCAAATATCCCTAACTTTTTGTGAGTAGTGTATTTTGCTTTGAATCACATTGTTGGTATAAAGATACATTTTTCTGTCTTATCTTTGTCATCCTGAGTAGATTAAATGAAAGAAATGGGAACAAATGTTTTACTAACAGGCTGCAAAGTGTCTAAAGATACAAGGAGTTCTAGATAAAGGAGTTCCAACCACTCAGCATTCAGCACCACCAG
>JBBJLS010000018.1:19495068-19511773 GCA_037577275.1 Bryconaethiops microstoma
TGTGTGTGTGTGTGTGTGTGTGTGTGTGTGTGTGTGTGTGTGTGTGTGTGTGTGTGTGTGTGTGTGTGTGAGAAGCTAAAAGAGGTCAATGGAAGAAAGGCGAGAGCTAAAAGAGGTTAACCACAAGATGGGACAAAATCAGAGAGAGGCCAAAAGCCAGAGCTAATCATAGTCTGAATGCAACAAAACGGCGGCAAGACGCCCGGCCGCTGCTCCCAGATGCTGAACCTCGTCCCAAATCCTTCTGTCCTCACTTCCCCCATCCCCACTCGCTTCAGGAGCTTCTGCCAAGTGCTGAAGTATCTGTCACCCACATGTGAAGGGACCGAGGAGAATTCCCCCCCCCCCCCCCAAAGGACCTTCAGCACCTTTCCCCCTCTCTATTCATCCCCGCTTTTAACTTGCACACTTTACAGCTTCTACACCGCACTGCTCTTTTTATTTAGTGCACCTATATTTCAGTTTGGGTCATTTTACACTTCACGTATTCTTGCAATCCACCCATATTATACTTACATTTATTTGAATACACATGTATATGCAGGTTTTACTGAATGTTACCCTTTTCCCCCCTCTAATATTTCTATTTTTCATTTTTTCATGCCGTTTTAGTGTTTGGGGGGATGCATTTATGCAGTAGATTACTTGATCCTCATCATAAGCCCACGTTTAAATGCACAAATGTCCTTGGCATGTTGTGCACATGAAAAATTAAGAGTTTTTCCACACCATCCTTTAAAAACAAAAGGTTTACAGTGAAGTAACAAGGAGTGTTTCAGCCTGGATTCAACAGGACAGCCAATCAGAGCAGAACTCATTTGCATATATCAGCACTGGAAACAAAAACAGCATCATCAATTTTAAGACCTAAAGAGAGGTTGAAGTATGTAAACTCGTTTAAACATTATGGGTCAGTTTCCCGGACAGGGATTAAGCCTAGTCCTGGATTAAGTAGTGTTGTGAATGGAGATTTTCCATTGAAAAGGAAAGTGTAGTCCAAGACTAGGCTTAATCCCGTTCTGGGAAACCGACCCTATAAGTAAAGCTTTAGGATGCACAAATGCATAAAAGAGAGGAGAGCCAATCACAGCAGAGCTTATTTGCATATATCAGCCTTGATTTTTAAAAAAAGCCTAATTTCAAGGCATAAAGACAGGTTGGAGTGTGTAAAACTTGTCAAATATTACAACTAAACCTACAGGACTGACAAATACACAAATGCCAGAACAGCCAATCAGAGCAGAGCTCATTTACATACACCAGTCTTTGTAACAAAAACCAGGTTGTTTAATTAAGGACTAAAGAGAGGTTGGAACATTTGTCACATAAAATTATTTATGATTGTTTTTGAGTATGTAAAAATGTGCAAATGTTATCACTCAACCTTTAGGAAGCATAAATCCATAAATGCCACGACAGCCAATCAGAGCAGAGCTCATTTGCATATATCAGTCTCGATAACGAAAACAGCCTGTTTAATTTCAAGCTGCAAAACTGTGCAAATGAAAATATACCTAATTAAAAGAAAAACAAAATGTTTGGTGGTAGTTTTTAGTATATAAAACCGCAAATGTTATAACTAAACCCTTTAGGAAGCACAAATCCCACAAATGCCAAGACAACCAATCAGAGCAGAGCTCACTTGCATAAATCAGCCTTGGTAACAAAAACTGTTTAATTCTAAGGCATAAGGAGAGGTTGGAATATGTGCAACTGTGCAAATGTATGACCCAACTTGGGATGTACAAATTAGTTTTTTCATGTCAAAAAAAGGTTCTAGATATTTTAGAAGCTCAGGTCAAATTTTCATAGTAACTTTTACTGGTTCTAGATTGCATCCCAGACCTCCCAAACTAGTCAAAACAGCAGAACACAAGCAGATCACATCATGCAGACAGAGTCTAGTGGTCATATCACCAGAGTCTGCATGATGTGATCTGCTTGTGCTCTGCTGTTTTGAGCAGTTTGGGAGGTCTGGGATGCAATCTAGAACCAGTACTCCCAGTGTCCAGGCTGGAGAACCCACTCACCGGTTCCCTCCTCCACAGCCTGATGCCTGCAGTCCAGTCTGGGAAGCCCATGAGCAGCAGCAGCAGCAGCAGCAGCCCTGTCCAAACCCAGCACATCCCAACACACACACCTCTCCCCTCCACAGCTCGAGCAGAAAAAACTACCCATGCAAAAAAAGAAAAGGGAAAAAAGGAGACACGTGTTTCCTCTCCTGCATTCCTCCTTCTCAGATTTCTCCTCTCTCAACTTTCCTCATCTGGAGCTGGAGGAGCTTTTTTCCCCTCCACACCCGTTTTCAGGCAGGACACGCCTCCTGCTCTGGGATTGGCCAGTGGTATCAGTCTGCAGCTGGATTGGTTAAAAATCAGATTCCTCTGCCAGGATTGGCTAATTGTATATCCCCTGTACTATGATGGCTAAAGGTTTTGTCTCCTGTGCTTTGATTGGCTGGTTGTATTATCTCCTGCATATTGATTGGGTAGTGGTCTGCTCCTCCTGTACTCCTGTGCTATGATTGGCTAGAAGTCCTGCCTCTTGTACTAGGATTGGCTGGTTGTCCAGACACCTGTACTATGATTGGCTAGTGGTCCTGCCTTTTGTACTATGATTGGCAGGTTGTCTTACCTAGTGGTCTTATCTCCTGCATTTTGATTGGCTAGTGCTCTTGCATTCCTGTATTTTGATTGGCTAGTTGTTTGTTCTCCTGTACACCTGTGCTATGATTGCTTAGATGTCCTGCTGCTTGTACTAGGATTGGCTGGTTGTCCAGACACCTGTACTATGATTGGCTTGTGTTCTTGCACTTTGTACTATGATTGGCTAGTTGTATTATCTCCTATACTGTGATTGGCTAGTTATCTTATCTTCTGTACTATGATTGACCAGTGGTCTTGCTATGTGTACTGCGATTGGCTAGTTGTTTTACCTCCTGCATTTTGATTGGCTAGTATACAGTATACTTCGGTTCTATGGTCAGCTAGAAGTCCTGCCTTCTGTTCTATGATTGGCTAGTGCTCATGCATTCCTGTATTTTGATTGGCTTGTGTTCTGGCCTCATGTGCTATGACTGGCTAGAAATCCTCCTGTTTGTACTATGATTGGCTGGTTGTCCAGACACCTGTACTATGAGTGGCTTGTGTTCTTGCCCTTTGTACTATGATTGGCTAGTTGAATTATTTCTTGCACGATGATTGACTAGTGGTCCTACCTCTTGTACTATGATTGGCTACTTGTGTTATCTCCTGTATTTGATTGGTTAGTGATCTGACCTCTTGTAGCTCTGTACTATGGTTGGCTAGAAGTCCTGCCTTCTGTTCTGTGATGTGCTAGTGATCATACCTCTTATATTTTGATTGAATAGTGCTACTGCATTCCTATATTTTGATTGGCTAGAAGTCCTGCCTCTTTTACTAGAATTGACTGTTTTTTTGGCTTATGTTCTTGCATTTCATACTATGATTGGCTGGTTGTCCAGACACCTGCACTATGATTGGCTAGTGGTCATACCCTCTGTACTGTTATTGGCTAGCGGTTCTGCCTCCTGTTCATGATTGACTAATTGTCATCTTCTGTACTATGATTGGCTAATGCTCCGATGTCCTGTATTTTGATTTGCTAGTGGTCTTACTTCCTGTACTGTGATTGGCTAGTGTTCTGGCCTCCTGTACTGTGGTCAGCAGTCCTGCTTTCTATGCCACGACTGACTAGTGCTCTTGCCTTTTGTAATATGAATGACTAATCTTAAATCCTGGACTTTGATTGGGTAGTTCTTCCACCTCCTGTATTTTGATTGGCTAGTGTTCTGGACTCCTGTACTCTTGTACTGTTTGGCTAGAAGCCTCATCTCTTGTACTGTCTTACCTCCTGTACTAGGACTGGCTAGTGCTCCTGTGTCCTGTACTATGATTGGCCAACTGTCTTATCAACTGTATTTTGATAGGCTAGTGCTCCTGCCTGCTATACCATGATTGGCTGATAGTCCTGCCTACTGTACTATGAGTGGCTAGTGGTCTTACTTCCTTTACTATGACTGGCTAGTTGTTTTGTGCCCTGTATTAGTCCTGCTAAATGTTTTGTCTCCTGTTCTACGACTGGCTAACTGTCTCGTCTCCTGTACCATGGAGTAATTTCCTTATCCCAGCATTATAGTCCTATCTCTTGTGTTCCATGTCCTGTCCTGGGACTGGGCAATTATCCTTGGCTAGTAATGTTCCTGATCCTGCATTACGATTGAGTCTTTTCCCTGCACTGGAACTAGCTATCCAATCTCTGGCACTATGGTTGGCAGGTACTGTCCCACATCCTTTGCTGAAATTGGCTATTTATCACACTTATGGGTCAATAGAGCCTTGTCCTCTTGTGCTGGGATTCACTAGTTTCCTGCCTCCTGAACTTTAACTGGCTTTCATTGCCCCTGATGCCAAGATAGGATTGAATAACAATGTCTTGCACTGTCACTGGCTGATAATGTCCTACTCCTACACTACAAATAGAAGTTCACTCTCAGAAGCCCATATAACCCACAGACAAGGCCACAGCTGAGCTCAGAATCCTACAGCGGGTTCGGTCAGGTCTGGAACGGAAACCAAACCGTGGTCTGGCTGAGGGTCCTTGAGAACCGGACCGAAAACCTCTGGCCTCAGACCTGAAAGGAAAATGAACCTGCATCCTGAGCTACACCTGTTTTTATTTCATTTGGTAAATTATGACACAGAACATCTGTCCAAACATCTGCACAAACACTTAAGTTCCGCTGGCCTTCAATAAGGGCTTGCGGAACCAAGAACACCGATAAAAAAAACCGTCACTTTAGAGCTCAGAGACGTTTAATATTCGACCCCAGCCCAGGCCGGCACGACCTTGTCAACATTTTCCGCTTTTTATATGTTGTCTGCGAGTCAACTTCTGACAAAACGGCCGACACAAGCATTTTAAAGGCTCAAATTAGGGATGCACAGGCTGCGCTCATTAAAAATCCATTGTGCAGAATGAGGTGCAAATTTGGCATTTGCAGAGTTTGGCGTAACGCATAGAATCCTCAGCCAAATGGCCCTCAGTCTCTTGCTAACCCCATTAGACTCTTTGACCTCTGGAGGGCTGCGGGACGTCCTGCGGTTTCTCACAGCACGACGCTTTACCTCGCAGATCATTACTGAGAGCGGTCCAGTATTGACCGAGAGGAAATCATTACCTCATGATGGATTTACTTGGCACGGAGGGTCCTCTGTCCGAGGGCCCTTGCATAACCTCCAGCTCCGTTCAAAATTCATAAGACCTCACAATGCCTCGCTTGTTCCTTTCAAAGAAAGTTTAGAAGACTGTTGGCCTGAGTGTGAAACAGCTGTACCATTACAAAACACACAAAACAGGCTAAATACAATAAATGACATTATTGAGGAATGGTTAATGGAAGGCATGCATGCTTTAAAGGTGCTAAAAAAGGGGGAGGGATGTCACAGAAGAACCACTTTCGGTTCCTTAAGGAACTATTTAATAGACGTCTTGTTACAGAGCCATTTCTGTAAATACATTGTCCAAGTGTGAAGAACCAAGTTTTAAGTTCCTACGGGTCAATATTATAGAAATAATATAGTTTGAGGTACTTTTAAAACATAACAGTCCATAAAATGCCCACTCACACCGAAGCTATAAAGTGTGTTTTAGCCCGGACAGCTCTTTGAATTAAGCAAAGTATGGGACAGCCAATTGGAACAGAGCTCATTTGCTTATTTAAGTTTTAAAGACAGGAACAAGAGCCTGTTTAATTCTAAGGGATGAACCGAGACTGGAAAATTGTTGTGTAAAAATGACCGAGGATTGTTTCAAGTATGTAAAACTGTGCAAACTTAATAGCTGAACTCAAAAACAAAAGACAAAAATGGATGTCACAGGTTCTATTCAACTGTTATGGATTCTATTCAACTGTTATGGGTTCTATACAACTTTATTCCAAAAACCACTGAAGAAGATTTAAACACCTGATGAATCAGGACACATGACCCCATGAAAACGTTAACAGTTCAAGCCTTCGTTCAAACATAAAGGTGTCAAAAATGGCTATTTGGAGCAGTTCAAAAGAAACAACAGAACTTATTATAGAACCATAGAAACCGCAGAACACTTACAATAGAACCATAGAAACCACAGAACACATTCAACACTGTGTACTGTAAAATATCTGAGATTCCTCAAAGACCCTTTCAGTACATGGTTCAAGAGTGTAGTTCAAATCACTATTTATGTGTTCTATACATATTCTACGCTCAAAATACTTCGATACACAAATTCTATGCATGCATCTCCTAGAACCTAATATCCGAGACTGGAACCCCAAAGGATCTTTTTATTTCAAGAATGCTGCTTATTTAAAATGCTCGCTTTCAAAGATTCTGCTCTCAAAAGGTAGATTTCACTCTTACAGTCACAAAAGATGAGGTTCTCTAGAGGAATGCCATAGAAGAACCCCTCTGGGTTCCCTAAAGAAGACTCTACGAGTGAGGCTTTTAAACACACCGGTATAACAGCACACATGATCTGGCGTCCAGGCAGTCTGCTGGGACAGCGCTGAATGAACACGCCAGCGTTCCTGAAGGATGAGGAGGAACAGGGGTTTGGTTGAAGGACCAAGGACACCTGAACAGCAGCCTCAGAACTTCCGCCCTCGTTCTGGCTGGAGGCCCGGGAGAGGGGGGGGGGGGGGTGTTGAGGGGTTGTGGGGGGGGACGCTGGCAGCGGTCCCGGTGACTGCGGAACTGGAGGCCGCTTGACCCCCGCGCTGTCACTCACTCTGGGAAAGCGCGAGGAAGAAAAGGAGAAGGAGGTGGAAGGGCAGAACGAAGAAAGAGCAGAGAGACAGGAGCACCTCTTTCACCGGCCATGAGGGACGAGAGTTTAATTGGCCATCGATCCATCAGTCGGACCGTCCTTTGGCTCCAACACCCAGTTAATGATTGGCCATGACATCATCCCAAACACACAAACACACACACCAGTCACCCTTGGATTTGTACACACACACGCATGCCTTCCCACAAAAACAGCATACTCGACATACTCAACCCCTCCCTGGGTTTTCACACATGAATACTGATTCCTAACAAGACTTTCTCTTCTGGTCTCTGGAGATCTACAGTCCTGGTTTAGTTCTGTCAGACACACTCCATTAGTATTTGATGCCATGGGGGGGGGGGATCTTGAAAATTGCATGTACTAAACCGTGCAAAATTTGGAATCAGACACTTCTGTTCAAATTTTGGAATAAAGGGATGTTTGCATGACACCATAAAACAACCATCTATGGTTTCCTTCAGCTACAGGAGGACAGGGAAGAAATTCAGAAGTCGTCTTCTCTACTTGAGTTTGAGATGTTTGGTGGTAAGCTGTATAAAAAAATTTGCTCTATACCGTCCACAGAACAGAACCATATCTCATATATAAGGTCACTGATGGGGGGGACGTTTTACTGAGATGCAAGAACCTTGATGTAAAGGTTCTTTGGAGAACCATTAGACGAGCAAAGATGTGATGTGCAGGTTCTTAAAGGTTGTTTACTCGTTTACAAAAATGGCTCAAAAATCCTATATGGCACATTTCCTTTAAGACCCTACCTGCAATAATTTATCATTTATATGGTATACGTTTAAATATTACAAAGAGTATATTGATGCCAAGTATTCTGTCAAGTTATTTAATGATAATATACTGCAATTACCTAATGTCTTTCCTGGATACTTTTAAGATAAAGTATTTTGAATAATAGAGATCTCACTTGATGTGTCTGTTACTTTAGAACTCATTTATCCACCTGGACACTTTACAATTAGAGGTCTGGCATGTCAAGACCATTGTGAACATTTGACTCCTAACTTAACTCATTTGAAACAACTTTCGCAACAAAAGGAACACTCAGGAAATAGTAATTGTTTTTATTAGGATTAACAGGACGATCACAAAGTTATCAAATGAAGAGCACACACTGAAGCTGAAGGATTGAGCCTGTAGGACCCTCATCATCTCTCAAACTGGGACTATGAGAGGGTGTGGAGAAACTGAAAGTCTGTAGTGTTACGTGGACCTCCGAGGCTTACAGAGCACAAGAACAAACACGTTAAAGAGCAGAGGGCGACCTGACTCGCTTTCTTCAGGGTTAAACGAGGCAAGGCTGCGAGCCTCGAGGGCAGTGAAGAACGTTCCTCCAGCTTCGCCTCCATATCTGAATAGAAATGCAGTTTTAATTGGGAAGGACTTGGACGTGAGTCAGAGAAGCCAAGTTAAACTTCTCGAATCCGATGCTGCCAACACATGAAGATTCCAAGATTGAAAAGAAGATTCCCTTGAAATGGAGCTGGTTGGGTTTCAAAGGAATTCCAATCGCCCATCTGCTCTGGCTGTCGTTTTCCTTTCTTTTCTTTTTCAGCTGTGCCTTCGACATTTGTGCCGTAAATCGCAAAGTAAACTAGCCTGAGGAGAAATGCGTCAACGTAAGATGTCAGTGCATTAGAGAAATCACGGTGACACACCTCGAACGCCTGGTAAACAACCTGCTAAAAAGAACACCTCATAGGAAGAAGAATGTCAACCCAAAAGTGGGGGTTGGGGAGAAAAAGTCCCTGAGAGATGTTGGGGGACCCCTCTGCCACAGAGGCTCACTCATTTATATAGCCAGCTCAAATAAGCTTCGACTACTGACACACACTCATGGCTGAAACTGTGTTCTACCTCGGCCTGGCAGTTCGTTTTTACCTCTTTTTATGGTGTATATAATACGTATACACATACACACACACACAGCTGGATTTATTCTAGTATTAGTTTTTTTTTGTTGCTTTAAAGTTCATATTTTCTCATTTCTGAGAATTTTGGTCACACAAATTAACTCAAGAAAAAAAAAAAAAAAAAAAAAGCAAAAAGAAGACGAACGGAACATCTGAGACTAAAGCGGACGACGTTTCCTCATTAGCCACTGGGAACACAAACATATTCTGAGGCAAAAGTACAGTGGTGGAAAGAAAGATGAAAGAGGAGATAAGTGATACAGGTTGGGGCGAGAGAATTGTGAAGCATACACAAAAAACTGCTCACAAAAACATGAACTATAACTAATTCACTTGGGGTGAAGGAATAATAATTAAAAAAAAAAGTCTCATGAATAAAACATGAAAAATAAGGGCGTACAATTTATCGGGTCCATTAGCTGACTACACTACCGCATACAGAACACACACGCAAGCAGAAATGGAAGTGAAAGACAGAAAAAAGTAGCAATACAAACACTGATGAGGCCTGAACAAAAGCACAGGTTCACTGGTAATCGCTTATTAGGGGGAATATGGGGGGCCCCCTCATTTCCCTGCAAATCAGTAGGGGGTCAGGAATGCATGTGGTGGAATTAGAAGAGGAAGAATTAGTGGGCTAATGGAAAAGGGGCCTCATCTTATAGCATGTACCTACATATAAAGGAAGGAGGATCATGAATGTAAATGTATTTATTCATAAACATGTTTAAACTTCTCTTTAAACCTTTTTTTTTTCTCTCCACAGGACAAGTTTTCATTATATTCGCTATGTTCTGAAAATTGAAATATTTTTTAAATCTGTGTTTCTCATTGTATGATGCTGTATGTGTGAACAGAGGCTTGTAAGAAATGGAGGAGAGGAGGACAGGAGGACAAGAAAAAAGGCGCTGTGTTTCGTAGACGCCGATCTGGACCTCCTTCACCCGCGTCCATCACTCGGCCTCCTCTCCAGCTCCTCTCTCCTCGCCGGGTCGGCCGTTAGCAGCGCGTCTCGTAGATGCCGCTGCGGCCGATGTAGCGAACCCATTTGATAACGTCGTGGTCGCTGTAGTTCAGCTTCGGCTCGAACACTTTCAGGTAACGCACCTTGAGGCCGGACGGGGCGAAAGGAACCTTTAGAAGGAGAAACAGAAATGAGTGAAAAGTATATCATGAAGCTAAAAACTAAAGGAGCAGACACTTTAGGTCTGATTAGTGTGATTGGGTCAGCAAGCACACGATTGTTCTATTTGTGTTTTATTTTTATTATTCTTTTTTTTAGCATGTGTATCGCCTGTGTATTCATTTTTGATCAGTTGATCAGGGGGAGCTAAGTATTAAGCGTTTAAAATGTAAATTTTTGTGGTCAAGTAGGCTCTGTAATGTATGGGGAGAGAGCGCGGAGGGGCGAGTCGCCTTAAAAGTGTGTAGCAGGGAGAGAGCCTCAGAGCGAGTACTGTAATGTCACGGCTATGGCGGCTGGAAAGCAACAAAATGTAGAGCAACAAACCAGTAAATACAGCAGATCCAAACAGACTTCAAGACAGTAAAGCTCAAGTCGGTTATACAACTGAGATTTTATTTTTTTTTTAAAGGTTTAATAAAAAATAATCAGCCCCACCCGTTTTCGGGCACTAGCAGTTTGCCGTCCAGTTCTGCTATCCTTAAACATAAACGGTTTAATAATTAACAATGAGTTTAACCCCCTCCCTCTGTGGTGGAGCGGTAAAACGCGGCACTGAACGAAACTTTTTTTGGCCATAAATCCAATGTTCGGGTTTCTCTAAACGCCGTTTTATAGCAACCTCACAATCACACTTTGCAGAAATGCAATCTAGATTTCTTCCGCTGCACGCAACCGAACTGGTTCACCCACGTAGTCCGTAAGTATGTCGGTAATGAAGTACGCCGATACACTCACGTCTCAATTTTTAAAAGGTTTATGGGAGTGAGCATCGTAAACTCGAACCGCCGTATGTCGAGGCCGTCGTAACCCGAGGACCCCCTGTATTAGAGATTACTGAACATGGTGAGGTGAGAACATGATGGTTTGGTCTTTGCCAGCTGATGTGATATTACCTTTAGCTCAATCAGCCTCGCAGCTGCAGTGAGAACCTAAAAAGCCAACACTAACAACACGGTGTACAGTTTTTACAGAATTTGACCGCAAACACCAAACTGACCTCAAAGTTCATGGAAATGGGTGGACGCGCCCACTTCTTCTTATCATTGGTGGGCAGAAGTTCGATCTCAGCACTGATCTGGGACTCCTTCATACCCGCCATTCGCTTGATCCTGCAGAAACAGAGAGAAAGGACAAGGCGGGTTAAAGCAAAATGAAAGAAAATTAGATCCAGATATAGAGCTGAGATTAGCCAGTGAGAACAGTATACAGGCATGACTCACTTCCAAACAATGGCGTTCTCACTGGCCTTGTACTTGGCTTTTCCCTTCATACAGATCACCTGCACACCGCTGGTGTTAAGAGGGGTAGGAATGCGTACCTGAGGAAATGACACTAATTAACAGAAACATGGCACTAACTGCAAGAAAAACACTTCCTAACCAGTCAATCAATATTTTCCCATGTTTAGGTGGAAATACTTCAATGCACCACACAAATCATGAGTTCACTCTGCATCAACCCATCTTAAGCTCCAGACATGCATGACTATGGAAATGTGATGAGAGGATAATCATCAACACATTGTTAAGGCAAACATCGGTATATTTGTTTTTAAGCATTTCACACTATAATCCTTATGCACAGTGTGGTGAGCATTAATAGAGAATTCCAACACCAGACCAATAATAATTTTTCCATGTATTGGCAAATATTATCCCTTGATATATCATACACCAGTTTAAATGTATACGCCGATCCTACTTCTTGCTGCAGGATTAATTTCATATAATTCAAGACTGCGCTACAGTATACCCATTCTCCAACACAAGCTCAGATTTTCCATATTTTCCACGATCCATATATAGATTTAAGTGACTAGAGCGTTAGAAGCTTCGAATAGAAGTGAAGAATTTGTGTGCTCTCTTTAAAAATTAATACAAAGATCACATGGATGATCCATGCTAAACACAGTATCACCACTCTGCAAATCAAAGAAAAAATCCATTTATCAAAATCAAAGTAGGCCAAATTACCATATTACAATTGTTCACAGGTGTATTAATGATACAGAAGTCTACTACCCAAACCCGAGCCCCACAAGACTCAAAGGTTTTAAACCAGGTGTGAGGCTATTTTTAATGAGGATAGTTGAGTCACAGTAATTCACAGTGGATCTAGAATACTTGTGCATTTTCGTTCTTGATAGTTGTGCTCAAAAATACATTTTTAGTCTAACACAGATGGACAAGTACCTTGATCCCAAGGGCTTAGTAAACCGCAATTTAAAACCGCACGAGGAATGATCCATCTATTAACTTCTGAAAGCACA
Source organism: Bryconaethiops microstoma (assembly GCA_037577275.1). Lineage (NCBI taxonomy): Eukaryota > Metazoa > Chordata > Actinopteri > Characiformes > Alestidae > Bryconaethiops > Bryconaethiops microstoma. The sequence continues at coordinate 19,507,307 of JBBJLS010000018.1, forward strand.
GCCTTGTTCGTCGGTTTCTGAAGCCACAGGGATGAATCTGGGTCATGCTTAGATCCAGTATATCTACTCTATGGTGCCCATCTTATGTTGTTTTTTGGCATGGACAGTAAAAAAAAAAAAAAAAAAAAAGACGGCCTCTTTCCATGGAGTGATCAAATATCGGCCAATCAGAAAGCAGCCAGTTCGGCTGCGGCCTACTTTTGGCCTTGCCGTCGAGTAGCTCAGGTAGAACTCGGGTACAAGTCGTTTTATTTGTAACGGAAAAACATCTGATCACGGTACATCACGGTTCCTCGTGCCAGTGGAAAAGCTCCTTTATTCTCTGCTAAAACAGCACAATCTGGCTCACCTCGATCTTCTGTGCCAGCAGCGAGGGTTTGAAGTTGGACTTGATGACCACCTTCACCTCTAGCTTGGTGCGGCCCACCTCTCGGACCAGTGGGATGACGCGGAATGGGAGAATAATGTCCTTAGTGGTGCGATACCTGCAGCAAGGACATGCAGAGGACAGGCCTGCTTGGACCAGGCAAGGACACACAGTGTGTGTATGAAAGACGTACACTTTTACTTAAACACACACACACACACCTCATGAGCTCGTACTCTCCGTCCGGCGGGATGAAGCTTATACTGCGCTCTGAGTCAAACTTGCTGAGTCGTACACACTGGTGGAAAGTGCAGTCATCGATGGCTATAGACTGTTTCCCACTGCTGCAGGACACAGGGAGGAGAAAAAAAAACCACAGATGCTGAACAAAGAACTTTCCTGGGACAAAAGTGACAGTAGGTTCATGTATTAGAAACATGTTGGGAGGGATCTGGGCTTTATCATCACTTTGACCAGAACAAAACTTGATTTAAAAGGTTCTTGCAGGCATGGTGAGAGTAATCACTCTGCATGAGAATGCATACAGTAATAGGGCATGGCTGATATGAAAAATACTAATCTGACACTACTTCCTCCAGACTGTCCCGGTCCAGTTTTATTGCTCCCTTATCTGATCTGAGTACTTTAGTATTGACTATCTAAAGATTCTGATCCCATTTTACTTAGGTAAGACATGCCACTCTGCCAATACTACCTCAGCTCTTAGCTAAAGAAGTTCTACACAACTGAAAATGTCGATAAAAAAAAAAACCTTTGTGTTTTACAGCACCATTTTTTTGACCTGCTATCAATATTTAATAGTTTTTATATCAGCATAGTGTTGTACATTATCTGATATGGAGTGTTTACAGAAATTTTTATAGTATGGTGAACACACTATGGTTCCAAAGTGCTAGGGTCTGCTTACTGTAGCAACACTGTTTTAAAGCTTTTTTAACACTGGTTTTAGAACCAAAAGCAGCACAGATGGAAAATCTGAATTTCTATGATAGTTTAGTTTTCCTACTGATCATCACTTGAGTAATTGTGAGTGAAAAATGTAGCAGTGGTGTATTTTGTACATGGAAACTGACAGAAAGCAGACTTTTATTCACTATTTTAAGATACTAAGCTCAAAAAACACTATGTACTGCAAGTGTTTATATTTCTCTGTGAAATAGTTCCACACTGTAGACATTTCTGCTTCTTTGCCAGCATCTGAAAATGTAGAGAACAACAGTTTAAATCAAACTGGAATAAGTAAGACACAAAAAAGTTGAGTTAATCCACATCTGACCCATTTAAATACATCTGGATCGGCTCCAACCCTGTTCCTGGTACGTCGGACCGGGACGTCCCAGATCTCACATCAGTTTGAGCCTCTTATTAGAATATAAAGGACCCATGACCTTTTCCAATACTGATCAATTTGTCGAAACAAAATATCAGCCGATTTATCAAACAATATATCAGCCAGGCCCTATTCAGAATTTTTGTGTTGTGGTCAGAGCTTGGGAAAGTGAAAGGAACCATGGACTAAAAAAATAAAAAATAAAAAAAAAAGTCTCTTATGCACAAATACTCACAAAAGAAAGAAAGCTAGTGGCTAGTTGGGGTGGCTAGTTTTTACAAAAGGACAGGACAGATGAATTTATGAGTCAGACGAAGTTAAACCTCTCAAACAGGCTAGAAATAAACAAGGATGGACCTCACTCACCTCACTAACACTTCTATTTTCAAGTACTAAACAGAAGCAACACAAGTGCCATGCCAGTGCCATGCCAGGTCAAGTCTGTCACAGAGTCTAGCCCTACAGAGACTTTTCGATGGCATGACACACACACACCAGACGGGTTTACACACAGTAAAGACGGGACAATATGCGGATGGCAGACCAGGTGAGGTCAGGAGTGAGAGGTACGCTACCTGCCCCCCAACTCACTGAAGTCCAGCAAAGAGAAAGAGAAAGAGAGAGACAAGAGAAAACGGCACAAATAAAAAAAACAAACAAAAGCAAAGGATGAACCAAAGAACAAAACCACTGTCTCTTCCAGGAGAGACAGAAGAGGACCTAGCACTTAGACAAATACCAGCACGCCCACACAGGACAGAAAAAAGTGACGACGCAAGACAAGACGGGGATCTAGATTTTCAACCAAATTTGTTTCAGAAGAAAACCCTTTACTGTTTTGCTGGTGCCTGCTGAGGACACTCTAATGTGTTTCTGTGTATATATCCACAGTGTTTATTCACACACACACACACACACACACACACACACACACACATATATATATATATATACACACACACACATATATATACATACATACACACACACATTTATTTATATCCACCAAGTACAACACATACAAATGTCTATTTATATTTTTGTATTAGTTTAAAAAAAAAATATATATTTTATCTTTTGTTGTATAGCTTTTATTGCTGCTCTTAACTTTCTTCTTTCTGCAGTTAGAATGCAAATTTCCCACTTGTGGGACCAATAAAGGTTTATCTTATCTTAATAATAAAGATTCATTGCTGCATTAATTCTCACTCCACATCTCTTGACTGACAAAATAATGCAATCAGCTGACTGGGCTTGGGCAATTTGACAAATTCAGTCCAATAAAGTTGGGTAATTTGACTCTAAGTCCAGTTTACTAGGCTGCGACAATTTAAGGATCATTTGAGCTCACTGGGCTTAGATGATTTGACTATAAATTCAGTTCACCAGGCTTGAGAGATCTGAAAATAAATTCAGTTCACTGGTCTTGGGCGCTTTGAAAGTAAATTAATTTTACTAGGCTTTTGCAGTTTGACTAGAAATTCAGTTCACATATGTTGGGCAACTTACGAATAAATTCAGTTTAACAGGTTTATGTCAACAGTCCTGACTAACAAGTATATTTTTGTGATCAGATGACCATCAACTTTGTATTCTAATTATTTGCGCATTTTTAATAGAGAGAAAGAAGCCGTCCACGACTCAAACTTGGCTTGGGAACCTCTAGGTACCATTTCAAGCTGATTTCAGTTCAAAAAGAATCAAATTATTAATTAGGCATCTTGATAACTGACTTCTACAGCCTAACTTTTATTATTGGTTTAACTTAAAAACCTGACAAATGAATTTTTATACAATCAGTGTTTTTATATAAAGCAATAAGCACAAACGTAAAAGCTTGAAGTGGTCAAAAAGAACAAAAGCAAATCATGAGATTCAGCGAGTTTTTTCTTCAAAAAAGGTTTTTCTTCTCACATGTTCAGCTTGTTAAACCACCAAGAGCACAAGGAAACCTTTCAACGCCACTGTGTGGCCAAATTACAAACTGCAGATTTTTAATGGACATTCTCTCATATGTTAATATCCTTAATTATATTGATCCAATGTTAACTTTTAAAAATGAGTATCGTTCAACACTAAAAGTCACTCATTACTTTAGTCCTTCCACTTACATTAAAACGTGAGTACAGAAACCAGAGTTAAAGGACCTTACCTCTTGCCTGCATCATCAGTGGTGCCCCCTTTACCCTGCTTGTCTATGACGATCTTGTCGTTCATTCCAAATTTGCACTCTGGCATCCCGCTCAGGTAGCTCTTCATGACCACGCGGCCCGAGACATGAGCGCTCAGCACCTGACCTGCAGGACGAGACGCACAGACCAATTACAGCCACTCAGCAGAGTCCTTATGGATGGTTTGCACTATATGATTTTGTTCTGTTCTAGACTAAAGACAACAATCGTGAAACAGTTGTGTTCATTTCTTTGTTCGTGGCTCCTAAACGGTGGTACTACATCGTACTGTGAGAGGTTCAAAGACAGCTGTTGTCATGGCAACCAAAGACGGCCTGAGATTATTTTCTGACAATGTCAGAAATTTAGGACGACCGTCTCAGTGTGTGTGTACCGCTACAACCTACAGACACTGACCAGCCAATCAAAACACCGTGTAAAATGATGGATTTATCAGCAACATCCAAACAGTATGAAGGAGAAACATCTACATACCTTCACACACACCATCACACACACTATCACACATCTACACACCTTCACACACACCATCATATACCTACACACCTTCACACACA
>JBBJLS010000018.1:19582278-19596507 GCA_037577275.1 Bryconaethiops microstoma
TGTGATATTTTCTTAATTAGCTTTGTCTTGTTCTGAGCTTTCCCACAAAAGTCTATTGATATTAGTGGAAAAAATATATATAAATCTACATGGTCCAGAAATTTAAAATATGGTACAAAAGCATCTTGTTTTGAATTTATCACAGTAACGTGGCTCAAAGTGACATTCTCATATTTATGTTGCTCACAGTTACATCCTTATTCAACCTACAGTACTTTGGCTCCGCCCCTTTGCACTGACGTGATGAGGGGTGTTGTTCCTGCAGAGTGTCCGTAGTGGAGTTAATGGAGTAGACATATAATTAAAAGTCATGCCGTTTATGGAAAGCAAAAGTACCAGTGAAGCCTTCGACATGCAAAACAAGTGTTTTTTTTTTCCTGAAACCCCTGATGATTTCAGTCTGAGCGCCTCGATTTGGCCTGGGTTGATTTTGAACTAGACAAATTACGGAGCAGCCAGTCAATACAGAGCCCATTTACATATATCATGGTTATGTGAGACCGAACAATGACTGTTCTGGGTGCTTAAAGCCACACTGATGTTATAAATGGAGCTCAGAGGAAAAATAAAACACAGGGCTGGACGAGCACAAACTCTTACAGACTTATAAGAAGACGAGCACTCTGACGTAGGGGTTTACTCTCCACGGAGTGTTTATTCATAACGTGGGACGCCACGGTCACACAAGTTTCAGTCTTATTAGAACAAAAACGTTCAAGTCAGGTGAATAAAAAAAAAAAAAAAAGATTGATGCAAAAAACATTATGTCTCACATTGTAAGAGTGCAGCCTTTTAAAACTGCCATGATTTTACACATTGACCTTTCTGTTAGCACAAGTAAATAACATTTACACTGTCATTTTTACAACATTTACACATTTTTACAAAATTTACAGGATATTTTTTTACATATGTTTTTTAGTATAGCAGTTAGGAGTGATCAAGATCAAGATATCGTGATATCGCAATGTAAAACTAACAGTGAGCATATTTCACATTCTATTGAATATGAAATTTGATATAACTGCATTGTTTATAGTGTTAAACCAGCTATAAATCAACGACCAAGTCTAGCACATTGTCATACTAACCCCCGCTGCTGGCTTCCAGCTTTAGTCTTATTAGGGAATTGTGACAGAACTGAAGTCATTATTAAAACCTCATTCTAAATATTGTAAGAAAATAAAATTTAGGCACTTTTCCATATGTATACAGGAACTGTTCTGTATGTAACCTGTACTGTGATGGTACAGAAGTTACAGCAAGTTTTGATGTTCCAGTGTATCTCAGTCCGATAACGGAGTTTCTGACTCAATTCTCTCTCTCTGGAGTCGAACCAGCGGAATTTTTTTTGTTGTTGTTATTGTAGCCTTTTATTATTTATAGTCTTGTTTGAGTTTTTTTTTTGTAGTTTTCTCGTTGTGTAGATGTGTGATGTCCTGGATCACCTTCACGTTTCTCACAGAGTCAAAGATAAATTTGTTAGTGTCATAGAAAAAACTCCCACTGAATTTCCGCCCAAACAGACAGAGCTTGTACTTTGTCGCCTTCCCAGTTGTTCGTTTGTATCTCCATTGTTTTGTTTTTTTGTGCAGACGGTAAAAAGAAGGCTTCTTTCCGAGTCTGTCTGTTGTCATGACAACATTTCGACCAATCAGAAAGCAGTGATGCAGTCAGCTCAGCTGTGGCCCATTTTCAGCCCTGCCGTCCAGCAGCTCGGGTCCGGGTCGCTTTATTTGTCATGGAAAAACATTCGTTCACGGTACGGCACGGTTCCTTGTGCCAGTGGAAAAGCAACATTTGTCTGTCTTTGTTCATGTATTGGGACCAAATCGTAAGTTGAGTGTATCGTTACACCCCTAATAGCAGTCTGTTACAAATAAACACTGGAGATCTGCTTCCCAAAGTACTGCACAAATATTTCAGGATGGCCTCTGTAGAACTGTCCCAGCAGACGCCTCTTCTCTTTCACAGACAATCTGGTGTTCTCGTGAATGGTCCGCAGTAGAGCCCACAGCTCCTCTTTGGTGGTCTTCTGCACCGTCTCCATGTACGCGGCCCCTGAGAGACGTCTACAGTAAGTCGTACCTGCAGGAGAAAGGAATCTGCTGTTACTCGTCAGTGGACAGTTACGTCCTTCATGTGTCCCACTTTGCAGGCACTAGGGGACAAACTGAAAAAGGACAAGTGTGACAAAGGCCATTCAGAGCTAAGGTGGCAGCTCTTCTCTTTCACACTCTCTCTCTCAATGGTCCAAGTTAGCACCATTAGAAACTGTGAAATATATTCCAAATTGTGGTTTAAGAAGTTCACAGTGGTTTGAATTTTTTAAAAGCCTCTTCACAGTAAATGCCAGAAAAAAATGTCGCAGTTATTAACACAGTGGACCTTTCACACCAAGTCTGATATTTTTTGGGTAACACTGGTCTCCTATAGATGCACACTTTATTATAAACTAATATTCAGTAAAACTGAATTGACTTTTAAGTAGAACATAAAAAAATTAAAAATAAATCTAACCCCAACTTTAACCTCAACCCTAATCCTAATCTTATATTTAATCCACCCACCCTACAAAAAAGACCAGACTACGATACACCCGGAAAAACATAAACAGCCATAAACACTCGCTCTCTGTCTTTCCTAGCGTTTCAGATAGGAAACCTCCATATACTTTCTTTATTCTGTTTATTCTCAGAAGTTGATTGTGCTCTGGACTCTCAAAACAAGGGACTGGATCTGGGTTCCGCAGTCTAGTTTGTGATCCTGGACCAGGAGTGTCCAAATGTGGTCCTGTAGGGTTGATGTCCTGCACAGTTTGGTCATTTTCCTGGTCAAACACACCTGGTTCAACTCAAACAGGTTTAGTGAGCATATCTGAGAAGGAAAACCACCAAACCACCAAACTCTAGAACTGAAGTTGGGTTCCCTGCTCTAATATGTGGAAATATCTGCACCAATGATTTTGTTCTTGTCCTGATTGACTTTGACTCAAACCTTACAGTTATTAGTCATCCAGCACTCACCCATAATGACATCTGGATCTTTCCCTTTGATGATTCTGGCCAGTTTGTCCCCAACAAGTTTGTGCAATGATACAGGAATCTGGAGAAAACAATCAGAGCAACACTGTCAAACTCAGAAAGGTGATGTTTATGAAGAGAAAACCAATTTAGTGCTGTTAGGAGATTAAATTCCACTGTGCAGAAAAGTTCAGAAACCACATGAGCGAGGCTATTAGAGACTACTGAACTTGATTTAGATGCACAGTACTTTTGACTGACATGTCATTGACATGATTTTAGCGATATCATGCAGTTTTTCAAACTGGGTGTTAAATCATTATGTGCAATAGTCTTACCATGTGAAATATCACCACTTATATCAATATTACTGATCTACTACTGATCTCTATTACAGCAATAACAGACTCCTAACCACTATTCATGTTACCAGGAATTTACTTAACTTTAAGTTATCTATAGCATTAATACCTTAGTATTTGTGCGTATAGTATATAGAGATTTTTTATGGACTTTAGTTCGTGTCTCTGTGTCTCTGTGCAGTCATAACATCAGCAATTCCCTCCAGGATCAATAAAGGTTTCTGATTCTGGTCTTGTAAAGTGTCTATTTGTCGTATGTGATCACACCACACCACACAGTGTGAAATTCTATCTCTGTATTCAACCCATTTAACACATTCACCAAGGGAAATGTGTGGGGACAATACCTTGATCAGTGGTGCCACTAGCAGTCCTGAGATTCAAACCCACAAACTTCTGATCACAGTGGCAACTAGGCCACCAGCTCGGTACTGGGGCCGTTTGGTGTTTCTTTTGTTTTGGTACTTGTAGGACCAGTACTCGACTGACTGACTAGATCTGGGGTTCAGATTATGACTCACCTTGAAAAGATCCAAGTGGTTGTCTATCATGAAGAGCACCAGAAGATCCACCTTGCCCTTGGCTAGCCTGGCACTGTACACTATGGCACTGGAGAACGCTCTCTTCACCGCCATCCTGTTCTCTATCTGAGGAACAGAAATACAACCAGGGATTTGGTAAATATGTACCTGTAGATAACACCTTCATTTACATGATCTAGGTCACTTAAGTGCGATCGATGAATGGGCCCATAAAATCTCGGAAGTGCCACTAAATTTAAAGTTTCCATGACCGCTCACAGCGATCCACTGGTGGATATTTTTGTGGCCGTTTCCTCTGTAATCTTCAGATAATTCATCCGTGTTTTGTCAATGGAGGCCATTATACTGATACGCTGGCCGAACCAGAATATTCATGATAAGGACATTTTTTTCATTTGCAGCGGCACTAGCTAAGCAGTGCCTCACAGAATACACTGAGCTCCCTTCAGCCAGAGCGCAGGGACCTTTTGTCTACATCACCCATCCTGTTTCTCAGGCCGTACGGCTGCAATCATGACTTATTCCTCGATGACTAATGGTTTGGCAAGTAGGACACAACTGTAGTCCTAAACAAACACACCTGATTACATAACAGAGCCACTGACCAAATGATATTCAAATGTATTGATATCAAGGCTCACATCATTCGTTTGCACTGGATTTAGCCTACATTTGGCTTTTATGACACACGCAATACATACAAGAACCTGTTCCAGGCCTCTGCGCTATACAAGGTTTATAGGTTCCAACAAATTATGCAAAGGACGAAATTAAAATCTTTCTTTTGCACATTGTCACTCGTGCACCGCCTCAAATGTCATCTACGTTCGTATCACTCACTCATAGCCCCACACAATCACAATCACCGCCACCCCCACAAACCCAAAGTGCGGCACGTACTGGTGCTTGAACCCTGCCGAACAAACGATCTGCCACTCTGGCGATCGAATCCTTGTCGACCGAGTTCCATGTTTCAACATTCTGTAAAAAGAACTACTGAAAGTATAGAACTGAACCTGATAACCAGGCCCCAGAGAAGGAATTCCACCCCACTCTTCTACTCCACGGTGACTCAAAGCCTTTCAGGCCAATTTTCAAGCCCTAAACTCTAAACCTGACCCTATGGTCTAGTCGAGCTCACGCTCTGGCTCCACTACTACTGCACGCTAACCACAGAATCACCATGCAGAAGAAATATACTATATCTACACCAAATGTCTTGTATAATATACAAGGGATACAAAATACAGTGTTCCCTGAGGCCTCAGTTGTTCGTGGATTTATTCTTAGAACCGAACTAATAATTGTTTGAGGAAACTCCCGCAAATTCGCATAAACCGCAAACATTCTACGCTTTTTTTTTTTTGCGGCAATATATACTTTTTTATGCATTTTAATGCAAAATTATTAAGATAAATATAATTTATACATTTCATTATATAATACACCCGTATGCATTTTTTTTGTACTGTCGAGAGAATACAGAGCAACCTCATATTTTCTGCTGCCTTGTGACGTAACTGTGGCAGATACAGTCCAGAATTCCTGCACGGAGCGTCTCGAGTGTTTCCCTCAGTGTTCACGTAATTTTGGTCTTGTTCTTTTTGAAGCCCTGTATTTTTATTACTGTAAATTAAATTATTACTGCATTTACCTGCTTATACCAAAGAAAACGCGCTACATGAATTCCAGTCCAGTCTATAGAGGGGTAACACCGGTATTTACATTCTAGCACTGCGAGAGTTCAGTGTAAACTTTACAGTACAGATACGGGTTTACCTTTATATTTTCTTTCAGGGTGATGTATTGAGTTTAAAATGAAATTAAAGTGTTTTGGGAGCACACTTAGGGTTTACAGTATAAAAATAGGCATTTTTAGGCATTTCTTTTTACCACATCACAACTTTTTTCTCAATTCACGGGCGCTCTTGGAACGTAACCCCAGGAATTTTGGGGGTTTACTGTACTTAATTTCAATATCAGCAACATGTAATCTGATCCAGCTAATCAGGAGCTTCTGAAGAAGTTAAAGCTTCAGGTGTGCAGACGGCGGAACACGACTCTGCAGGACGATCGATCTCCAGGACCACAGTTGGTGACCACTGATTTATTGTATATATTTTAGTTTATACAGTATATTGCGTATATTTTAGTGTTTGTGCAGCCTCACCTCTTTGTGTAGTTTGAGCTCGTCTGTTCGAGCAGCAAGAGCCATGAAGCGGAGCAGCCGGCGGAGCTCCTCTCGGCTGCGGGAGTCCTGGAGCTTCAGACAGAGCTGCAGGGCCTCCAGAGCCTGCTCCCGCTTTCCGTTAACTACACACACACACACTCATTAACACACACTGTGGGGTGCACAGAAAACACACTGGACATCACGTGTCATTTAGGTCATTTGTTTATAAATTTTTCTCCAGCTCTGCAGTATGTAAGTGTAAAGTGACCATTTGTTATATATGAACACACCACAGCACACAGTGAACACTGCATTTAACCCATTCATCAAGTGAAGCCGGGGGCTGCCACCAATGAGGGGCGCCCGGGGAGCAGTGTGGGGACGGTACCTTGCTCAAGGGAACCTCAGTGGTGCCACTAGCAGTCCTGGGATTTGAACCCACAACTTTCTGATCACAAGGCAAACTCCCTAACCACTAGGCCATTAGCTGCAACAGCTTGTACAGATGTAACAGTATTTTAACCACTTTGTTCACACTGCAACGTCAAGAAACATTTTTTTTTGAGCGAAAAAAAAATGGGACCAAAGCTCTTCTACTGTTGGCTCTAAGCTGCAGGCCGGGCGTCCCTGAGCTCTCGTTCAGACGCTCTTACTCAGCAACTCAAACAAACAACAGAAAGTTCTCGGTCCAGTGAAACGTTCAGCCTGATTAACGTTACATAACCGCATCTGAAGACTGGAAGTTCTCAGGCTAATACAGTAGATATGACGTACTAGAGCTTTATCTGGGAATCTGTGAATGGTAGAACAACTTCATTAGACGATAATTCAGTGCAGTTTTACACTGGTGGATCAAAGTTTGGGGATACTTCATGCACTTTTAAATAATGAGTAATAATCAAGTAAGGAAAATTTTTTTTTTTAAAGGTTTAGGAAGCATAAAGCCGCTGTGTGTGTATTTATCACATTTAAAACTCAGCTTCATGTTCCAAAGGTCTTTCCTGGTGTGGAGAGCAGGAAATAACGATCTATCAGTTTTCTTTCACTAAACTAGTGGTAAAAGCACAGATTCAAGCTCTTTTAGCCCAACACCTGAAAGGTGAGAGTGGTGACATCACAGGGGTAAAATGCATTTGACTTTATTCGCACGGGTGCACAGTTACTTATGATGTCAGACATGTTTACATGTATATTTACACATGCAAACTAAAACGAGCATTATTTCAGAGAGCAATAATCCATGAGAAGCTGAAAAGAGGCATTGAGTAAAACTGCAGTAAAGTCACTAACAGAGCCTCAGGTTGCTTCTTGCTTTTATGAAATGGTAATATTAGGCAAAATATGTGGGGAGCAGCGTGTGGGGACGGTATCTTACTCAAGGGAACCTCACTGGTGCCACTAGCAGTCCTGGGATTTGAACCTACAGCCTTCTAATTGAAGGGGTAATTCCCTAAGCACCTGGCCGCCAGCTGCCCCCATGCAATAGTAGTTATATTATATTCAATAATCATTGGAAATAGTGATTTCTAGTCAAAACTGAAAAGAAGGCAGTGAGAAGGTAAATTCGCTTTGAGAAGCAAATCCGGTCTTTCTTACCCAGCAGCTCTGAGATGCCGGTGTGGATGTCGAAGACGTGGTTGCTGAGGAGCGGCGGTTGCTCCGTGTGGCCGTAGTGCTGGAGGAGGACGCTGTAGAGGAGCCGTTTATACTGGGACATCTCCTCGGCACACTTGGCCAGGCCCCGGCTCACATCCAGCACCAGCTGATCGGGCAGAAACTCCAGACAGTCCACGGCGGCCGAGAGCCAGTCATCAGCCCTGAAACGGGACAGAGGCCGTCAATAAAGTGAAACTGATCATTCTGTCACACGCGAACACCCCACAGGACACAGTGTGAACAGCACGAAATTTTCTCTGAATTTAACCCATTCAACCAAGTGAAGCAGCGGGCAGGCAGGAACGCAGCGGCCAGGGAGCCGAGTGTGGGGATGATATGCTGCTCAAGGGTTCCTCAGTGGTGCCACTAGCAGTCCTGGGATTCAAATCCATTACTTTTTGATGGCAGGACGAACACCCAAACCACTGGGCCACCAGCTGCCCCAAAGATGACAAAGAGGAAAAGCTCTGGCACGAGAAAAGCGTGACAGAGAAACGAAGACAGAGATGCAGTCATACCCTTAACCTTCAGACTGTTGGCCATGTGGCAGAAAAACCACACAGCCTGAGGGCCTGAGGCCTTCAAACGGGGCCCATTACATAATCACAGGCCTTCACTTGTCTGGATGCAATATCTCAGCTCTCACGCAAATACTGACGTGTCCTGCATTCGAGTCCAGCAAGCATGTCTGATTCATCAGACTTTCAGATATCAGGACTCTTCTGGTTCATCATGTGTAAAGAACAGTAGTGGGAAATAGAGGGCTAATCAACCCATGATTAATTCTATCTATGAATATTATCAGTTTTTAATGACACCAACAACTCATTCAGAGTGGTTGACCTCAAACAGAAACCTGCTCTGTAGTTATAATAAAGTGGACCAGCATGTGGAATTGAAACTTGCTGTGTTTTCAGTCACTGTCTAAATTAGCCTTCATGCTGCCTTTATTGTTGGGTGTGCTGCAAATGACCAGACACAGATTAAAAATGCAAATTTCTGTGAAAAGTGTTGCTTTGTTAAAAATCCTCCCATGTAAATTTGTTTTTATCAGAAATAAAGTCAGTTACGTACATGCCACCCCCCAAAAGTATATCTATGAATATTTTCAACCCATTATTATTAAAACTAAAAGTTATCAGCAGTTATGACACATTCACCAGTGATATATTCAGAGTGTTTTGTCTTTGTCCTTGAACAAAAATCTGCCGTGTATGTGCAGAGTTCACATTAGTCACAGTAAAGTGGACCGGGAGTTTTCTATCACAGTCTAAAATAGGCATTATGCTGCATTTATTGTTGGATGTGTTCCAATTTCTTTCATCAGAGAAACTATATACAGCCAAAGAAATTTGTGTTTGTTTGTTTGTTAAACAGGGTGGTTTGTAACACAAATAACTTTGTGTTTCAAATAACATTTCATATTGTTATAATACATTATTTTAATTCAAAACCACCCAGGCCTCATTTGAACAGCCAACGAAATAAAAAAGAATAAAGAGTTTGGGAAGAATTTGGATATCCCTTTATTTTAGAGCAGCACCTCCCTCCGGTGCCCTTCACGGTTTTTTTTTAAGAATTGAGAATATTTAACCAGTAAGACTAGATTAAAAGAAATAGCTACTTTTGACCTTAATGAGTTAACCCTGCCTGGTCTCTAGACCTGTGAAGAGTGCAGATCTCCATAGCTCACATGTGTTTGTAAGTAAAAGAGAAGATCTTTAATTATGATTTAAAGATACTGTGGTGTGTGCGGTCTCGTATTGTACACTGTAGACCAGGCGTTAGAAGAAAAACACCTACTGAGCTTCACTGAAGGCTTTCAGGATCTCTCGGTCCAGGTAGTTGCTGGTGTACAGGAGGTCGGGATCACTGTCCATCCCGTGCAGAAGGGGGCGGGGCCTCTCCTTGCCGTCTAGAAGACTCTCCAGCAGCGGCAACTCGATCAGCTGCAGGAGCCTCAACGTCGTCTGCTGCTGCCAAACCTCATCCACCACTGAGAAGAAGAGACATCTTCAGGTCTTTTAGGACGTTAAATATGGAAAACGTCTGCAGCACCTATTGGATCGGCATTTTTCAACCTGATCTTTTTCTGCATGTGTTCGGTTCTCACAAATGTGTTTATATTTACATTTACAGCATTTATCAGACGCTTTTATCCAAAGCGACTTCCCTGGAGAGACTTGGGGTTAATGGTCTTGCACAGGAACCCAGTCGGGGTATGATGAAGGAAGGATTCGAACCCATGACCAACTGCTATAATGCTCTGGACTCTGAGGGGAACTTGTGTTTCTATAACAAACTAGATAAAACGAGAATGCCCTGCAGTGGCAAAAAGCTTTGGTTTTATTTTTGATTTGATTACATTAATGTTTAAGTTGAGATTTACAGAAATATTTGAACTGAAACTGTATTTGTTTAAAGTGTTTGCAAACCAAATGTTATTGCACTTTTGTTTTTATAGCAACAGTTAAAAAAATAAAAGTGCGTAATACACTACTTTTGAATAAAATTATTTAATTTTGCGTATAACAATGCGATTTATCGCAATTCAAAATTTGAATCGTTGCCCAGCATTATTTAATATACATGTAGTTTGGTTTAAAATGACTTACGCTCTTGTGATAGGCCGAGGTTCATCAGTTGGGGGGTGATGGTTACAATGGAGTTCAGGTTACCCAAAACGTCCTCCAGAGCTTTATCTGTTTTGACTGGCGAGGTGTTTGAATACTCCTGCTCCTCCTCCCTGAAGTGGATCAGAAGGGATCAGATGAGAGTCAGATAAAAGGTGGAACTGGGACACATTTGCATTACAGAAAAAACACAAAACACACTAACTCAACATCAAACTCAACACACCCTGCAAACCCTCCGCGCTGAACTTTCAGAGAAGTTTGTAGATGATTACTCCCTTATTGCAAGCTCAGCGAATAGAACGTCAACTCCAGAGGGCAAGAAGTGCTTTGGAAAAAACATCTGGAGCGACTTGTGCTTTGAGATCAGTTAATTATATACAGCACTGCTTCATGCTTCCCTGCGTCAGTGTGAAAAACAACTAATGTACTTTTCCAACACGCCTCTTTTACAGCTGTAAGGCCGGGTCTGGGCACCATGGCGTAAATAAATTTTAAAAAATTCAATAGGCCTGTTTTGGCACCCCTGGTCAAATTCCAGAATTTTTCGAAATAAGAACATATTCTCGACAGATGCACACTTCTGCTCATATCAATGTAGAATTTCTGAATTTAACATAGTGGAAGAAAATAAGTATTATGCTTATATTGTTATATTTTATGCTTTATTTTTTTTAATTATGTTAATCTGTGGACTAAATCTAAAGGAAATATGCAGTATTTGATCTTATTTCTGCTTAAAGCCCTTCCTCCCTTTATTTTATTTATGATGTCCTTGCATATACCCCCTACCCCAATGTCTCTTGTACCTATACATTGTGTATATAGTGTTTTATATTGTTTTTATATCTTATACTGACACGTCACTTTTCTCGCACCCTTGTGGCCTTGCGAGATAATTTCGTTGTCCAGGCAACTGTATAATGACAATAAAAAGTCTTGAAGTCAACAGAAATGGTTCGACCTGAAAGTGTTCAAACAAGTGTTAAGCAAAAGTTATTGATATGTTTTATGACCGGTCACACTTGTTTAATTTTATGCTTTATTTTTTACAGTATGCTAATCTGTGTATTGAATCTGAACGAAAAATGCTATAATTGAACTTATTTTCACTTGAAAATCAATACGAAATAGTTTGACTGAGGGTGTTCCAAAAAAGGTGTAAAAACCTCGTCTCTACTTATTATATCTATTGGTTTAACACCTTTAACCCACTGGTTTCTGTTATAAGTTCAATGATATGCAGCAGTTGAAAAACACAGATTTTTTCTTTAAAATGAGCCACATTTCTCAAAAAAGCAAGAGCAAATATCAGCAATAAACTGCTGCCAGGTTTCATATCTGAAGGAACTGAGTAAGTACAGGTAGAAGATCCTGAACTCCTACAAACAGATCTTACAGAGAGAAGCAGGTACCTTTTGGAGGCTTCGTTCCTCTGGATGCTTGGAGAGCTGTATCCAGTCTCTATGGTGTTTTTGTTAGGACTGGGTGCGTTAAGGAACCTGTACAGGCTGCAGCTGCTGTCCTCAAACTTGGCCTGCCTCTTCTCCTTCCCGAACACTTTAGTGTCCACCGTCTCGAAGACTCGTGAGTCCATGAGGGCCTGGCAGAGGCGCACGGCTTTGGAGCGAGGGACCTCCTCGTCTCCGCAGAATTTGTTCTGGATGATGTGGGCCAGCACCACGTCCACCGCCTCGGAGCCCAGGAAGCAGTCATGGTAGGACTTGAGGTTGTGCCGGCGCCTCTTCACCTCCACGTGTGTCTGGAGGTTGGCGATGATGCTGCTCCAGATGAAGGTGGCCCGGAATGGCTTCCCAGCCATACCGTTATCTAAATTACAGAAAGGAAGAGGGGATGGCGAAGAGTGAGTCAAACGGACTGGAATCACATCATCATATCAACGTCAGCAGATGACTGATTTTAAAGGGCGCAAATCATAAAGTGTAAGTGTAAAGTGTCCATCTGTCCTACGTGAACACACCACAGCACACAGTGTGAAATTCTTTCTCTGTATTTAACCCATTTAACCCATTTAACCCGTTCACCAAGTGAAGCAGCAGACAAGCAGTGTGTGGGAATGGTACCTTGCTCAAGGGAAACTCAGTGGTGCCACTAGTCATCCTGGGATTCAAACCCACGACCCTCTGGTCTCAGGGCCAACTCCCTAACCACTAGGTCACCAGCTGCCCCCAGCCAACTGAATGCCTTTGACTTTTTTAAAATGCGTGTGTGTGAAAATGAGAGATTTCGTGAATTGAGTGAATGCTAGATGGGCTGTTTTTGTGGATTAGTTTCGATATCTACAAAAACAGCCCTTTTAGAATTCACCCAATACACAAAAATCAACACTTGGAGCAAGACCTCGCACAAACACACTGAAGTTATACGGAGTGTTTCAGTCTGGATAGCTTTTCGATTACAGGCAACCAGTTAGAACAGAGGTCTTAAAGCCACAGAAAGGAGAAATTGAAAAATGGTTATGTTTTGGGTACATAACTCTACTCATGCTATAAGGGAAAGATATATATAAAAAATAATTTAGAAAAATTATATCATATGACTGATAACCATCAGTTTGTCAAAGAACCACCTACTTTAATCAGAATGATATGTAAAATAATGATGATATGCAAAATACTGATTTGCCAAATACGTTATTCAATTTGATACAATGTCTTGATATGATGTGTCTTATGATACAGCAGAAATAAAGAGTGAATTTTCAGATTTTTAGACGACTCAGTGTATAACAAAAGCTCAATATATAAAACTTAATACATAAAATAGATTAGACCTACAAAAAAAAAAAAACCACACCCACAGGAAACAAAGTGGTGGTGAAAATGTTTGCATATCTTGCTTCTAAACAGTTACAAATATACTTGACTAACCAAGACGTGACACCCGGTCAATACAGCAAGTACATCTTGTGTCGAAAGACTCTGTTGGACTCTACTGGACAAAAACCGTGATGTACCAGAATCAGTATCGACAGATTCTTAAATGGAAAATAGGGAAAATCAGATCTGATCTATGATCTCCTTTTCGGTTAATCTCTATAAAATGTACCACAAAGACTTTTAGTCCATGTTTATAGATCAGAGTGAGCCATATGGTGTCAGAAACCACATAAGCATGTTTTAGCCCCACAGATCTACGCAAAAAGAGTAGGAAGTGAACCTCAAAAAAAAGAAAAAGAAAAAAGAAACAGCTGAAATAAAGGAGTGACATGAAAGAGACGAAGGGTCCCCAGAGAACTGGAACTGGGCCATTGACATTCGTCTTGCATACCTAAAGTCAAACTCAGCTCTTTAATCATCAAAGTGACGACTGTAGATGTCGTGTTTGAAGTTTCCCATGTTTTATGCCCAGGAGTGCGGCCCAAAAATATGGAGAACTTTAAGAGATATTAGGTTCCAATATAAAGAGCATCTCCAGCCAAAGTCAATGTGAAATGAGCCTTATAAATCACACCAGAGGGAATAATCATTTCCCACAAAGTGAACTTCCTCTCTGAACACCAGCCGTGACGAAGGTGTGTACGGTTCCTCAGGGATCACCCACCCTGATCTTTGGCAGGAAAAGCCAGAATTCCACACTGTGACTGCTCTTAACACACACTGAGTGAATTAAAACACCCCTCCCAGAAAGTTTCTGCTCATCAGTGGAGGTTCTCCAAACTGAACGGACAATACATGGCTATAAGACAGGTTTTTCTTCACACACACATCACTACTGGCCCTTTTTACCCCTTTAGAACTCTAGTAAACTCTGATTTCAGTAAATATAACCGGTGTAAAACAGTCTAGAACTGGTGTTTACCCTCAGAACTCAGAGTGT
>JBBJLS010000018.1:19604546-19616566 GCA_037577275.1 Bryconaethiops microstoma
ATATATAGATAGAGAGCGAGAGATCACTGTATAGCTAAATATGCATACAGCTAAATTGTAAATAAAATGGATATACTTTTGTTGACAATGTGACCCCGGTTCCATTCACGACCACTGTAGAAATATGAATGGGTAAGGTTTTCTACAATAAACTTTTTCACATCAAACCATTGTGAATGTCTATGACTGTACCCTGAATTCTGGAGAAAATGTGAAAAATATGAAAAATGGGCCATATGACCAGGGCTTATTAACAGGGATGTAAGCATTAGGACATAAATGTCATACAACAATAAATATGGTTTTATTAAACAAGGTAATGACCAGGTCCCTCTAACATTTACACTGACTGACTACAGAACAGTCCACATCAGATACACTGCGAGGTTTTGCATGATAATAGACAAAATAAAAATGGAATAACGGATCAAAACAAATCAATAATTTCCGGGTAGACAAACTCATGACTAGCTAATTTGAATTTATGTTTAATTTATACAAACAAATTCAAGTTGTTGTTTTTTTTTACACTTTAAATTAAGTTAACTACTGAGATACATTAATAATACTTGAAAATGCACATGGGAACACATACTATATCATTTTAGGCCTACTGCTAGGTGAATCAATGGGTCCACCATTCAGTAGACCTTGTAATAATAAATAAAAGCCCTGAATACAAAAAAGTCAGTTACCTTGAGGCTTTCTATTTCTTCATTTTTCACCACAAACTCATCCCGTTCTCTGTACATTCCCTCCCCTTCGCTGTCAGACAGCTCCTCATCCGTTAGGCCCTCAAGAGCTATAGTGGTCAACGGTACAGCCAGTTTATCTGGAGGCACATTCTTCACCAACTCCTCAGCAGACACTTCCTTTTGCACAGGCTTTTGCTGCTCCTGTGGTTTTGCGTCCATAGACTGACCACTCAACAGCTGCTCTTGCTTAACGTCACCTGAACTTGTGCTGTCTAAAGACAGGACACAACATTACATGTTTGGGCTGAGAATGTGTGTGAATAAATTGCTCTATAGAACTGAAGTGAAAGTAAAAACCTCACTAATCCAGGTAAACATTACAAATGCATTTAAATTCTACATAGAATTAGAATGAAGGGAGATTACATACCTGTTTTCTGCTTCTTGTCTGACAGTTCATCTAAAGAGGAAAGAGCAGAACTTATGCTCTTTTGAAGGTCTTGGTTTTTACCGACTGATTCGTCCTCATCAGAGGAGAAAGACGGAAGCGTTTCCAGGTTCTTCTGAAGCTCCTCGTCCAATCTCTTGGTGGAACTAACAGTATGGACGTCTGGTGACACCAACTGCGTTGACTGAGGCAAGAGTTTAGGAGGCACAGACACTGGATTGGATAGTCTCTTGGTGACTGAAGGCTTTTTTGTGCGGTTTGGTGACCGTATGGGTGGAGAGGAGTATTGCTGCTTGGGCCCGGATTTAAGGAAGTCCAAGAAGGATCCCATGAACCCCATCTTAACCTCTGGCTGCTTTTCTTCCACTTCTCGTATTTTTTGACGCATTCGCTCCTGCTGTTGGTAACTATCATATCCCTCAGATGTGGATGAGGAACTGGTCTCACTACCTCTGGAGTTCTGCCGCTTTGCTTGGCTACTCCTTCTCTGAGATTTGGGCTCTCCGTTTTCATCTTCCAGACCTTGCTTGGAGGAACCCTTAGACCTGACTTTCTTTTTAGGAAGACCATCAGAGGAGCATTCCATAACGCCGTCCTCTGCCTTGACAGTCTTTATTCCCTTGGGCTGATTATCATTTTTGGACAGACTGTCCGCTTTCACAAGCCCAGTTGGGTTAAAATCCTGGCCGGCCAGGTGAAAGTCTGAGTGGTTATGGGTGGCTGCACCGACAGTACCTCCATTCAAGGAAGAATCATGACTAGGATTCACACAATGCTGCTTGGTCAGAACCTCATTTTTCTCGTGACAGCTGGTCACCTTCTCAGATATTTCATGCTTCGAGCTGGGTTGCATATGAGAGTTCGCCAGAGTGAACGCTTGCTGCCGGTCAACTTCTTTTTGAGGGTTTTCCGTCAAATGGGTGCCATTCAGGGGTAAGGTCATGGACTGTGCGATCATGTTCTGGGAAGAGAAACTATTAGCTTCATGTCTGTTTTCAACTAACTGAAAGTGGCACTTTGAGTCAGCAGGATTGGATATGGTTGGTAAATCCCCTTCGGAGGAAGCAGATTTGAAGTCCTGAGGCGTGACTCCGCATGCAGCTGCTGTGGCAGCTAGGATATCATCCACGTTGGACAGAATGTTTCTCTCATCGGCCATTAGCATGGATTCAGGGAAGCAGATGGAGTTCAACGTGAAATGCTGCTTGGCTTCATGTGGATTTGATGGGCTGCTGAAATGATCTTTTGCTGCCAGGTGCTGCTTGCCAGACACCGTGGACTCTGCAGTTTGGTGATTCGGCTGCTGGTTCCCACGTGTGACACCTGCTGAATTTACAATGTCTTTATTCATCTGCAGATACTGGATCGGCACTGGTTGCATCTGCACTGCAGGCTTGGACTGGCTCTGCCCTGCTTGGAGGAGTGTCTGCTGGAGCAGGATCATCTGTGTGGGGTCCAGCAAGACTTGGGCATTGGGAATCCGAACAAACTGTGTCTGGTCTTGAGGCACCTGTCTGTGATCTGGCTGCTGAACTCTATTGCTCTGGGCTTGATGGCTCTCTTGCTGAATGGTGGGGGCTTTGAGAAGCAGAGTATGTTGTTTTAGCTGGTCGGTGCTCAAGGCAACATGGGAGGACTGCATTAATGTGGAGCTATTTTTTGGGCCAGGGATTATATGAGAGTGGGCACTGCTTACCAGCTGTGCATGTTCACCAAAAGTACTCATTCTCTCATCTTTGATGGACGACATTTGCACGAGGCCTACCATCCGATCCTCTGATCGAGAGCTACTTCGGATCACGCTCTGCGTGTTGTGCCTGTCCTCCGTTTTTGACACAACATATACAACATTGTTCTGTACCCCAAATTCACCATGCGTGACGGCCTGGGTAGAGGTCCCCACAGATGCCTGCTGTAAAGCCTGGACATCTTGAATAGGAAGCTCACCACAGCCCTCTTTGGAGGAGAGGAACACTGACTCATCTTGTTTCCTTTTACCATAGGTTGGCTTTGATTCCACTGATAAATGGTTATTCTGTAAGGCTTGTGTAAAAGTGGCAGTGGAGGACGTAGGTGAATGGACAGACAGCAGATATTTCTGGGACTGCTGTGACAGGAGCCCGTCAGCCTTGCTACTTGGAGATGGCTGCATCAGGATGTAATCCTGAGTGGAGCTGGAGGTTGGTAAACTAAGGACACTGGAAGAAGAGAAGGGAGGACTAAAGGTGAGAGACTGACCTGACGTGTAGCTCTGGGAGGGGCTAGCAGATGCTGGCCCCTGAGTATAGTAACTGGCAGCTGGCAGACCCTGAGAGTGACTGGAAGAATAATTCTGAGAGGGATTGCCCATGCAAAGTCCTTGTACCTGTGTGTCATACTCTTCCCTGTTCGCTGCAGAAGACAAGACCTGCTGCTGACTTGAGGAGTAAATAAGAGACTGGCTGACCGGTGTCTGGTTTTCTGATTGGCTAGAAAATGACGGCAAAGGTTTGTATATGGATGGCAGTTTCTCAGGCTGACTGGGAGAGAAGGCCTGCGACTGGTTGAGGTTGCTCAAAAGACTTTGAGAGGTGATGTAGGTTTGCGATGGGCTGATGGACATCAGGCTGGGAAGCTGTGCAGATGTGTATGGTTGTGATTGGCTTGCTATTACAGAGCCTTGTTTCTGTGCAGAGGAAGCCGTCAGAGCATGTGGCTCTGTACTTTCAACAGGGTGCTCTGTTATTTTGGAAGCTCCATCTTTGGCTTTCACTCCAGATGAGGAGGAAAACCCTGGGGAAGGGACAGAGGAGGAGGTCGTCTCTTGTTGAACGTTGACACCAACGGCCTGGCTTGAATCTCCAGCGGGACTGCTGGGTACAGATGTGTGTCGTGAGGGATCCTGCTGGTAGGAGACATCGCTGTCGTCAGGCAGGTAGCCCTGCATTGAGTGCTGCACGCTGCCAGGCAAGGGCTCCTGGACAGACTGGGTGCTGGAAGGCCTCTGGTGGTGCTTGATGACACTACATTCACGCTGAAGTGCTCGTTCGATGGAGCCAGAGAAAACAGGGGCTCCATAAGGCTGTGAAGACGCCTGCTGAGAGTTACCCAAAGCAGAGGGCAGCAGACTAAACTGAGGTTGCAGAAGGTGGGGGGCAGACTCCTGGGCTGAACGATATGTGGACGACTGGGGCGGGAGGCCAGTGGCCAACGAGGCACCACCCAGGCGGTCGAAGGCAAGAGCTGTTGGTACAGTACTTTGGGGGGATTTGATCTGAAGTAGAGGGTCAGGAGGAGACAGTATGCCATTCGAAGGGCTAAACGTGTTGTCCTGAACAGTTAGAGCTGAGGTTGTGCCAAAGCTTCTAGAGGGAAAGGTGCTGGGGTGCTGGAAGGATGAAAGAGCTGAAGGCGTGGGAAACGTCCCAGATGAAGGAAGGGCTCCGGTGAGAAAGAGTTCGGTTGAGGAATTTGTCCCTATGCAGGGAAATGAAACAGAAAAAAGGAAATGTAACGAGATGAACCTCATCACATAAAACATGCGTTTGTTCCAGCTCTCAAAATGATGGTACCAAAACAATAAACAACGAAGCCTGCCGTCCCAGATATCTACCATCAAGCAAAAACAATAGTTACTTATCAGCTCTCTCATAACCCCATCACTGTCTTTATCATAGATCATTTCATTTATCATACTAGCTTAATGCTTTTTCATAAATTCCATATTGGAAACCTGTTCTATATTTGTAGGAACAAGGCAAAAGGGGTCATAACAGAGATATAAATTAACATGCAAAACAAAATCATAATAGAGAGAGAAAAAAAAAAAAGAGCAGATGACCTATCCAATCAAAATCCTTTTTCATATGCTAGATTTAACAAGTTATTTAATCCTGTCAGGTAACAAAAGCTGCTCCCTTCCTACCGGTCTGCCATGGGGATGTCCTGAACCGAGGAAGAAGTGACGTGGCTGCAGGTCCAGCCTGAAGGCCTCGGGATTCAATGGAAGAAAGGAAATTCATGACAGATGATTCAGTGGTGCTGCTTCCGGTGCTGTGCAGACTGGAATCGAAGACACCAGACAGACCTGACCGGAACAAACGACCCAGAATGAGGAGAGTCAGATTATTTAGCGAGCATGCGATTTGTTAGATGTGGTGTTATACTGAAAGTCATCCTCTCTATGTCCTCACCTGTGGGGTGGTGGGAACTGGTGTAGGTCGGGAGCGTATGAGTGGAGGCATAGGTCTGCCGATGAAGAATCTCTGTCTCCATGTGTGTGGCACCATAACTGGAGCTAAAAGCAAAAAAATCAAAGTGTGTCAAAGAGCTGTTACCAATACTAAACATGCAAGAATGCATTGTTTTGTAAATGTGGGGCTATGACGAGAAGGGATGGGGACAGTAAGGATTATACTGTAACCAATACTGACACTGCGTTTATCGATAATCCTATTGATCCTACTCTCCAGAAAATAAAGACGTCACATGAAAAGCTGTAGAAGGTTCCGCAGTTATGTTTTGGACAAATAAGGATCTAAACTGTGTCCGGAGCTTCTGTTTCTATAATGAGGGAGGAGCGTCGCTACAAATGTTCTGATCAACAGAGCGCCGCTCCGTCCCTCCACTGATCCAATCCAGCATCCAGAGTTTGGAAACGCAGCTGTGAGAGAAAGTATTAACACTGCAGACACACAGACAGCAGCACAGAAGACTCTCCAGATTTCAGCAGGAACCAGTCAGGAACTGGAACAAGTTTGGTACTGGTTCTTCTGATAAGTGCCTTTAATCTTTAAGGAACAACTTTCCACAAAAACAGCTTCTTTAATGTTCAGCATGGTAGCACTAACACATACAGTAGCTCTTGAATTTTGGCAAAAAATAAAATGTACACAATTTTCCACTGATGTGGTCAATCTACTGTTCGCAGTATAAATTTTCTTTTTTGGTTTAAAACTGGAGCTATGAATCTAATGCTGCAAACACTATAAGTCACCCAAATCTGTTCTCTAAACACTTTCCCAATTCAAGCCACATCCAGCTCTATATTAGGGTGGAACAGATCTGTGGACGTGCTTTAGGACACAGTGTAACTTACTGTGAGCTTTAAAAATAAACAACACAATAGCACTCAGCTACATGCAGAAGACTACTTACACAACAGGGTCTGTTTTCACAAACCAGCGCAGGAGCAGGAAAGCTGATCTAGAGTCAGTTTTTAATAGGACAACTGTGATAAACCCAAGATCAATCTCTCCAGCACTGGTGTTGTCTGAAACTGCAACAAGCTTCATGTAGCAACAAGTTGTGTATTTTTATAATTCTCAGTAAGTCATGCTGTGTCCTAATCCACACTCAAAAGTCTTGTGCAAGTAGATAGAAGTTTTGGCCTTTTTTTATGGAAACGGTTTAGGTGACTGTTGAGTTCTAATGTTAGGAACATTAGAAAGTTGTAGCTCCACTTATGAAGCAAATTTTGGACCTCCAGGGTTCCCTAGCTGATCAATGGGTCAGTGGAAAATTGATTTTTCTGCAGAACTATTTTTTTAAATACTAGATGATGAGTTCAGAGGGAAAAGGGAGGGGGGGGGGGCGAAGCAAAACGGGACACTAAATTCAAGTGACATCACGATCAGGTTGACGTCCTTCTGCCGTCATCACATCTGAAAATAATCATACAAAGACAATACAGGCCCACCACATCACAACACAGCAGCTTTTCATTCATGGCAGCAGGCCTCGTCTGCCGCGATCCTACCCGCACTCTAATCTCGGCCTGAATAAAAACCCGTCTGGGCCGCATGTTTAACCAACAGACAAACAGCCGCCCAGCGTAATTCCCTCAGCATGGAGGATATCTATTATCATACTGTCCTGCCAGTCTTCAGCTTCTTCACTGAGTGCTTGAGACATGCTGGTGCACACTGTGACGCTCTCAATGATTTCCCTGCAGCACCTGATGACACATTTCAGCATGCAAAACTGTCCAAAAAGTAACAAATACATTTACAGTTTTCACCATCTGAATCATTTATGTATTTTTCACTACTGACCGATACAAAGCCACCTAATTCAGTCATAATTATAATTATTATGCAAATCACCAGACGAGTGTTAGATATTAAAGTTGCTATTAAGTGCTAAAACAGTAACGAGTGCATTTAAAGTTAAAGGACAGTCTAGAATTTGACTCTGTATCACCAACAACCAGTTAATAGGAGTCAGACCTGCACTGTTACAAATTAATTTATTTTATAAAGGAAACCTGTTTTACTTGACATATTTTCATTTATAGTTGTTTAACAAGAATAAAAATCTGCAGATTATGAAATAAACAGATAAGTGGTAAAAACCTGTGGTGTGCGAAATCCAGGGGACTCAGCAGGTCCAAGCTAAATTTAGGGGGTATCTGGAAAAATCTTAAAAGATTTTAAGATGTTCAACTGATTAAATTCCCCCAAGAAATATGTTTTGTTTTGTTTTGTCCTGTAGTGATTGACACTTGAGACCACCAAAACCATCAAAACAGCGAAATGCAAAAAAATGTAATCCCTCAACAGCAAAATTCTATCATCACCCCTCTACAGTAACTGACACCTGAGACAGCCAGGAGCCTGAACAGCTAAGGTTCGGAGGTTTCTGAAAGGAAAGATGTTCCGCTCTTCACCTAGTTCCCTTCAAGCTATATTTTGTTTCCCTTTCATCCATCCCCTATCAGCTCCTGCCCCGTTGACGAATTTATTTGTTTGAGATCACATTCAGAGACTGGGAAAACTGCGAATTTAGTTTTTAGTCACTTTACAGTTCCCCTATCATACATTCCTCATTTTATATTTTTTTCCTTGAGGTGCATCAAAAACACTTAAATGACCAATTTTCAACACCTTCTTTATTAGGAATTAATGAGCCTGCTTAAAACATAGCCTCTGCTGAAACACTCTTTATAACTTCACAGATGGGCGGGGCTAAACTGTTCCAGGCAGGGAGTACATGTAAATAACAGAAACAGAGAATTTTAAACTGTTTTTGCAACTTATTATATGGAGTCAGAAGTAAGTGGCACATAAAACATTAACACATTATAGTATCTCTTTCCTTAAAAAGACAAGGAAACTCTGAACCTCCTTTTTCCACAATGTACATTATGTGAGATTTGACAGGTTTCAGGGAGCCAAGAAAGAGAAGAAACACTTAGATAGAATTTCAATGTCAAAGCAAAGCCACATTCTACAGTTTGCTATAGCCTGGTTTAAATAAGGCAATGCAAAATTGAAAAGTCATGTAACAGTTTTCTGCTGGAAAACGAGTGAAAAAATCAGAACAAAGCCTAAAGCTGCGGTTCTGAAACCTCGGCCTGGAGACGCCATACACTCTTCATTTGGTTTTGGTCTGTTTTCCTGCTCTTGACTGCAGGAACTAAAGTTGCCTAACATTTCAATGCTTTCTGCACCACTTTATCACATTTCACTGCAAGCCTGGACTGATATAATTATAAAAGTTATATCACAGAGTAATTAACCGGACAGGAGCCTCAGCTTGGAAGACCGGTGCGGGAACCGGTACGGGGACTGCAGCTTGGGGGACTGGTATGGGAACCGGCTTAGGGGCTTCAGTTTGGGAGACTGGTGAGGAAACCTGTGCAGGGGCCTCCGGAGAGCTGAGAGAGCTCAGTGGCTCTGCTAGAAGGCCTAGTGGTACCTCTAGGGGGCCTAGCAGGTCCACTAAATGGCCTTGGAAAACTAATAATTGATCTAGGGGCTCCTCTACACTGACTAACAAGGCTGGAGCAGCCACATCTCATTCCCTCTGCGGTGGCTTGGCTCTGCGGCTTGGTTCTGCAGCGGCGCGGCACTTCCGGGGTGGACGGCGTCGCTGGGGATGTGACAGAACCCCCCCTCAAAAGATGCCACTTCGGGGCGCCCAAACAAAAGGAGGAGGAGGGGAGGAGGCAGGAAACAAAAAGGGCTCCACTCGAGGGCCCATCCCTTGGGTCCAGGGCAGGCCCCCCTCTGTCATATCCTTCCTCGGTGGTCCCCTCCGAGGTGGATCCTTTATAGCGCCCCCCCCCCCCAAAAAAAAAATATTTGGGGAAACATCCCGGGGCTCCGCTGGCCCCCCTCCCAAAAGCCTGGAGTGTCAAGCAGTCCTGGACCCTGCCAAGGAGGCAGCGGCCACCCCAGTGGGAGTCCCAGCAGGAACTGGGGCCTCCGGAACAGTTGCCACAGTAGGAGCTGTGGCCTCCGGAGCATGTGCCACGGTGGGAGCCGGGGCCTCCGGAGCCGGTGCCATGGCGGAAGACGGGGTCTCAGGGGCGGGAACAGGGAGCAGATGCCACAGCAGAAGCCGGGGCCTCAGGAGCAGGAACAGGGGCCACGGTGGGACCCGGGACCTCAGGAACTGGTGCCATGGCACGAGCTGGGGCCTCAGGAACGGGTGCCACGGCGGGAGCCGGGGCCTCACGGGCAGGTGCCACGGTGGGAGCCGGGGCCTCAGGGGCAGGTGCCATGGCGGGAGCCGGGGCCACAGGAGCAGCTTGGGCGACCGGTACGGGAACCAGTGCTGGGGCCTGTGGAGAGCTGCGGGCTAGGGCCACTTGAACTGGAGGCTACTTTTGGGGGGCTTTGGCTGCCTTGGGGCTGACACTGGTGGCTGAGACGGCCAATCTAAGGGGCCTACAGACCTTATTAAATGCCCTAGTGGCTCTACTAGGGGACCTAGTGGCTCAGTTAGGGAGCTTAGTGGTGGTATGGGGCTCAGTGGCTCTGCTAGAAGGCCTAGCGGTACCTCTACGTGGCCTAGCAGGTCCACTAAAGGGCCTTGGAACACTAATAAGGGACCTAGGGGTTCCACTACACTGACTAGCAAGGCTGGAGCAGCCACGTCTCGTTCCCTCTCCTGAACTGAAGCTCCTGGGCTCTGGAGCGCGGTGGCTAGGCTCTGCGGCTTGGCTCTTTGGCTTGGCTCTTCGGCTTGGCTCTGCGCTGCGGCGGCTTGGCTCTTCTGGGCTCTGGAGCAGAGCTTCTTGGAGCCGCTGGCTAGGCGGCATGGCCTTGTGGGATCGCGGGCTGGATGGCATTGCTTCATGGGGCTGCTGGTGTTGGGTGACGACCAGGTTGGCCACTAGCCCCTCGAGCCACTCTAGCTGGCTCTGTAGCTCCTCGACGCGCCACTCGCTGGGTTGTGTGGCTTCGTGGGTCGTGAGCATAACTGCAGTGGGTGGCTGGCCGAGGGTAACGCCCAGCCCCGTGATCAGCCCTGCGAGCTCATCCACCCAGCTCTGTTCCAGCAAAATCTGCCTCGGTACCACCTCCGAAACAGCGCAGGGCGGTGAGCTCAACTGCTTAGCTTCTCCTAGCCGCTGGCTAGGTACGTTAGCCACTATAGCCAGCCTCGGGGCTTGGGAGCCCGAGGCAGTAGTGAGTGGGGCATGCTGGTCCCGTTTGGGATTCACCAGACGAGGCGAGTCGGGTGTGAGCCTGGGTGGAGGAGTCCCGAAGGATGTCGTGGAGTTCTCAAGTAGCCGGTCAGCAGGCTGGAGACGACAGCATTGTGAACCACCTCGTCTCATACGCCTCCAAGCCGCAGAAGTCCCGCCTTGCCGAATCACGTGCCTTAGCAGAAGTTCTTCCACAGACGGACTGAGAGCGGAGGGTCCGCGAACACCGCTGGGTCCAGAATTGGCAGGGCTTCCACCCACCTGCTGCCTCAGCAGTCAAGATCGTCCTCCTCATTCTCAGAGCTGCTAAAACCACCCAGTAACTCCGTTGTAGTGAACCAACTCGTCTCTGTCAGCTCACCCCAAGGCTGGGTCCAGCCTACCACACTCAGGGAGCTCTTTACCTTCCACCTCGGGCTGATGGCAAAGTCTGCTGTGCCTTTGTTTCAAGTCCGTTTATCTGTCGCGTCTCGGCTTGATATGCTCAGGCAGGAGGCACACATGCAGATTTCCATGGCTTTGCTTTTCTTTTCTTTTCAAAACGTAAATGGCACGGTGGCCAGAAAACACCAAACAAAGAAGAACCAGCACGAACACAAAACCCGTATAAAGTGAGGGTGAATGGACAACTAAACTGTGAAGCAGTGGAACATAAATACTAGCACTCATCTGTAATACACAGTGTAGTATTTCTGTAGTACTACTGTGTAATATTAATGTAGTAATATAATGTAATGTACTTTAGTAGTGCAATCTAATATTACTGTAATAATACAATGCAATGCACTGTAGTAATATTTCAGTACTTGCATTAAATACAACAAGTATGATGATCTATTTTTAATTATAAGTCATCATTTACAAACTTCAATTTTAGAAGTATCACAATCCCTCAAGGATTTTATGTACTACATTAAATTCAGTTAAACAGGCCTAACGAGGCTCTGTTTAAAACATGCAGTTGTTGCGTGTACAATAAAAATGTATAAATACAAAAAGCAGCTATAAACACAACAAAAACTTACTCTAGAACATTTCAGGAGTTGCCAGATGTCAGGGCTCGGGGCTTATGATGGTGGGTGGCCACTAGGAGCCACCCTTGTTAAAGTCTTTTGTTTCTGTTGATTATTAGAGCCGGGGGCCTTCCCATGATTTTTTTTGGGGGGGTACTGGGGTCTCCGCAAGCTCGGGGAGAGCTCTTAGTTGAAAAATAGACCCCAGAATGGAGGAAGGGCTCCTGGAAGAGGCCTCTGCCCCCCTGGACAACAAGGGGTTCCTTGCTGAAGGTCTCCCAGGAGGGGGCTCCGCCCCTGAGAACAGTGAGGGGCTCCCAGTAGGGGGCTCCGTCCCTGAGAACAGTGAGGGGCACCCGGTAGGGGGCTCCTCCCCTGAGGACAGTGAGGGGCTCCCGGTAGGGGGCTCCGCCCCTGAGGACAGTGAGGGGCTCCCGGTAGGGGGCTCC
>JBBJLS010000018.1:19624196-19635111 GCA_037577275.1 Bryconaethiops microstoma
CTCTCTCTCTCTCTCTCTCTCTCTCTCTCTCTCTCTCTCTCTCTCTCTCTCTCTCTCTCTCTCTGTCTGTCTCTGTCCACCAATTTTCCAATTTGTTTGCACAATTAAATATAAAAGAGTTCAGTAATTCAGAGCAGTTTGATGTGAATGTTTTGGCCTAGTCTATTTTATGTGTGTGTGTGTGTGTGTGTGTGTGTGTGTAGATAGATAGATATAGATATATAGATAGACAGAGCTGCACACAGGACCACGTTAAAAGTCTCTGTTGAAACTCTTGATATCAGGTGAACCCCAGCGGGCCTCCTCACACTCCTCCAACAGATTCTAGGATGGCGTGATCAGTGAGGATGATACTAATCGTTTGACACAGACAGACGGGCCGCTGTCTGTCTGTCTGCCTGCCTGTCTGTCTCTCTCTGTGGCCGGGTCTCTGTGGTCTGTAACAGCAGGGGTGCATTAAGCACTGACCTGAAAACAGCACAAAGTCATTTCCAGTGATCTGTATGTGTTTGTGTTTGGAGGGAGATGAGGACAGACCGTACTGATCAATACACTGAACTGCAGGGGGTGTGAAGACAAAGGACAGGGACTAATCACACATACTGAAAACACTGCCACGCTGTTCTCATAATGAACACAATATTACAGGAAACATCATGCAAACACTTACATAATATCTTTCTAGGGTTTATTTCAAAGTACATGTACACTGTACTGAAACACGAGTGTAAATTTAGCCTATCTCTAAATCAAATTACATTCTGCACAAAGATTTCTTATAAAATACCTCAAAGTACATTTATGTACTGTGTTTGGAGGGAAATTCGACCAGTTTGATCATTTAAAAAATGAACTGCTTTTTAAAAAATGTACTTTAATCAAATACTTTGTGATACTTTGATACTGTGTCATACTTGGCAGCCTATTGTAGAATATGACATGCTACAAAAAAAATCAAACTATCACTTGGATATGTGTGTGTGTGTGTGCGTGCGTGCGTGCGTGTGTGTGTGTGTGTGTGTGTGTGTGTGTGTGTGTGTGTGTGTGTGTGTGTGAGACAGTTTTACAGTTTTGCTAAGGCCATAATGGAGGGGACAGTGGCAGTTTTAATAGCAGGCAAAGCAGCAAACCTGAAATTAGAAGAGCTCTGCTGTGGAACCACCTTTCAGCCGAGAGGAGATTCCACAACACTTCAGCTCCTGGTTTCTAAAACACTTTTACATTTTCTTACCTATTTAAAGCCAGCAATCACCACTCTTACCCACCAACAGTCAGGGGCTGCAGGTTTTTTCTAGCTAAGCAGGAGCTCAGCTTGTTTTACACACCAGATTAAAACTCGATTTTAATGAAAACCTGCAGCCCTTTGTGTCTAAGACTGGTGAACCCTGCTTTAAAGTAAAAAGCACTAGGAGGGTCAGTTAGTGATTACAGGAGGGTCAGTTAGTGATTACAGTGTATTATGTACCCCAGGCCCCAAAGATTTCAGTAGGATGAAAACATCTGCATAAATGTGTGTATGTACAATTTTCACCCATACACTTAAAAAGAATATTTAACAGCCTCAGCCTCATATTCCACTTCTCCTCATATGACACACTCTTAAAAATAACGGTTCATAAACGTTTTTTTTTCTTGAGAAAAATCTTTGGTATAGAACCTTTACATCATGTGGAGGTTCTCTGAACTATATTTCATTTACAAAAGCAGCTCTATAAAGAACCTTGAAGGGCTCGTCTGGGAACTAAAAATGTTTTCAAAGAACCTTACACTAACAGTTTCTTAAAGAACTATCCACTGAAAGGTTCTCTCCAGAACAATGTTTCAGCTGAAAGTTTCTTAAAGGAATCAAAAGTGGTTCTTTAACAACATTCATAAAAATCCACTGTAAGGTTCTTTACAGACCCAATAGTGCTTCTTCTACAATTGGTTCATTTCTCCTAAGAACCTTTTTATCACCTTTATTTTCAAGAGTGTCAAGAGTCCAGCTGCGCGCTCATTGGCTGGTTAGTGTTTGTGTCCACCGTGCTCCTTCTCCTTGTCTTCCACTCTTCCATTATTCTTCTATTTGTCTTTCTTCTCCCCCGCCTGGCCGTCGCCCTCCTCCCCGGGGCCCATCTCCACCGTTAGGATCTCCTCTCCGTGCTGCCGGGGGGTCATGCGGATGACCACGGTACTGTCGGTGGTCTCTGCCACCGTGTCGTCGGCGTCGTCCAGCGGGGCCAGCCGTGGAACCGGGGAGCGGCGGTGAATGGGGGAGGGAGGGGGGACGGGACTCGCAGCAGATCCACCAGGGAACGGCTGATAGAGGAAAACAGAGATTACGTTCAGGAGGAACAGTCTGTTCTTCAAAAACACTATGATAGCACAGAGATCTGAAAACTGCCCAATGATAACAGCATTACAGCTGCTATTCTCAAAAAGTAGTCTGGAAAAGATGATGCGCTGAGCTTATTTTACTAAAGTGTGCACATTTGTTCATGAATAAATTACAAACATGTTTATGTATGTGCAAATGATGTACCCATTTAAATGATGGACACTGTGTGTAGATTCATATTATATTATTATTATTAGGGGTTTCTAATTAACACGTTTATTTTGATCAATTAACCACATAAAAATAAACGCTGATTAATCACACCACATGACTTTAACCTGGTCCGGTGTTCTGTCGAAACATGCTACCCATCGAGATGTGCTCCCGTGCCTTCTGCACATGTGCAGTTCCACAGTCTGGAGATTCAGTGCCACGAACATAAATCAGTGCTGCCTCGGACTCTGGCAGCTGTAGAAACTTCGAGGGAGCATTTTTCCACAGGGTAGCATGAATCAGAACACCCTGCTTAACAGTCACATTTCTCAGTGTTAGAACCTGACTGTATAAACTGGCTCTATGCACCTCTAAAGATCGATCTATCTAGGCTCTTCTCCTTCAAACAAAATATTTTTTCTTGAATTTTTACCTATTTCTCATTATCAGTGATAAACTAACTGTATAAACTGTATGAACTTTAAGGGAGCATTTTTCGACAGGGTAGCATGAATCAATAGACTGCTTAGATAAATAAAATATATTTTTCTGGGATTATGCATATTATTTCCTTATTTTTCCTTATTATCAATATTATAAACGTACTATAAACTGTATGAACTGTATAAACTTAAAGGGTCGCATGTATCAATAGACACTAGTTGTCGATTTGTGCTACGGTACCATTTTTCGACAAGGCAGCATAATTCATCAGAACACCCGTGCGTGTATGCCCCTAATTATTATATTATATTATTATATTTTTATTCACAAAGAACAAACAGCTTTGACTAAACGGTCACAACTAACTGGATCTTACTGAGCTTTTGCAGCTCTAACCGGATCCACCTGGTTTCCCCGTCAGATGCTCATGAACTTAATCAGGTCTGAAGTCAATATTACTACACACTCCTGAGTCCCGAGTGCTCCTGGATATAGTGAGCAGTGTGAGAATTAAGAGCCAGTTAGTTGTGACTGTTTGGTCATATCTGTTTATTCTTGTGTAAATAAAGATCTCTAATATAATAATATAACCTACAGTATTATACTGGCACAACATATAGCATATATCAGTATAGTATGCAGTTTATAGTACACACTGGTTCAAAACACAGTATAGTGTATACAATATATACTGTTGTAGTATACGATACACAGTATATACCAGTACATTTTGCAGTATACAGTGTACACTGGTGCCGTAAGCAGTATACAGTTTACAGTACACAGTATACACTGATACAGCATACAATATACAGTACACAGTATACAGTAAAAACAGTATATGCTGGTACAGTATACAGTGGTACAATGTGCATTATACAGTATATAATGGGTTAAAATATAGTATACAGTGTATACAATGTATACTGTTGTAAGCGATAACATGTTCATCCCATACAGTGTGCAGTATACCGTATATATATAGTGAAGCAGTATACAGTATACCATATATAGTGAAGCAGTACACAGTATACCGTATATATAGTGAAGCAGTATACAGTATACCGTATATACCGTTATAGCACGCAGTATGTGTGATGTTCTGTTGCAAAATGTAATATAAAGTATTAATATGCTATTTTGCACACAATTTGGAAGTGTGCAAAGAAGCTCAATGTGGTTGTCAACAAAGAGTGTAAAAAAGGCTTTTTTTCCACATAATACACAAGATTAAGACTGCAGAACCGCAAACCAATGCAATATTTTGCATTTTGCTTGTTGGTAAATTTACTTCTTTTTAATCACTGGTTGCTATATGTCATGTACATATAGGGTCATATCTTATAAGCCTGCAGTGAGGGTCTAAGGCTTGTCATTTAGCGTTTAGCACGATTCATTATGAAAAATGCAGGCACCTCCAGTGTGGCTCCGGTACTTGTGTAGGTTTCCTTCAGCTTGGTGAACGTTTCTCCTTTGGCCACCACCAGAGCGGCCTTGAAGAGTTTGGGAGTGTCTGGGCGGGGTGGAATGACCTCAGCAGTTTCTTTAGCCCCGGCCGTCTCAGCTGCGGGCTTCGCATCCTTCGTCAACATCTTCCTGAGAAACACAAACATAAAAACAAGCTCACACATGCTCACAGTGCGCCCAAACTGGGGGTCAACATCAGGCCAGGACGGCCCACGGTGCTGCAGAATGAGGGTCTGTATCAGATTAGCTGATTGAGTTCACGAAGGGCTTGATGAGATGATGAGATGAACCAGGGCATTAAAGTAAATGACTGACAATCAGGGAATGACTGAAATGAAAGAATGTGAAATGGAAAACAAGGACACGAAGGGATTCTAACATTTGAGCGAATTCATAGGCCAGCAGACACACGCACTCAAGCGTGTGTGTGTGTGTGTGTGTGTGTGTGTGTGAGTGTGTGTGTGTTTTGACCCTGATGTCAAATTGGATCCACGGGTGAGCAGAAAACACAAGTCATGAGACTAGGTCTTGCCTTTGTCTCATTTAGCTGTATGCTAATGCTAACACAACCACATGCTAGCTGAGTTTCACCAGGCTGGGTGGGGGGTGCGGGGTGGAAAATCTGTGAGTGTGACAGAAAGTGTTGATATAAAAGTGAAATATATTGTTAAGTAATGATAGTAATGATAATTTCAGTACATTGTGTTTTGTGTATGAATTGAAATCAGGCTAGTCAGGACCAGTGTGTGTATATATGTGTGTGTGTGTGTGTGTGTATGTGGCATCTGCTGGGGCTCTCGATTGGTGTCTGAGCCCCGCCTCACTTGGCCTTCTTCCGCAGCAGTTTCTGGGACTCGGGATAGTGCACCAGGATCTCCGCCAGGTCCTTCTTATCCAGGATGAAGAGGTTAGCAAAACCGTGTGCCTTAACATTAGCCGTACGTCTGTTCCCGCCGCCCCCAGCCAGCAAGCTGATAACGACAACACAGAAGGTCTTCAGATGTTTCACGCCATCTTTAGAACAACTGAAGGCAAGCAGCAATCAAACAGGACAGCATAGAAATCTTAGGCTTAATCCTAAATGTGGACAGTCAGTCAAAGTTAGTATCTTTAGTTGTACACTGGAAATAAACCAGACGATCCAAAAGAAAACTTGATTTCTTATAAACGAGTCTGAAATTTGTCTTAGTGATCAAAAAAGTCTCGACTACCAAGGCTGTTAATGAGAAGAACTGATGAGAACAGCAGAACAACTTCTGTCTTAAGTAGATTTTTTTCTTTTGCTCCTTATTTGTCCTAAAGGAGGGTTTAGGAGAAACAAGCCAGACTTTAATAATCTCCAGATAAGAAGATTTATTTCTGAATTTCTGATGAGATAAAGAAAAGACTGTAAAATCTATCCATTGGCATGACCTAGGGTCTTATGGGCCCCTATTACACTACGAAACACTACGAAACCCTTCATTTGAATTAAGTGGGCCTAAATTAGATTTAAGGCATGAGTGTGAAACTCCCTTAATACTAAATTTAAGGCATTAATTCAGGAGGTTCTATTATTTAGGGTGTAATTTGAAAAATTAAGGGGTAAATTCAGTAGTTTTACTGCTTAATCAGCCTTAATCTGTGCACTTTTCCCTACATTTTCCTTCATTTCCTATATGGTAATTTTAAGGGGTGAATTTAAGGGGTTTGGTTTCGCAGTGTTAAAATGACAAGTGTAACTTGCTTATTTACTTGCTATTGTCTCAAATAAGCTCTGCCCACACAGGTCACATCATTAGGAGTGTGTTATTCACAACAGCTGCAGACTCAAAACACCTCATCTGTTCAATAAAGGTCCTGTAAACAGACCTGGGTCAAACTAACTCACACACCCAAAAGAACACTCACCTGATCTCCCCGAACACGGAACCAGCTCTCAGAGTCACAAACACTGTCTTCCCGTCAGGACCTCCCACCACCTGCACCTCCCCGGCTTTAATAATGTACATCTCCCGACCAATCTCACCCTGAGAGAGAGAGAGAGAGAGAGAGAGAGAGAGAGAGAGAAAGAGAGAAGGAGAAAGAGAGAGAGAGAGAGAGGGAGAGAGACAGAGAAGGAGAGAGAGAGAGAGAGAGAGAGAGAGAGGAGGCTTGACATGAAAGGCCAACAGATAAAAGGTCTTTTCCAGTTCTGCTTGATGTCTGATGTGACCTTAAAGTGAAAATTAAATAATAATAAAAAAAACCTGCAGCTACAAGGTTAATGTGCCAGATAGTGGAAGCTATTCCCCCTCAGCACTGTGTATTAATCTCCGCACACAGTCACAGACACGTCTAGTCCAGATTAGTCTAGTCCAGACACTTCTTTTAAACAGATGTTTTCCTTGACTTTCATGGCTCATGTTTTTTTTCTTTCTTTTTAACTTTTCAAATTGATTTTAATTTTATTCATTTGGTTTTACTTTGTTTATTTTTTTTTGTCTTATTTTCTGTCTGTTTTTCATGTCATTTCTTTACTGCAGTTTGATCTCCATTTCTTGAATGAAAGGTGCTGTCCAAATATAATGTATTATAATTATTATCATTATTAAAAGTAGTAGTATTTATTTAACCTTTTTTTTTTAGACTTTATACTGTATATTGTTCTTGTCTTTATGTCTCTGTCTGTGCAATCGTAACATAAGTCATTTCTGTTTCTGATCAGATTATTATTATTATTATTATTATTATTATATTATTATTATTATTATTATTAACAATAACAGTAGAAACATTTATTTTTATTTTAGATTGTACATTCTATATTTTTCTTGTTTTTTTGTCTCTGTCTGTGCAGTTGTAACGTAACCCATTTCTGATTATTATTATTATTATTATTATTATTATTATTACAAACTCTGACACTTAAGTCATTTTTGTTTAGGCCTATATTTTAAAAAGTGGTGTCTCTAAAAGCACCTGTGGAAATGAACCACCCTTTAAAGTGTGTTTGAGATGCCATAATGAAAGGATTGGTTGTTTGTACAGAAATGTTATCAGGGCCGCCCACCTTCTTACACACGTAGTCTCCCGGGAGATAGACCACAGACTTCAGCCTCTTCAGCATGTCAAAGATCATCTGTCTGTCACAGCCCTGAGAAACAGGAGTGAAGGAGACTTCTGTGAGTCTTACGTACATTCTAGTGCACATATAGGATTCACAGTAAATCATGTGTTTAAGTCTTCCATGTGTGTCTGAGAGTGAAATATTTACACTCTAAACTGTAACTCACTTGAAAGAGAGCCACTTTGCTCACGATAGAGTAGTTAACGTCCGCTGCAATGTCCAGACGCATCTTATCAGGGAGCTGGACGAGTAAATCCCGCTCATCTGAACAGAAAGAGGGAGAGACAGAGACAGAGACAGAGACAGAGACAGAGAGACCGAGCGTGAGAGAGACAGAAAGTGACAGAGAGAGAGAGAGAGAGACAGACAGACAGAGAGAGAGAGAGAGAGAGAGAGAGAGAGAGAGAGAGAGAGAGACAGAGTTCAAGTTCAAGTTTATTTATATAGCACATTATCATACACAGAAGGTCATTCAATGTGCTTTGGAAAATAAAATAAAGATAAATATAATGAGAGGGATAAAAGATAAAATAAATAAAATGTAAAAGAATACATAAAATAACATTAAAAGTGCAATAAAAGTGCAAATAATTAAAAGAAGGCAAAAGAGAGAGAGAGAGAGAGAGACAGAGACAGAGAGAGACAGAGAAAGAGAGAGACAGAGAAAGAGAGAGACAGAGACAGAGAGAGAGACAGAGAGAAAGAGAGAGACAGAGACAGAGAGAGAGAGAGAGAGAGTCGCTTTGACACACCCACACCCACTCTGTCATAATAAACTTCTTTGACGTCCATGTGACTTTTACACGCTGCCAAAATCAACCGCTCACCCACACACAACCACAAACACACACAGCCCGGCTCCAGAGGGGAGCACTGGGTAAACTGGCCTCATCTGTCATGGAGCTGGGATCTCTGGCGAGAAGGACGGAGCCTGAAACCCGCTAAAGCAACAGTTCAGCCGAAACTCTGACAGGAACAGGTCAGCACTGAGGAACCGTTAGGCCCTCTCTCGCTTACACGCTTTCTGACACCGTGTGAGAACGTCCTGATCAGTTCATCCTGCTGTTATGCCTCACGCTCACCCCATTTCAAGAGAAACCAGGATGTCTTAAAGTAAAGTAAAGACACCACAGCACCCAGTGTGAAGTTCTTTCTCTGCATTTAACCCATTCACCACGTGAAGCAGGGGGCTGCCACCAACGAGGGCAAGGGTTCCTCAGTTAGAACACTAGCAGTGTTGGGATTCGAACCCACAACCTTCTGATAGCATAGGCAACGCCCTAACCACTGACGTTAGTGAACAGTGAACTGACTTTCCAGCTCGATGTGGTTGGAGGCGAGACTGGGATGTTTTTGAGGACGGAGACGTCAGCAGCAGGGAGACACGCGGCCAGAAGGAATCTTTAAGAAAACCCAGTGTTAACTCCATTAAAAAAGGCGGTGCAGTGCTCCTCGTATTTTTTGCCACCCTTCCAAGCATAAATCCACGTGAAGAATCAGGATATAGCAGAAATAACATGTGTGACCACATGTGAAAAATGGGTTCACACTAAAAACGTGATTATGTAATAACATGTAACATGTCACACATGAACCATAATCATATGGAAAATGTAATTAAATAAAAAACGCGTAATTGTGAAAAAGGCGATAAAGTAAATTAAAAAAAAATTGTTAT
This sequence comes from Bryconaethiops microstoma, assembly GCA_037577275.1. Lineage (NCBI taxonomy): Eukaryota > Metazoa > Chordata > Actinopteri > Characiformes > Alestidae > Bryconaethiops > Bryconaethiops microstoma. The sequence goes on from JBBJLS010000018.1 coordinate 19,633,404, forward strand.
ACCAAAAGCGTATCACACAGCATTACATCTCCTAGCTACCTTACTGTGTATCGATGAAATAATTTTCTACCCCATCAAAAAGGCCGTGTGAAAAACACACGAAAACCTAATTAGGTAAAAAAAAACCCATGCAATTATAAAAAATGTGCTGAAGTGAAAAATGTGTGATCATATTAAACAGTGTTACATTTTCTTACATTTATTACTAATTCAATTCGTAGAGATGGACCATATTTGAGGTGAAGGGAGAAACGGGCTGAACGGCTCTTTTGCTTTAGAGCAGCGTTCACTAAACCCTCTCTACCCTTAAACTGCACTGACCGACTGTTCGTGTCTCTTGGTTTGAGGAATATGACCACCTTGCCCTCATCAGTCCCTCTTAGCTGATGGCTTTTGTACCCCTGGGCTTATTAGATCAAATCCCACAGGTAAGATAAGCAAACTCTGATGAATCAAGGTGGACGTTTTCACAAATCAGATCTTACAGCTTCCTTCATCTTGAACCCACTTAGGTGATCCTGCAGGTTCTCTCATGTTCTCCAGTGAGAAAGTTAACTTTAGCGGAATGCTGACAGGACTTTTTCAGGTAAACTCCACCGAAACGCATTAGTCAGCACACAGAGTGGATATGTTTCCATGGAGACTGATTACTAAGATTAGCTGGAGGTTTCGTCAGGCCACCTTTATACAAACGATGTGTGTTTGGGGCTGTTTCACACACTTACACACACGTAGGCCACAGAGAGCGAGGCCTGTTAAGCCCTCCTGAACTCCTGCTTATGGCATCTCTGGGCACTGAATTCCCAATAAGGATTCCCAATAAAGTTACTGGATCTGAGGGGAACTGCTGCACACCTGTCTGGCCTGACTGATCACCACGGGACCCCAGGTCACCAGCTTCCACCTGATCACCACCTGCAATCGCTGAGGCCCCATCCAAAATGCCCTCGACTGGTTTCGGCAGCTCACAACTCCACACGTGCCCTGCCCCAATTACCCCAACAACAATCCTGTTGTTTATGGACTACAGACTCTCAGCTACTCTTCCAACACAATGTTCCTTTATGGAGACTTAGTGGTTCCAACTCTGGTAGCCGTAGGTGGCCTATCTGGCCTCCTCTTGTTATTAATCCCCATAAAAACTCATTTTTCTTTCTCTCCGGGCCGACCTGAGGAGGACGGGTTCCCCTATTGAGTCTTGGTTCCTCCTGAGGTTTCTTCCTCCAGCTGAGGGAGTTTTTCCTCGCCTCTGTCACCTTTGGTTCACTAGAGACTCGGACCTGGACTCTGTAAAGCTGCTTTGTGACAGCTTGGTTGTAAAAAGCGCTATATAAATAAAATTGAATTGAATAGAATTTTCTTGTCTTTGTTTTCACTCTCCTTTTATGTCTTTGTTTACCTTATCCATTGGTCTTTGCCCCGCCCCCTTGTTGTCCTGCTCACCTGTGTCTTGTTCCTGACTCCGCCCCCGCCCAGGTGTTCTCATTTCCTTAGTTACTATAAACACCCCTGTGTTTAAATAGACATTGTTGGATTCTTTGCATATCTCCCCATATTCTCCCTGTTGACTCTGTTAACTTTTGTGTTTGTCTTTAAATTCCTAGTTTCTTGTAGGATACTTGCCTCCGGATCAAGGGGTCATGGGTTCGAATCCTACCTTCAGCACCACCACTGGGTTCCTGAGCAAGACCCTTAACCCCCAGTTGCT
>JBBJLS010000018.1:19651223-19663662 GCA_037577275.1 Bryconaethiops microstoma
CATATTTTAGTGTAAACCTTAAATATGCCCCCAAATATGCTCCCAAAAGACTTTAATTGCATTTTAATCTCAGCTTAATACATCACCCTTAAAGAAAATGTGAAGGTAAACCTGTATCCGTACCGTACAGTTTATACTGAACTCCCGCAGTGCTAGAATGTAAATACTGATGTTACCCCTGTATAGACTGGACTGTAATTCATGCAGCATGTTTTGTTTGGTATAAGCAGGTAAATACAGTTATAAATGTATTTAATTTACAGTAATAAAAATACAGGCTTTAAAAACACTCGAGACGCTCCACGGGGGAAAGAAGAAATAAATGGCATTCTCGGATTGGCTACGTTCAAACCTCCCGCCTATGAGTATTATATATTGCCACGAAAAAAGCAGTGACGTCCAGGCCTCGTCCACCACGCCCCCTCATCCACCACGCCCCCTCGTCCTCATGCAGGGTTTATGTTTGGGCGCCATGCTTAGCAACCCTACACGAGGACAAGGTGGCGTGGTGGATGAGGGGGCGTGGTGGACGAGGGGGCGTGGTGGACGAGGCCTGGACGTCACTAAAGCAAAAAAAAATTGTGGAGGAAATCTGCAGTTTCCCCATTAGTGCAGGGGTTTCAGCTAACAATTATTAGTTCGGTTCTCAGAAAAAATCCACGTTGGACTGAAACCGCGACTGCTGATCCGCGTTAAAGTGGAGGTTTACTGTATATATTATATATATACACACACACAACATCCTGGCTTCAGTAGAGGCTTCAGTAGAGGTCTCTGTCTGGAAGCAGGCGTCTTCGACAGATGACACTGAATATTGGATTAAGCGAAGCTGAGGGCCGCTTGGTGCACAGCTGAGCTTCAGAACAGCACCAATGGTTCTAATGTGTTAATGTGTCTGATTGGCAGGCGAGACTGCAGCTGTCTGCGTGGCCTGGGCCGGGGGATTAGGCAGATACACGGCCGATGTAACGCAGCTGAAATCTCGCGTCAGCAAAACGCGGGATGGATCATCCCACACTGACAGCGCTTCACAAATTCCATTTCTCTCCTGCTGGACTCTGCTTTTGTTCTTGCTATACATACGTCTTTACAGTGCTATGAAGTCTTTATACAGCACCGACTTTTCATCTAGACTTTGTTCTGACTGCCTTTTGTTGTCCTTGTCTTTTTAATTTCATGATTTATTCACTCGTTTTGTCTTTTAAGCACATAATAGCAAATTCCAACAACCTCTGAATACAGAACTTATGTTTGGGTATCTTTTTTTTGCCATAAAATGAGAACATAAACACTGTTCAAATACCAAATTTAACTTTCCATTTAATTTCCAGTCCTTACAGTTCGCATATGTAAATTTAGCTGCAAAATGTTTTCAGGTCAATGTTTTTGTGATGTCATAAAAACCAATGCACTTTTGTATGTCCACCAATTCAGCCCTCAGCAGTTTAGCTACGACCCACTCACACTGACGTTATAAGGAGTGTTGTAGCCTGGAGTGCTTTTTGAACTCAACTTAATGTAGGACAGCCATTTGAAATTTACATATTTTAGTCTTAAAGGTACAGCAACAAATCAGCCTGTTCAATTTCAAGGGACAAAGAGAGTCCGGAAAAATCATTATCTAAAAACTGATTATGACTGATTATGTAGCATAAAACTATGCAAATGTCTTAAGAGGACTTTATGTAAAGGAAATCTAGCAAATGTACTCTTTAAAGTCTGCAGTGCTGTGGTGCTGCAGGACCTGAGACAGTCCAGGCTACGCAGAATGAATACGTTTAATAGTGTGGAGGCGAAGCAGGGCCCGCCTGAAACAGCCTGGAGGTAATTTGTGTATCAGAATGGTTATTTGTTATGAAGTGGTATCCCATGCATAAAGGGTGCAATTATGATGAGCGGCGACTTAAATGCAACGATTTCGCTTGTCACATTAAGTGCGGGTATCTTGTAAACGTGTCATCTTTTAGACAAGATAAAAAAATATATGTTTCTGCTCATAAAAAGTTTGCTGTTCCTTCCAGCTTCTTTTTTATTTTCGAGCAAAATTTCAAGAATTTGTCCTTTATGTTGCTCTCAATTATAGAATGTTCAAACCATACACACAAACACACACACACAAACACACACACACACACACAGAGCATGTTAAATCTCATTAAACGATAAAGGAGCTGTAATCCTGCCAGGTATAAGCCTGTGAGGTGATGAGGTGAGGAAGGGAGGAAGACTATGTGCTGAAGAAACGGTTACGTGATCCACAAAAGTAGCACAAGAAGACAACGGAGGATATGAGCTCCGAGGAGAAGAACTGAGAGGAGTTAAAGGTCCTATTTTATGAAAGATATTTACGCTGTAAACAAACTGTACTGAGAAACAGCTTTAGGTTCAGGTTCAGGGTTAAGGTTGAGTTTGAGGCGTAGAACTGGGGAAAATTAGGGCCTGTTTTATGTAAAACCAATTTTTTGTCCGTTTTTTAAAGAAAAGAGGTTGATGTGGTACATAAACACTATTACAGTTTTGGTTTTTAGCATTTTAATCCCCAGTATTGCACAGTACAGGACAGCCAATCAGAACAGGGCACTCTTAAAGGCTCAGTAGCAAAAACAGCCTGTTTGGGAAAAAAAAGAGATTAAATATTATTATTTATGACTGAACTAACAAGTAAATGAAAATAAAAAAAAAGAAAATTGAATTGAATAGTATTTAGGTATTTTATCAAATGCATATTAAATGAAAGAAAAACATATACATATATATGTGTGTGTGTGTGTGCGTGCATATGAGTATACTGCTCTATGCACTAACAGTTAAAAAGCAAGATAAATGAAAAAAAAACAATAATAATAATAATAATAATAATAATAACAATAATAATAGTCTTTATTTTTGTCACAACTTCTTCCTCTGTGATTTACACGTGAAGATTATAAAGCTACAAAAACACAGTTTAAATGAAAAGGCACATTTTTTAAATAACATTACAATTATAAATGTATCCCGGTTCATTTGTCAAAAGCATGTTTTTGTTCTACGTCGGGGTTGTGTAGCTCAAGAGCTCAGAAATATTTTCATCTCTCTTGTGGAGAAATGGTAGATTTGCTCATAAAGAAAAACCTTTGAAGAGAACAAAAAGAACAAAAAAAAAAAACCCAAAAGGAAACAAAGCCCCATTCAAACACAGTCTTACTTTCTGCTGGTGTAAAAGCCTAGAAATACAGACCCTCTAATCATAAACTCTTTCACTAATGTGAAAGGCAATTAGAAGCTCGCTAATGATCAAGTTCCGAAGGCCGTAATGGGCTTTTAATGAAACGGGAGCTTTTTAAAGCAGTGTGGACCACAAACAAAGGAGCTAATGAACAACCCTCCATCTTTCAACGCCAAACTGCTCGCCGCACGGTCACATGGGAGCCCCGTTTAAATCTGCATAATTTCCCTTTTACTGCGCTTGGAAACAGCGCCGTGTTCCTGGCGAAGAGTTTGTTGTCAAATTGTTAAAAGTTTGTCTCTCTTACAAACTCATTCACACACACACAGAGTTTCGAATTGTGCAGCTGTCAACGTGACAGTCATCCATCACCCTGAAAACTCCAATTCCACCCATATTAAGCTCGTCTGCTCCAGAGAGTCTGGAAATTGTCACAAGGAATCAAAAACCGGCCAGAATTTTTTTTAAAACGCAGCAGGCGCCAACATTTAGAAGGCATTAGAAGATGATGCAAGTTATCGAAAGCTTGTCAGAAACGTTGCAATGAGGTGCTGACGGACTGAAGGGCTTTTTGGAGCGAAGAGTTTCTTCACTCTTATATTTGTAAAGAATAGACAAAACACATCGACGGTTTGAGTGGAAACTAAACGGCTGCGGATCAAATCAGACAAATTTGCTCAAATATGCCTCTAAGCACGGTTAAAAAGATCCTTTTAATAATTTAATAAACCCGAACAACCTCGAGGCTCCTCTGCTTCCTCACTATTATCAAGTTAGATCTTCTTTAAACTTGTTACTAGTTTTAGGAAATGTAAAATCTAGGCATAATTCATCTGAACATCAGTATCTAAGTAGAATAAAAGAAATTTCTGCCCAGTCTTGATCCGCTTAATGTAATATTAACAGAGACTTGGGGTGATTGAAAATGCATTAACAATGAAATTATAACACTGATCAATATAAAAAACAATATAGTACTGGTATATACCAATACCCGTTTTGTCATACAGTTTATCAGCAAATAATAATAACAATAATAATAATAATAATAATAATAATGATAATATTGATTTAAAAAAAATACACAATTGTCTCAAGTATCCCAAATGTAATCAATCAGCTAAGACAAGCTATCCAACACGTGTATATGCGAATGGCTCTAAAAGTGTGTGTGTATTATGTATTTAAATGTCATGTTGATTAATGGGTATGTCACGTCTGGTCCAAAGCCACGCCCACAATGGAGCCGGTCACGCGAATACTAGGAGGTACACAGCTCTGGGCACGGGCTGGTGATGTAATGGGGCGTCGTCTGGCTGGTCGTTAGGTGCTTAGGCAACGCAGGTGCTGACGAGGAGCTTCGTTAGCGTAGTACTGAGTTGCTGAGTACCTTACGACGGGTCCACCTGTCTTGCGTAAAAAGTAAATGTCGTGATTATTGTCTCTGTTGCGTGATTGGTGGTTCGGGTGAGTGTGGGGGTACCAGCCGAACCCCAGAATCGCTGTGTGGTCTCCCCTCTAGTTCCCCTCTAGGTGAACTCTTCCCCGAACAACAAAAAAACAATATCTATGCTCTGGGTCGTGAGTTTGCGTCCTGTGTGATGTGTACTCACGTAAGGCGAGCGCACACTAACAGTGAACTGTACCCGCTCTCTTCGAGCCTTCTCTCCAGTGGTAGTAGAGAGGGGTCACTGCCGGCCTAGCCACAGTCAGCTGGAACCCTCATCGGTCTGGCCTATGTGATAGTTAACTGTGTGTGTATGTATCTCTACACTCTACCCCAGTCTGATGTGAGACCTCCACGAAGTGTGGAGAGTGAAAAAGTGTCCAAGCCCCCGAAGGCAGAGGGGTTGCTGAGGCTGTGGAGGAATCGACTCGGTGGCAGAGTTCGGATCCTGGGTGCAGAGAGAGATGCACAGAAAGAGAAGGTTCACCAGCCCAGTGTATTTGAATTCGAGTTTGTCTGTGTACTCCGGAGAGGAGGTCCTCCGGTATACGAAGCGAAACTCATGACCAGAGCTGTGTTTTGTGTTTTGTAGCCGCCACGGCTGAAAGGAGTCTTGTTTTGCCATTAAACCTAATTTATTATGTGACTGCTGTCTCCTGCTAGTGCGTCCTTCCCACCCGAAACACGACAAGGTTGTAACACTTTGTCCGCTGGGCGCTAGTGGCCTTTAAAAGAATGGAGCAGAAGGTGAAAATGTTTAGAAAGTAAAGTAACACTGCATTTAAATGTGAAGAAATTGTGTGTCTGTGGACTGCGTGTACTTATTTACTCATATGCACACTTAAATAAAAAAAAATACCCACAAAACATGTAGTCTAGTGAAGGTTATCAAAACGTTTGGACACGACTGTAACAATCGCACTCTCTTCATATCACTGTGGTCTATAACGGTTCAGATCGAGTGAGTGAACCCTGTGTAGGACGCTTTGATTTCTGCTGTACATGTCGGTCAGCGGCTCCTGGGTGGACTTTTAAACTCATGCAGCAGGAGTGGAGAGTCAGGTTTATATGTTTCTATTTATTTGTTGTATTTACATGCTCTGTACTATATTCACTGTGGAGCTGTTCGTATTTTCTTAAAGGAAGGCCCTGTTGACCCTTTACTGTCCTTTGGCAACAACAGCTTTCTTTTTTGCTTGACTACAATATTAAATAATTGTTTATTCGTTTTGGAAACCGAAAGCTTTATGTGTTCCACAATACATTTTTTTTCTTATGCCTGTAGCAGTCTTTACTTTTTCAAGCACAAGCTGAGGCAGCAATTGTGTCCTAAAATGTCCTGAATTGGTTCAGTGGAAAAGTACAATTTCTTATTCATAAATAAAAGCAGTTTAAATCTTACAGGTTTCATATAAAATGATACACAACAGTAAGTATAATCTGAACAAATAATCGGAATAAATGAACAAGTCTCAGTTTATTAAATTTTGTCACTTTCTATGCAAAACACAACATCCATTTGTCTGTGTTCTTCATTACTCATGCAGTGAAGGGTGACTATATATTGCCCAATATACATTAACCCACAAATCAGGAGCATTCCTGCTGGAAAATGTGTTTTGGAAGGAATTTATTTTCCTATAAAAAGTGTGATCTTGCCTCTAAAACGTATGTTTTGTCACGGATTGCAAAGTAGCATCAGCAAATGGCAACTAAAATATAGGCCTGCAGTATATATCATTTCATTATGTGCAATATCTTCTTATTATTACATGCAATAGTCTTACCATGTGAAATACGAGCACTTACGTCAATATTACCGAACTACTACTGATCTCTACTACAACAATAACAGACTTCTAACTTCTATTAGTGCTACTAGTAATTATAGTGCTACTAGTAATTATTAGTGCTACTAGTAACTATAGATAAATAACTAGTAAGTTATTTATCTATAGTATCAACATCCCAGGATTTGTGTATATAGCATAGAGAATTTTATTTGGACTTCATGTTTTAAGCGGTTCTTTGTGTGTCTGTATAACTGTACAGTTAACGTAGGCAATTTCCCCCGCGATGAATTATGTTTTCTGTCTCTGATTCTAATTCATAAGAATATAATAGAAAGACCTCAGCCCTCTGATTGGCTGTTGCTCGAGTCTGTAGCTGCTCATTTGCATAAAGTTGCTCAGCTTTTTTGTCGTCTGGCGTCATGTCGCTTTATGTGGCCCAGCAAAACGAATTACTTCTGGCCGTGTGATCTCAGGACTACAAATATAGCAGCGTTTAAACGATTTACAGATGAAAATCTGCTCTCTACTCATTAAGCACGTTTTTACGTGTGTGATATTTATCACTGGTTCATTTATCCGTCATTCACATTCCACCTCCCCATTCCTCTCTCGTTCCCTCGGCCTAAATTAGATCAACAGCCGATGGTGTTATATTCCATACACCCCATTACCTGTAGTTCTCAGTAAATAGCCTCGTGTCACCTCCAATTTCTCCACTAACCTCCTCTCCCATGCACATTCTCCACCCCCTCACGCCGCCTGTGGCAGAGTTTACTGCGTTAAGCGGCCATTAGGCAGGCAGAGCAGGCAGTAATAAGGCTTGCTTAGGGAGAGTTATGCTGTGTGTTCCTCACTTATGGCAGCTGGATACTGGCGCATAATGGCCAGAAGATACAGAGTTTTATTAGCAGCACTTTCAGCGCAGACGCGTCTACTACACCCCAATATATCCATCTACTGTACAATCACACACATTTAACCTGCAATCCCGTGCCTTTAAAAGTCTATAATCCTGAATAATAAAGGGATAGGAAATAATAGCTGAGATATTTCCCATGAACGTTGTAAAATATTATTTCCAACCTATCTAAATGTCACTTGAGCGCTCAGGTGAGTTTGAATGGCTTGGCTGTCTGGGAAAGACACTAAAAATGATGCATTAAAATCATAAAAATTTGCTTGATTCATATATGCAGCACTTGAACACACTTCTGCCTTTGAGTTTACTTCATTTTTACAAAAATGAGGCTTACATATTTTTTCAATGTCTCATTTTACACACACACACACACACACACTATAGTGCACACTATGGCACACATGCATGAACATATATAGTGGAGGTAGTCAGGTCAGACTGATTCTGTAAAGTGTGTAGGAGAGACTGGAAGGCATGTCTTTTCTTTCTTTCTTTCGTTCGTTCTTTCTTTTCTTAAACACCCACTGTAGAGAGAGAAATGAAGAGATTTGGGAAGGATGAGACATGTTTCTTCCTCTTCAAACACTGAATGTGAATAAACACATTGTACATTATACAGTGCAGTCTGTCATCTGTAGGTCATAAGAGTTTTTGTGTCTATATAGTGGTAGAATATATATTCAGTGTGTGTGTATGTGCATGACAGTGTGTGTGTGTGTGTGTGTGTGTGTGTGTGTGTGTGTGTGTGTGTGTGTGTGTGTGTGTGTGTGTGTGTGTGTGTGGTCTTATGGCAGAATCGCAGAGCGTTTGCAGGTCATATGTGGCTCTGAGATGAAGAGTCCCTTTGTGTTAATGTGAGCCTTGCTTGCAGGCATCTGGAACTACTGATGGAAACAACACACCTCTGCTAAAACACGCGCACACACACACGCACAGAGTTGCTAATCCTATAGCTCTTTAACATGTATGCATGTATTTATATATGTGTTTTTAACATTTTACGCATATAATGCATACGTGAGTATATATGTTTTTATCATTTCTCTCCATTGAATGGGTTTTGAAATTCGCACTCTGTATGACTGTGTGAGGAAAAGAGGGAGTGAGGAAATAAGTGAGAGGGAGTGAGGAAGGAAGTGAGGGAGTAAATAAAAAAAAATATGTATGTATTAATTAAAGGTAACTTTGACCCGTGGCCTCGTTCAGCAGGATAATGAGCCCGGCCACACTGCAAACATTGTTCAAGAATGTTTTGAGGAACATGACAAAGAGTTCCAGATGTTGATTTGCCCTTCAAATTCCTCAGTAATCGATCTGATCGAGGATTTGTGGGCTGTGCTGGACAAACTTGTCTGATCCATGTAGACGCCACCTCACAACTTACAATATTTGAAGGATCTGCTGCTAACGTCTTGGTTTCAGATACTACAGCACCTTCAGAGGTCTTGTGGACTCCATGCCTCGTCTGGTCAGAGCTGTCACGAGGGTGACCAACACAATATTAATAATGTTGTGACTGACTGAAATCAATAAAACCCAAGACAAATCAACACAAACTCTATGGGGCAAAGTAAGAGCATATAAAATATGTTTAATTGTCAAATAGGTAGCCAACATCTCATCACAGGTTCATAGAGAATTTGTGTCTTAAGGGTGAGGAATTGTGTAACCGTGGCGACCCTAAATTACTATATAAAGTGGTGCTTGAAAGTTTGTGAACCCTATAGAATGTTCTATATTTCTGCCTAAATACCTACATAAGTTCTAAAATTAGATAAAGAGAACCCAATTAAACAAATATGACAAATATTATACTTGGTCATTTATTTTTTTGAAGAAAATGATCCTTAAACTACAATCAGCAAGTGGCAAAAGTATTTGAATCTTGGCTTTCGGAATCTGGTGTGACCACTTAGTGTGCAGAAATAGCTGGAACTAAACATTTGTGGTAACATATTGATTAGTCCTGGACATCAACCTCCTTACAGAATAGCTTTAATTCAGAGATTCTGCTGGTTTTCCTTATATGAAGTGTTCACTTTAGGTTAAGGACTATGTTCGGGATTAACCTGGTGTTGTTCTCTTGCTGTTCTTGAGATCCAGTTCACAGACTGATAACTAGACAGTTTCCTTTAGAATTCAGCATAATAATTTAGAAATCATTGTTCCATCAAGATGGCGAGTAGGCCCAGATGCAGCAAAACCAAACCGTGATACCTCCACCTCATTTAAACCAAAAACCAATCTCATTTCCTGAGGTTCTCAGTAATCTCCATTGGGCCATGATACATTTCCACAAACGTGTTGTGAAGATTTGATAGATCCCTGTTCTTTCAATAAAACAGGGCACTCACACTTGATTGTTATCCCATTGGTGGAATACACATGACTCTAATTTAACCAAATTAACTACTACTTCTAGAAGACGACATGCTTTTGCCACTCACGTGTAATATTAAGTCCTTTTTCCTCAATATATAATGGTATAATAACCAAGTATAATGTTTTTGTTTTGTTTGCTTAATCTCTTTGATTGCATTTGGGATGTGTGTGAAAATCTAATGGTGTAGAAAATTCTAACAACAACCTTTCAAGCAACACTGTAAATTAACATGACATACAGGTTATATAGAGGAATGGGAGTTCGGGCCCTCATTCAGTTTAAGGGGTTAAAGTAACTCTCACTCCTGGAGAGTTTTCACTTAAAGTAGGTGAAACTGCAGGATAGGTTAAGGTGTCTAGTCCTTGGGGCCTTTTTTGTGTGTGTGGAGTAAAGAAATGAGGACCTGAGGCTGTATGTGTGAGTGTTTTGAGTGTGTGGTGTTTGGCCTGTACTAGCCAGCCCTGTGCACTTCACACTGCTGGAATGTGTGTCAATAAAAACATGCCTGGAGTGTTCTTGCTTTTTTACTTCTGACTTGATGTTTGATTTATACTAGAATCTGATGCCTAGGGTGTGGGTGTGGGTGTGTGTGAGTGATAGTGGAGGCATGTGTGAGCCTGTTTGTACACCTCAGCATCTGTTTTACCTGACTGACTGCGGCGAATCCTTTTGGCCCTTTATGCGTGCAGACAGTCTGTTATTTGTCTGGTCTGTGGAGGGCTGTTGATGGTGTGTGTTTCTGGTTGGTGACTGGTGTGTGTAGCAGTATATGGAAAGTCCGCCAAGAGCTTTGGAGTTAGAGTAGGGAAGGCTTGCTGTGTTTTGTTGTGGGATGCTGTCTGCTTTTAGCCCCATGACAAACTACTGTTATGTGGACAGTAAAATCTATGTGTGTGTAAGCGTGGGCATGTGTGTGTGAGAACCAGAGAGAAAAAGACAGAGAGAGGGATGAGCCACACCCTCATAAATGACTGACAGATGTTCAGCATGTCTTTAAATATTCATGAAAGAGTCCAAACACAGTTATTCACACACACACACAGACACACACTCGCAAGTTTGCTTTTATTCCTTGTCAGGACCAGTGTGTATTATAAATGTAGCTGTTGCTCAAAGAAAGCTGTGTTTTTTTGTATTTGTTTTAATGTTTGCTTTTCTACGTAGTTTGTACACAGCAGTTGCCCTTTACAGTATGTTAAACTTTCAGACTGAATTAACCAATAGACACTCATCAGCCATAACACTGAATCAGAATCAGAAAACTTTATTGATATCCCGAGGAAATTGCTTATGTAATGACTGCCACAACACAGAGAGACACAGAGACAAGAACAATATAATATAAAGTCTCAATAAAATCAAAATAAAAAATCTGTCGAAAGAAAAAAGCTCAATATGTATACCCTAAGCTACATACAGAAATGCTTGGTATATATACTGATATAAGTAACACAACTGAGTGAAAAACTACCAACATAAATAGTAGTTTGGAGTAAGTTATTCCACTTATTAGAAAATCAGTAGTAAACCACTAAAGGGGAAGTGAATAATATTGTCTTGTTACAATGGAAAATATCAAGGGATGGGAAATATTAGACATTAAGTGAACAGTCAGTTTGCAGTAGATGATGTCAGAAGCATGAAAAATGAGCAAGTGTAAGGTTTTGAGTGACATCAGATTATGATGTTTAGATGATTAGGGTCAGAACATCTCTAAAATAGCAGGTCTTATGGGATGTTCCCAGCATGTAGTGGTCAGTAGTTACCAAAAACGGTCCAAGGAGGGAGAACCAGTGTGCCGATGACAGGGTCATGATCTCCCAAGACAGCTAGCCTGTCTGGTCCAATCCCACAGAAGAGCTACAGTTGCACAAACTGCTGAAAAAATTAATGCTGGATATGATGGAAAGGTGTCATTACACACAGTGCATCACAGCTTTCTGCAACTTGCACTGTGTAGCTGCAGTTCAGTCAGAGTACCCATGCTGACCCCTGTCCACCGCCACAAAGTCCTACTATAGGCATGTGAGCATCAGAACTGGGTCACTGAGCAATGGAAGAAGGTGGCCTGGTCTGATAAATCAAATTTTCTTTTACCTCATGTGGATGGGCGGGTGCACCAGGGTGCACTATGGGAAGAAGGTAGTTTGATGCTCTGTGCAACGTTCTGCCTGTAAAACTTGGGTCCCGGCATTTATATTGATGTAAATATATTGAGACGTAGCACCTATCTAAGTGGCCTGTTTCAGCAGGATAATGTACCCTGCCTCACTTCAAAAACTGTTTATTTGAAGAACATGACAAAGAGTACAAGGTGTTCACTTGGCCTCCAAATTCCCCAGATCTCAAACCAAATGAGCGTCTGTGGGATGTGCTGGACATACCAGTCCAATCCAGGCAGGCCCACCTCACACCTCACAACAAGATCTGCATCCAATGTCCTGGTGCAGATTCCACAGCACACCTTCAGAGGTCTTGTGGAATCCATGTCTTGACAGGCCAGAGCTGTTTTTGGTGGCACAAGTGGGGCCTACACAATATTAGGCCAGTGGTTTTAATGATATCGCTGAGTGCTGTAAATGCTTCACAGTTATTTTGAATTAAAATTTACATTTTACATTTACATTTACGGCATTTAGCAGACGCTTTTTATCCAAAGCGACTTCCATTCCCTAACTACAGGGGACAG
>JBBJLS010000018.1:19663762-19676262 GCA_037577275.1 Bryconaethiops microstoma
TTGTGAAACTCCATCAGCAGCTCCTGGTTTAATTTAATGAAGGACTGATCGAGTCAAACCAGGTTTCTGATGAAACTGCAGTAATACTGAACTTCCACAAGAACTCACTGATATACTGCACATGACATCACTGTTTACTGTAGAATGGCATCTGTATTTATTCTTTAGTTTTATTTAGTTTATTTAATAATTAGTGTGGAAAAAACACTCACTCAACAGTTTTTAAATATTTTCACAGGTGCCTTTGCACAGTACTGTATCAACCCAGAAGACGTAAGTTCACTGGTGATTTTGGATAGTAATTAAAATATTTATATTCATGTTTCCTTGGGTTCTCATCACCCGCAAAGGAAGGGAATCAGTAAGTTGCTCTACAACTAAAAATTTCACATCAAACTCAATCTGTATGACAGGTTCAATTACTGACTTCTGCCAAAAAACTCCCCTCATCCTCAGTTGGATTACTATTAAGTTCACAGGCCATGCCATTTCAACTTTCAAATATGACATAACTCTCACTTTGAAATGTTGCCAGAACCTCAAAAAAAACATCACATATATTTCCTCTCTGAATACTGAGAGCTTTTGTGATGTCTGTTTGACTTTGGCTCACATACAGATATCCATTACTGAGATTGCCGTGTTTATTTGTACTGTAAAAACGACCGAATCCAGAATATGGTCAATTTCATGATGACATCGAGACCTGTACGACCTTTCCTAGTTAAATAGAGCCTATCCTGAAAGTTCTCCCAGGTTCAAAGATTGTGTTTCTTCCGTTGGTTTCTGAGACCTAAAACAAAATAAATTTGGGCATTTTTATTCTTTATGGGCATTTGCATGCCATTTTAACAAAAGATGAGAAGTTAAGAAAGAACTGTATTTATCCTGAGGGAAATTCTTTTGTCATGAGAATGCTTTAGAGGCCGCGAGTGTTTTGCTGTGTGGCTCTGATGGTCCATCATGGAGTCGTGCATGGGGTGGGAGGGGTTCTCTATGATACTGAAGCTTTTTCAGCATTCTCTCGGACACCTCCACCAGGTTCTCCAGTCTGACACCCAGGACAGAACCAGCCTTTTAAGCTATCTTGTCCAGCCTGTTGGCGTCAGCTGCCTTCACCCCACTGCCCCATCTGCAAAAAAACACCACACTCTCTACTCCAGTATCAGCTCATGTTAAGCATTAATATTAAGCAACTTCCTCCAGGACCAATAAAGTTTTCTGATTCTGATTCTTATTAAAACCCCGGTATCAATTCTTATTATAACACGTTTTTTTAATTACGAAAGGAACACCAAACAAAACTCAGCATGATACCTGACACCTACAGCATCAACACAAACTTGCATAGGAGGAGATGTTTGGCCATATGACAATTTTCCATCTTCCAGCACGGATTCTTCCACCACTCGCATTCTAAGGGTTAATTATTTCCACAGGTGTTTTGTGAACACACCTTTAGCTCTGAATGCACACAGATTTCTGAAGCCATCTGACTTGCTCGTCTATCGTTCAGACAAATTGAATTAGTGCAGAGCATTTATCTATGGCTGGGAGGGCTCGAGTCGGTCTGATCAAAAGGCTGGTGCTCCATTTGGCCCATAATGGCTCATCTCACAATGTCAAATCAAATAAGCTGTTTGATAAGAGCAGCGGAGGTTTTAATTACAGTAATGATCTCATCTTGCATATCCAGCAGCACGGCCGTATCCCAAAGCAGATTAAAACCATCTGAAGCCTCCTCACCCAGAAGGAGTTGCTTTGCAACACGCATTCATGTAAATGAGTTAATGCATACGTGAAATGCTTCAACTAGCTGAGCATGAAAGGGTTGCCGTTTTAAATTCCGATAAGGCTCCACAAAGACAAGATTTTAAACATGAAGTGCTAAAAGGAGTTTGAGAGTGATGGCATAGTAGAATAGCTTTTGTTTCTTAATCATAAATCCTGGAGCTAACTATGGTTTCAAGCATTCATTGATTTAACACACCTGGACGAGCTCATTAATTTATTATAGACTCATAATTCCTATAACTTCATGACCTGGATCATCAAGGGCTCCTTAACCAGAGGAATTGGGGGCGGGGAGACTACAGCATGAAAGTGAATCTGCAATTGACTAAAAATCATGAAATAGGAACTAAAATATGTACTTAGCAAATGGTCTAAGTAGACTCACAAGTCAGCAAAAAGCGAGTCAATCAGCGGCGAGTCCAAGACGACTCGTGAGTTGGTAACTGTCGAGTCCAGGTCAACTTGCGAATCAGTAAATGGCAGGTCAAGGCTGACTTACGAGTCAAGTCTAGAATTGGTAAATGGCAACTCACAAGCCAGAAAATGGCAGGTTGAGGTCACAAGTCAGTCAATGAGGAGTCTGAGTCGACTCATGAGTCACTAAACGGCGAGTACAGGTCGACTCAAGACTGTTAACGGCGAGTCCCGATCAACGGCAAGTCTGAGTTGACTTGCGAGTCAGTTAATAGCAAGTCTAAGGTTGACTCGCAAGCCAGTAGATGGCAGGTCCAGGTCACCGTCGAGTCTTCAGGCAGTAAACAGTGAATGCAGATCAAGTCGCAAGTCTCTTAACGGCGAGTCCAGGGTGAGTCAGTTAATGGCAGATAGAGGTCAGTAAACGCAGAGTCCCAGTCAGCTCTTTAGTCAATTAAGATGTGCCTTGAATCCCTACCTCTGTCAGAAAAACTAAATTTCCATTTATGAAACCCCTGGCAAAAAGTTCTGCAAGAACGGTCAATAAGAGGAATAAATACAGAGGCTGCGGGGTCGCAGAAGGGAGCAGCGCATCCAGAACTTATGAAAGCTCATCTAAAATTCGCTGTGTCAAAACACACAGCAGGGGTTAGAACACAGGAAGGCAGAGAAATGACAGATAAACTGCAACAGATAAACTGCGACTACAAACCAGAACACAGACGGAAAAAAGTGAAAAACATCCACATAATAGAACTAAGATGAAACACAGTGCAGAATTGCAGATGATGTTACAAAAGTTTACAAACTAGAGTAAAATATAAAGTTTGTGGTGAATATGGAATTTTCTACAATTATGTGGATTTCTACACAAGTGGCCCATCATTAGTTAGTCATTATGATAAATACAGGCTTGTTCAACAAAGACAAGGTGTTTACAGTGTCACTGTTATCAAAAAGTGTTCACAAACTATGACACACACCTATTCAGGCCTTACAGGAATAGGTAGTGGCACACCAAATGAAAATATTGCAAGTAATGCAAAAGAAATACAAATAAGGTAACGCAAAAGGAATTGATCCAATTCATTTTAATGGCAGTCCCATATTATTCTTCACCACTAGCTAAACGGTTTCTTTATTATTCTTTTGTAGCACAAGGTGTGCGATTACTTTTGTTGCTGTTTTGAATTAGTATTTGCCACCACCTAGCAACACCACACTGTATACCTTAGCAACTGCCTAGAAACTCCATAGCAACCAGCTCCTACACCATAGCAACTGCCCAGAAACTACCTAGCACCTATCAACACCATAGCAACCACCTCCTACAGCATAGCAACTGCCTAGAAACTACTTAGCACCTTAGCAACACCACAGCAACCACCTCCTACACCATAGCAACTGCCAAGAAGCTACTTAGCACCTAGAAACACCGTAGCAACCACCTCCTACACCATAGCAACTGCCAAGAAGCTACTTAGCACCTAGCAACACCGTAGCAACCTCCTCCTACACCATAGCAATTGCCAAGAAGCTACTTAGCACCTAGCGACACCATAGCAACCACCCCCTACACCATAGCAATTGCCAAGAAGCTACTTAGCACCTAGCAACACCATAGCAACCACCTCCTACACCAACTCATGTTGCTCAGAAACACCAGCACAGATCGTCTGCTTTATTAGGAACACCTGCTCATCCTGGGCATGCGCAGCATGCAAATCTCAAAATTTGAGATTTTCTCTGTAGTTTTTAATGTTTTATGCAGATCACCAAGAGCAGGAAAGAAGAGTCTGGGGACTCACTGGACTCTCCACGGCAGTAAATAAAAGTTCATTTCCAAAAAGGGAAGAGTGCAAAGAATACAATGATTGCTATGGATGACCAACATAACACCAATTCCACATTGGAAATTGAGCAGAAATGAATCCAGACATGTTTATCACTTACTCAATCATGAGTTTTAGGCATGGAGTTCAATACAGAGCAGCAAAGAAATGTAACTTACCTTTAACTTTGGTAGAGTTTCTCAGAAGCTTGTTTTCCTCTTGATGGTTCATGCAAATTTGAGGCCTCTTTCAAAGGCCTTACTCTGTCCTATGTGGCACTTCTTCTGTCACAGAAACATCATGGCATGTATCTCCCAGCCCTCCTGGAGATCTACTGGCAGAGCTGAACCCTATTACTCCTGATACCCCTGAACCTAATGAGGCCTCAGTTTCCCAAAAGCACCTTAACTGGAGAGGGAGTGTTCAGTGTTATGCTTATTTGACCATTTAAGAATCATCTCTGTACCTAAAATGCTTTCAGGAAAACCAGTCCAGTCCCAACAGACGACCTTGATTAGTTGAATCTGGAGTGCTAAATCAAGGTTCTTCTTCTGCCTATTCTCATAATAAAATCTCTGAGAAGTTTTTTCGCCACCTAGAGGAAGGTATCTCCAGCTCTCTAACAGTAAAAAATCTAAGTGTCCCTATTTTTCTCTCCACGATGTACTACTCTAACATCTACTAGTTCTACTGCACTCACTCAGTTTTCCTGACAAATTGGACTAAAAAAGTGACAGGACGAGTTTTGGTTGGACTTCGTTCAAATATTGACCGTAGTGGCCAGAATGGCTTGAGTGCACAGTGTGGAAAATCAAAATGATGGCTCAGTTAATGGTGAGGGATTTTGAATGGCTGACAGCTTAAGGTCAGACCGGCAGGTCACAGAGAACCACAGTTAAGAAAGGAAAAGAGATGGACCCCTTGATCTCACTCCATTGGTTTGTACCCCGAGTACATAGTTCCACAAAATATACATACATATGCTCACTGTGTACATGCATACTTATCTAAGTTTACATATAGTTTACATATAGTTTACATATATATATATATATATATATATATATATATATACATTTTAACAATACACATGCACATATTTTTATTTTATCCTATTTTTATATTTTATCTTTATATTTTATCCTAGATTGTATAGTGCACATTTGTATTTTTTTTCTATTTTATTCTATTCCATTGTTTTTCATTTTTGCTGCTCTTTGTTTTTGTCCACTTTCTGCCGTGCCAATGCAAATTTTCCACTTGTGGGACTAATAAAGGTTTATCTTATCTTATCTTAACTTAAAAGAGCAAAATAGTTATATTTAACGTTTCATGAATAATATTTTACATTTTATTTACGTATTTACTAACGAATTTGCTTCTTTAATTGAAATTTATTAACTATTTCATATTACACCTTAGTTTTAATACTATATTCAAGTCAAGTAGGTTTATTGTCATTTTAGCCTTGTACACAGTAAACAGTGAAATGAAACAATGTTCTTCCAGGTCTATGTTGCAACACAAAGACCGAAAACAGAAACACCACAAGACTGCTTAAGTGCAGGACAGGACAAAACACATAGAGTAAAAAGAGATCAAGAATGACAGAGCAACAAAAACCCACGAGCAACAAAGCAACAGGACACGACAACATTTAGTGCAGTCGATGTTTTAATGACGTTTCCTTCATGGTCGCCTCCCACCATGAAGTTCCTGGGTTCAATTCCTGGCTGGATGAGAGTCCTTTCTGTGTGTAGTTTGCATGTTCTCCCTGTATCTGTGTGGGTTTCCAACAGGTTCTCTAGATTTCTCCCACAGTCCAAAGACCTGTCAGGTTCATGCTAAATTGCCCCTCAGTGTGACTCTGTTTTTGCCCTGTGATGGATTAGTGCCCTGTCCAGGGTGTTTCTCCGCTTTTTAACCCATGAGTGCTAGGATATGCCCCAGAAACCCTGGTTAGTATTCACAGTTCAGACGATGGATGGATATCAGATTCAATTCAATTTCACTGTGCTGCCCTTGTTGTTGTGTGTTTCCCACTGTGGAGAAAGTAATTACATTGTTGATGGTGATGCCATAGAGTGAGGTAAGGGTGCATACCGTGTATACGGTGAACCCGTTTGATTACCAAAATGAGAAACAGGACATCCTACAACCTCACAGCCCTCACATGCATGTAAAGTGGGCTTCCATTCGTTTACTGGCTCTCGTTGCTCCCTGCAAAGTCATAGAGACGCATGACACTAACTGTATGTATGGGAGAAAATCACACATCATTATTATTCTCGTTATTCTATTATTTTGCCCTGCTGCCAAGAGACTGCACCGTTGGCTTGACCTTTATTGCTCTGTGAAGTTCAGCATCCTATAGTTCCTACGTACATATTCTTAGTAATTATGTAGAAAGGATGTGAGAGGTTCAGCACATGTGACCTCAGTGTGAAACATTAATTAGACCTCTGCCCTTTTCTCCCCTGTAACTGTCTCTGCGAGTGACAGAAATGTTAACGCATCAATACCATCTCACTCCACCACACAGGCAGAGCAAAGCGAGAAAGTTGCATAAATAAATGCAAAAAGTATCCACATTTACATTTAATGCATTTAGCAGATACAGCATTTGTGTGTTACTCTAGATAAAAGCCATTTGTGTTTTGTGGTCCACAAGAAAATACGCCTCTCACACTAACACTGACAGCCAGGAGAAGTTTGTTCCACCACTTTGGTACCAAAACAGAAAAGTCTTGATGTACTTCTTCAAACTTTGAGAAGAGGGGTGTCAGGTTAAGCTATGCTTGATGCTTGAAGAGAACAAGCTCCAGGCCCCTACTTTCACACTGATCCAAGACCTGCATCCCCTATTTTTACACTGATCCAAGACCAGCAGCCCCTATTTTTACACTGATCCAAGACCTGCAGCCCCTACTTTTACACTGATCCAAGACCTGCAGCCCCTACTTTTACACTGATCCCAGACCTGCAGCCCCTACTTTTACACTGATCCAAGACCAGCAGCCCCTATTTTTACACTGATCCCAGACCTGCAGCCCCTACTTTTACACTGATCCCAGACCTGCAGCCCCTATTTTTACACTGATCCCAGACCTGCAGCCCCTATTTTTACACTGATCCAAGACCTGCAGCCCCTATTTTTACACTGATGTAAGGCCATACGGCGAAATGGCTTTAATTGGTCGCACCATAAAAGATTAAACAGTTGCATGAAAAATTGATTGGTGGTGATGGAAAAATGGAAAAATTGATTGGTGGTGATGGAAAAATTGAAAAATTGATTGGTAGTGATGGATAGGTGGTGTGAGAGAAAATCTCAGAAGGAATAATTATCTGAATAAAAGTTGTCAAAGTAGTTCATATTAGAGATAATCCCTAGTTGCAGACTTATACAGGAATCCAGGTTATGACCAGCCAACAGTTGACATGCAACATTAGGCACCTTCTGCACCACAGTGTTCGCCTGCCTGGCCACACTGTTCGTCGGAGTGAGAGAGAGTGGAGGAAGCTGTCTGAAACTTTTAGCCCCTGTCCATCGGACTCCATGCACCATAATGTCATAAAGAGCCACATCAAGCAATTACCAGTGCATTAGCCCCCGTGGCACAGGAAGGGAGCGGCCTGACACGCCCTGCCGGACCTCCGCGAACGCCTCTGTTCCTCCTGAGCATGAGCTTTAATTCACTTCTAACAGGCGTCACATCCATTTAGAAAGCACTACATCAGCTCCCACCCTCTGCTCTCTCAGCACTCCCAGCCACGCACTCACTGAAGGCCATTTACACACGGTAACAGGCTGACGGGATTACTCCTAAAATAACTTTGTTTCAGAGGGAAAAAAGTCACGCTTAACAAGGTCATCAGGAAATCAGAACATTGTTTACACACTATAGCAGCAGGATGCACCGTATAGCTATGTGTTATTATATTAATGATGAGAATAAACAGATAGTAAAGATATCCTGCTGTCAGTCCCTTATGTTCTCAGTATTAAACATGCGAGCACGAGGTGCAAACTGTAAATTATAGGGCAATTATTCAGGGTAAAATGGGGCTAAATACACAGACAGCCTAATTAAATTACACTAAATTCCCCACAGGTTCCCGCTATTAAGCTGGAAAAGGACAGAATATCTTTTAATTGGATAATTATTTAGAGTAACAACAATGTAACAACAATATGGGCACAAACAAACTCACTCTAAATTTGCTCTAATTCACTCTAATTCCACACGTCAAAGCAGGAAAGTAATTTGGAAAAATGAGAAAGTAAGTGGGAAGAATGCATTAAATCAACAGTAACAATCAATTATATTGTGGAAAACCCATTTTTAATTGAAATGAAGTATGTTAACACCGTTAAAATTTTAGAACGTGACATTCACGTCAATGCCCATAAGTTCCTTATACGGAAATTTAGCTGCGCATTTTAAATTCGCTGCTTTCACTAAAGTCACAGAAAAACAATTCACATGCACCCACATTTTCAGGCAATTGCAGTTTCGCTCCAGTGAAGTAATAAAGAGCGTTTCAGGCTGAAAAGCTTTCGAAGGTCCTTGATTGTTTGGATGCACAACTGGTTGGTAACCCAACCAGTCAGAATAGACAACATTGACATACATTGGTCTTATACACACAATAACAGTTTAATTTGAATTGATCTAAAGAGGTTGAAAATAGTCACGGATCAGAAATGGACCTTAGAGTACGTAATAAAATATACAAGTGTAGGATATGAGACCTTTAAAGAGTCATTCTGTTTCATTTCCAGGCTCTAGTTTTTGCAGAAATATATTTTAGGTTTAGGTCTGTGAAAAAGTGGGTGGGGCTACTTGATAGACCCAATTTCCATGTCCTGCAACATCATAACATCAAGCAATTTACAAGACATCACAGGCACAATAAACCTACGGCACGGTGGAGGACGCTTCCTGGTGTGATATAGGAAGACTTTTAGAAAACAATTTAGAAGACGATTTCAAAAACTTAGGTAAACAACACAAACCCTTTCTGTTTGTCTGTATGCATATCATCAGACAATCAGACTGTAAGAAAGTTCTAGACTTTGTTTTTTACTTTAGAAAACAAATTCCAAATATGTGACTGTTGGAGCCTCATCACACCTAGGCCAAGTTAAAAAAAAATTATGATAGAAAGCTATAGATCAGATAACGCTAACAGTATTAATAACAAAAAAAATAAAAATAATATAAAGCACCCATTAACTGCACACAGGCACAATTTCTGCCAAATAAAGCAGATGTTACTGATTGCGTCAGGCTGCTAATGTACATAAACACAGCTAACTAAACATCTACTCATCCTACACTAATTCCACATACAACGCTAGTTTGTTTTTGTCTCACCTTGTAATTCAAATCTGAGATGTTGTCTTTCATCAGCTTAATATGGAGTTCCACTGATGACATACTTTCTTAATAAATAAAACGTACTAAGGTGTGGGAATGGGATCCTAATGAATTGCAATAACTTAGGTGAGAATGAAATAATGGCAGCAGCTAAGTAAGTTGTGGTAATTTAACAGTTAAGTTTTTGGCTATAAATTGACAAGGTGTAATAATGAGATAATTAAGTTTTGGCAACAAAGTAAGTTGTGGGAATTAAGTTTTGGCTATAAACTGGAAAGATCATTACATGAGATAATTACATTTTGGCTATGATTTAGTAAAGTGTGAGAATGAGATAATTAATCATGGCTATGATTTAGTAAGGTTTGAGAATGATATAATGATACCTTGGCTATGACTCAGTAAATGAGATAATGAATGCAGTTCACCTGAGTAAGTTGTGGCAATGACCTAGTAAAGTGTGAGAATGAGATAATTAAACCATGGCTATAACTTAGTAAGGCATGGGAATAAGATAATGAAACCATAGTTTTGATTCAGTAAGATGGGAGAATTAGATAATTATACAATTACTATTACTTAGTAAAACTTGGGAATAAGACAAATAAAGTACTGAGAACTAAGTTGTGGCTATAACTTAGTAAAGTGTGGAAATGAGACAATTAAAGTAAAGTGTAAGAATGAGATCATTAAACTATGGCTACAACTTAGTAATGCATGCGAATATGATAATTAAGCCATGGTTATTAGTTAGTAATGTGTGAGAATGAAACAATTACACCATGGCTATAACTTTGTAAGGCATGGGAATGACACAATGAAATCATGGCAATAGCTTAGTAAAGTGTGGGAATTCGATATTTAAGTTGTGAGATATAAGTATATATTAAAAAAGATTAAGCCATGATCATGATTTTGTGATAGTTAAGTCATGGCCTCGACAGAACTATATCATTCCCACACCTTACTAAGTTGTGGCCTACATTATTTTTTAAAATTAAGAATAGAAATTAAGCCATAGCACCCTTTTCTAATAACTAGAACTGGTTAATGTAACGCAGTGTTATGTAGTTTGTGTGTCTGGCTACTTGCTGTAATTTTACCAAAAATAAATACACAGCACTGTGGAGAGTGTTCCAATGTGCTGGGCTTTTCAGTGTAATAAAGTCTTGAAACTTACCGTCATACCCAAAATAATTACTTAATTACAAAATAAGTATTTTGGGGTTTCTACTTTCCACTCACCTGGTTAATATCTAGCGCTCTAGGGACTGTAGAAAAAAAGGTTAATGTTTTCTTTGATGAAAGCAACAAAGCTTTATCAAATCCCATGAAGTCTGATTGAACTTTTACTTTAGAAACTGCCTCCCAAACAGTCATTTCCTTAAAACGAGCAAAAGCCAATGAGATTCATTTCCGTCCTCTTGAGGTAAACACTTTCAACTTGTCTAAATCAGCCAGGATGGGATTATTATCTCAGTCCCGTCTGTCTCTTTCTTTCTCCAAGCCTCAAAGAGTCTCACTGTCCTGCATCCCTCCGTTCGATTTGTTTCGATCAGGGGTCTCTCGCATCTTCTCAAACCATCAGATTTGCAGCTGTCTGACAGTCTGCAGAGGCTGATTAGCATCAGAGCCATGTCAGCGATCAAATCTACTGATCAGGACTGAACAGGCTCGAGCCAGCACTTTTCTACGAGAGATTAACTTTGAGAAAAAGAGCTAGACGGTCCTTCTGTCTCCATTTCTTCTGGCACCTTTCTGCCTTTGAGCTTATCTTCAAATTCAGAATCTCCCCTTCTGAAGCAGCTGTGGCACATCAAGCCCACTTTCAGTTACCCTGGCAGGACGAACCCCTCGCAGACTTTTGAAGGAAAGAGAAAGAGAATAAAAACGACTTCAGCCAGGGAGTCTTAAAAAAAGGGCAAATTTATTTAAAGCACTTTTGTCCCCTACATAGAAAAATATGATTGATTTAAAGTCAACAATAATAAATAGAGTACCTCTCGCAGGCCCCGCTGACGTGTACAATCAATATCCAGTTCACAATACAGCAAAGGCACAGGCATGTACTGCAGATTTGTGCAGTCTACGCAGTGTGAACGATGGAAGATGGACAAACGTAAAAGACTCGGTGAAATATCTTACATCACGTCCTAAATTCCCTCCAGTGGTCTTCGAACAATTACCTCAACCGACCTATCCATGCTCCGCCCACAAATGCGCTCTGTTGCTAGGTTGCACGCTTCACAGAACACCGGATATGCAAATGAGAAAACGAGTCCCTACTCTGTACTTTTAGTGTACGGAGGGTCACATTGTTAGGATAGAATGGGCGCAGTTCATTGTGTAATCTAGCAAATTCACTGTTGCTTTTATTCTGCCTAGTTGCAAGCTACAAGAACACAGTGCAACTGAGCAGAGTGGCTTTTTACACTGAACTCTGTGGAGCAAATATGATCTTAATTGGGCCTGTAATTCATTTTGTTCCATTATGTCCCAAAGTGCTGAATAAAATATCTCATATATATGAGAGAACAAGTGAAAGACAGACAGACAGACTGTCTGACTGACTGACTGACTGACTGACTGACGGGCGAGCGGGCGTTCAGGCGGACAGATAGACAGATAGATAGATAGACAGACAGACAGACAGACAGATAGATAGATAGATAGATAGATAGAAAGACAGACAGACAGACAGACAGACAGACAGACAGACAGACAGATAGGCAGATATGATGTATTTCAATAGTCAGCTGTATGTTTTCTGCCGTTTTCTACATTCTGCTTTGCAGTGCAAAAGTCCAAATGCTGGAGAAGCTTCCAATCCTGTACTGTTATTAGTCTTCACCTGACAATATACGATTCACTGTATACAAAACTCTCTTTCTTATGAAGTTCTATATAGAACATTACATATATTATATGAAACAACTAAATACATACTGGCCAAACTAATAAATATAAACATCCTTTTGGCTGCACTAAGCTGTCCTCTCCTGATTAATTTAGCAGTTTTATTTCTCTAAAGCAAGCAGTAAAACAGGATCTGTTAAAAGTGGGAGTTGACCTGTGA
>JBBJLS010000018.1:19681262-19686262 GCA_037577275.1 Bryconaethiops microstoma
AGACACACTTATGTCCAGTTATTTGATTTGATAAGCTGTAATTTATACACCCTCAGTGTGGGCTCAATGCTGCTGTCACCTGTGCAATATCACGCTTACTGTGAAATATTAGTTACTCTGGAAGGTGTACAACCCGTTCACAGCATATTGTAACGCCGTATTGTCTATTTAGTGTATTGTCTCAGATTTACAATCCATTGACACTATCCTGTTAAATTGCTGTATTTATTATATTGTTTCTGACATTCTTTGCACTTTGTTCAATGCTGTGACTGCCTCCTGTGCAATAATAATCACACTTTCACTCTGGAAGGTTCACTCTGGAAGGTTCGCATCCCATTCACACTACACTGTTACACTGCTATTCTGTCTATTTATTGTATTGCCTCTGTTTTGTCTTGCACTTTGTTGAAATGTCTCATCACATTGTGTACATGTTCCCAGCTCCTGATAAACTTGAACTTAGAAATGTTCGCCGCCAGAATTCATCAACCGCCCAATCACTTCTCTTATAGTTGTGCAGGTCCAGTGAAAAGCACTGGAGATTTTCTTTGAATCAAAAATACATCTTACCTGTGCATCCAGCTCCATGATATGGGAGACTTTGTTCCAGCCAAAGCCCACAAACCTCTGGTCATACTCAGGACAATCCCGCCTGACCACCACATACGGCTCAAAATCTGCCTCCCACTCCACCTTATAGGGTGTGGTGGCCGTCCTCCATTTGGCATAATTGGTAGGTGCATGTCCCTTGGTCCAAACATGGTACCTGCCATTCAGGAAATAGCATTATTATTGACGATATCTGTTCTGAGAAGTGTTATAGAGCTGAACTGAGCTGAACTGAACTGAACTGGACAGTGTCAGGCTCTAAAAGTGATGCCCTACATTTTCTTTACTCTAATGTGGACATCTGTTCGATTAGGCTGAAATATATTTCATCAACACAATGGTTGATTTAGTATGATTATCTTTATTCCAGCTGTTTTCGGCACCCTAAAAAATGATTCAAACACCAAAGGGTCCGTTAATATCCGGCGTAGTGCATGTTTACTCAGATTTTTTAATCAGTTGACCATGGGGAGAGAGAGCAGTGGTGCGTGTTGCCTTAAGAGTTTCTATGGGAGAGATAGTCTCACCTATGGTTACCACAAAGCGACAAAACTGGCTGGACTTCCACTGCAGGTAATGAGGCCACTTAAGCTGATTCAAAATGCAGCTGCGAGTTTACTCTTCAATGTTCCTAAATTCTCACACACCACGCCTCTACTACAGAACCTTCACAGTTCAAAACCTTAACAATCGCCTTCAAGGCCAAGAACGGAACATCTATTACTCAAAAGAAGCAGAAGACACGCCTCAAAACTCTTCTCAGTCTTGGAACAAACTCCCTCTTCAGGTCAGATCTGCGGAGTCCCTCACTGTCTTCAAGACCCACCACTTCCAGGAGCATCTTGGTAATTAACCAGATCTCAAGCTTATCTCTTACACAACTTTTCACACACAAAAAAAAAAAAACTCAGGCACTCCCCCTCCTAACTGTTTTCCTTATTTGTGTATTAACCTCTGACTTTTTTCTTTTGACAGGGTGTGTTAAGGCGTGTATCTTAGCTGGCAGTGACTTTGTTAAAAGCAGATGTTGATTTGAGTCCAGCTTAAGAGGTATGAAGAAAAAGATGTGGACGACTTAAGCACTGAGGTCGGTGACTCTGGATAAGAGCGTCTCCTTTAATGCCGCAAATGTAATTGCAAATGTAAACGTAAAACACAGAACAACAAGTCTTGTGGAGCAAAAGACGTTAAGACGCTAAATCTCAGGTCACTGTTTGCTTTTTTTAAATGCTTGTTTTAGTGCTGCTAGCTGAGGCTCTATCTTTACTTTTCTGAGTGAAAAATGTGTCTGAATGACAGTAAAGTGTGGCAGAATGACAGATTTACTTATGTAGTGAGTTTTGTGCTGAACAAAGATTTTTCTGGTTCTGTCCCACTTCGCATCTTTTTGCAGAAATGAAATCCAGTTTCGTCTGCGTACATACGGCAGTTGTGTTGATTTAATACAGCATGTTACATATATGACACTTAAATGCTTGTACGAGCACATAAGAAATTCTGAAGATTTTGTTCGTAGTTTGTAAACTAGACCGACCGAACTTGAGCATACCTGAAGGTGTAGAGTGTCCCCATGTCTAGCATGGACAGCAGTTCAGCTTTGGATTTAGGAAAAGAGAGACGATATCTCAGAGTCTCGAAGGCTGGCACCACTAGAGCCTTTTTGGTGTTCGCCATGTCCAACTGGACGATGGATTTTCTGCATAAACAAACAAGACGCCAGGTGAAAATTGCTAAAAGTCTCTTTCATTAATTAACCATGTAAAAACGAACATCAGTGTCTCACTGATGATCCATTCTAAGAATTTTTCAATGGTCCCTTTCATTTAATTTATCTATGGTTTTCCTGTGAGCAGCTTCTACTCCCATCAAAAAAGATGCACAGAGTCTCCTTTAATTATGGATATACAGCATTGAGATTTTTTTCCAGCTCAATGTGTGACATGTAGTCCTATTAATGTTTTTTAAAATACAGTTTCAGTTAAATATGGGCTAAATATGGTAGGAACTTTTGGCTTTGTTGGTTCCCATTTATTACAACCAATCAAATAAATGTAACAACGGTTCTGCGAAATCATGTGATTAATGGAGAAGAGCAGAGTAAAAGGCAGAAATGGCAGCTTAAAAGGTTGAAGGAAAATTCCTCTTCTTTTAATCTGCATGATGAATTGGTTAAGATGTAAACAGTGTTTCACAGTTGATTTGGTCTGAAATGTTCCATTGCAGAGCGTCAGAATTGTTCACAGGGGTGGTGAACGGAACCAGATGTCTAAAGAATGCAATGCCACTAAAGAGTTATGGAACGATGTAGTTATGAATACACTGCATGCTGTCTTGTACATTGTCTTACCATAGTATTTGGCACCAGATTGTAAAATAATTGTCATTAAATACTGAAAATATATTGTACTTGGATTCAATTATGTAATTAAGCTTCTATTCAAGATGATCTCACCTGAGGTAATCATAGAGTCCGTACATGGGGAGGAAGTCTATGTCAGTCAGAAAGACGTAAGGTGTTTTGGCATTATGCAGAGCCACGTTGCGGACCAGGTTAACAGGGTAGAACTGGCCCTCTTTGTAGACGATGTGGTAGCCCACGTTCTTGCGGTTCTTGAGGACCTCCGAGGCCTGAGCATAACGCAGGAACTGCTGGGCTTCAGCATCGGACATATAGAGGGCCAGGCTGATGGGCCCCTCCCAGTGTTTACAGATGGCCTCCAGCATCTGTAGCCTGCAGGAGATCATTCCAGAATGCAACATACACCACATTTTATCACTAGACTTCCATAAAGAATCTTTGTACGAACTAATCTTCGTACATGAGAAGTGTGAAGAACATCAACATACATAAATGACATTGTTTCCTTCATATTAAATAACGTTTTCCTAATTCCATGGGGACAGACTGGGTAAACACAACATTAACGTAAGTTTTCCACATCCTTTAAACATTTTCACTGATGTTGTTCAGGGCCAATTTGACCCCAGGCTGTTTGGTACCACTTTACAATAATGCTACCTTTATAAATACTTTATAAATGATTTATAATCAGGTTGGTAGTTAGGTTGCAGACGTACTAGTTGGAAGATTATCTCGCCTCTTTCTCAGGCAGAATCTTAAACTGTCAGCTTCGTCGGGTTTTTATTAACATAATACAACCATTAAAACACCGGTTCTCACTAAATAGTGAGCCTGCAACAATGTATAACTGTTATAACTTGTTTAGAACTGCTTATTAATGACTTAACAACTTAAATAACAACCTTAATTAGTCAACAACCTAATTCACAACCTGATTATGAATCATGTATAAACCCTATATAAGGGTAGTCTCATTGTAAAGTGGAACTTGTCTGTTTTAGCTGTTTTACATGACATTTAAGAAAAATCAGCATTTTACAAACATTTGTTTTTGCTGTTTTCGATACTGAGGGCACTGTAATCTGCAAAATTATAATCTTCGAAAACTTCCCTTTTTCCATAGCTGAAAAAAATCATACCTGTTACAGTGGCTTCGCATCTATGCTTTATTTAAAGCACTATTTAGGTCAACAAAGAAATACAAAGGTTTAAGTCACTGGATTTCAGTAAATTTGAACATAACACAGGGGTTAACATAATGTTAACATAACATAATGACCTACTCATAATGTCACGTTACCAAAATATTCTATAACTTATATGAGATTTTTCTTAGAACTATAAATCTAAGCCCAGAACCATTGAAGAGTTTGGTTAATATGGCTGATCACATCATACGAACCACCATAGCAAAGGGAAAACATTGATTTTCTGTATAATTAATTAGTTAAGATGTATACAAATCATTCGGAGT
This sequence comes from Bryconaethiops microstoma, assembly GCA_037577275.1. NCBI lineage: Eukaryota > Metazoa > Chordata > Actinopteri > Characiformes > Alestidae > Bryconaethiops > Bryconaethiops microstoma. The sequence continues at coordinate 19,685,711 of JBBJLS010000018.1, forward strand.
GGCTTGGTGTGAAATACTCCATTCTGATGAAACTGATGGAGTCAGAACTGTTCACAATGGTGGTGAATGGAACCAGATGTCTGAAGAGTTTACTACCTCTAAAAGCTCCCTGATGGAAAAGTATTACATGACATGGTCATGAACACACTGCCTGATGCCTGAGATGTTGTTTCACCAGAGTTCTGTAATTCCGTTATGGCCAAAAACACATTTTTTAAATCCATTCAGGCTGAAGAGGCTTAGATGTTAAAGGCAAAATGTTCCTCCGTTTGAAAAGACGGTTAATTTTAGATTTATTTCACCACAATCAACATTCCATGCAAACACTCAGAAGACATGTGCAGCTACACTGGTTGGTTTGGGGAGTAAATAAAATGGTTATATTTGCATTGTAGACATAATGATGCCCAGTTCCATTCACTATCACAGTAAAAGAATCTGAGCAAGCTCCTCTACAACGAACCATTTCATAACAAACCCACTGTAAATGATTATGTTTACACCTGTAATCATTTAATTACAAAAATTTAGATCAGTTTATTTCATTATGAA
>JBBJLS010000018.1:19713160-19725028 GCA_037577275.1 Bryconaethiops microstoma
GTACTTACAGCCGGTAATGACGCAAACACATACAGTAAAGAGCTGATACAACACTGTCAGAGGATCTAAAGTGAACACGGTAAGTTGGAACATAACTACAAGCTCCCAAACACAGTTTCCCCATCTCTATGTCTGTCTGTCTGTCTGTCCGTCTCTCTCTCTCTCTCTCTACCCTTCTCTCACACTAGACACGCCCCCGCAGTCCTTTGCACGCACCAGTGTTCTCTTTACACTACAGGTGGCCCCGCCCCATTTTTTTTCCCTTCAGATCTGCGTCAATCTCATTATTAACCTTTAGTGCACTCCGCTGACAGAAATCCGTCATAGCGAATGAAAACTTAAATCCATGTGTATTAAGCTGAGTTTAAAATGAAATTAAAGTGTTTTGCGAGCATATTTGGGGCATATTTAGGGTTTACACTTTCAAAATAGGCATTTATAGGCATTCTTTTTTGCTTGCATCTGCACTGATTTACTTTTTAAAAAATGCGTTAAATGATCAGCATTCGGTACCGATATTGGTCACAGCGAGCTACTGCAACATGTTAATTACTGGTTATTGTCGAGTCAGATGGCTCGACTGCATATTGGCATGTAGGGGACAATATCACTCACTGGGCACTCCTGATACGAGGCGAAGGGGTCGCAGGACTCTGAAAGCTCGCAAGGCTTTGACGTCGAAACCTCCTGGTTTGCCTCCGTGGCCATGCGTAGCTGTGGCTTGGGCGCCCTCATCCTCCTGAGCGCCGTCTTTGGTCAACACTTCCAGGACAACACTGAACAATCTGTATACAAAAACAGCAAATATTTAAACAATTTGCAAAAAAAACTGAACCTTCAAAGTTCAAGATTCAAGGTTACTTTATTGTCATCAGCAGCTGTGTACATTTCAGTGAGATGAGACAACGTTTCTCCATGGACCATGGTGCAACATTTAGCGACATACAACATTCAACAGAGTGCAGGTTACAACGAACAGAGGACAACAAATGCAGATATTACGTTAACCTTCTGGAGTTATGAGTATTGCACTACAGGTCTGATTACTGCACAGGAGGCTGTTAGCAGCATTAAACAGGGACAACAGAACACTACAATAAATAAACAATAAATAGACAATGTAGCAGCGTAACAGTAATGTTAGTGGGAAACATAGTTTACTAGAAATTAAAACATTGCATTATATAAACGTTATTGCACATGAGCATATTTTTATTGCAAGCATAGTTAGCAGCATAGAAAACCCACAATGAGTATACATAGTAATAGTGCAGTCATAGTGCCAATGTTGTTAGCCATAACACTGGACAACTGGCCACTCATTATCATTACTGCAAAATAACAAGTGTCTTTGAACATATGAACATATCATTAAGAACTGTGACGACTAAACAGACGTATTTACACGACACATGAATCAGTTAAACTGGTGAGAATACATCTGGAGCTGTGTGTAACATTTCATTTGCCTGTGACTTAACCACTCTGCTATAGGGCCAATTACAACCCAACACACACAAACACAAACAGAGCTCAGATCGATAACTATGCAAACTCCAGTTTTTTACGGAATTTTATATTCTTTGTATTAGGCTAATATTGAAAAAATCCATATATATTGTCTTTAGGCTTATAAAGAAATTAAATACACAGCCTTACAGTGTGCAAACATGTGCCTACTATTGTATTTCAATATTTTCATTTCACTTTTGCTCCGAAGTAAATTGCATTTTTGTATTAGATTAGGTTATATTTAGTTAGATAAATACTGCTTCTCACACCATCACAATATCCAACAACCTTATTGAATTTCCAGTTTTTTTGTACAGTTGTAGAACATTTTGTGTAAAATATATAAAGTATATTTCAGTTCCCTGTTGATAATTGCTGTTCTACCGTGTGGTCAAAAATCTATTCCTGTTGTGGACTGTGTTGCTCTATTAAAGTTACAGTTAATATGCAGAACACCTTTAAAAGTACAGTAAACCCCCGCTTTTCGCAGGGGTTATGTTCCAAGAGCACCCGCAAATAGTGAAAAACCGCGTTGTGATGTGGTAAAAATGCCTATTTTTATAGTGTAAACTATAAAATAAATAGTGTAAACTCTAAATATACCCCCAAATATGCTCTCAAAACACTTTATTTTCATTTTAAACTCAGCTTAATACATTACCCTGAAAGAAAATATAAAGGTAAACCCGTATTCGTACTGTACAGTTTACAATGAACTCATGCAGTGCTAGAATGTAAAATACTGATGTTACCCCTGTATAGACTGTAATGTCATTCATGCACACGCATTTTCTTTGGTAGGCGCTGTTGTTTTCTTTGGCATAAGCAGATAAATACAGTAATAAATTCATATAATTTACAGTAATAAAAATACAGAGCTTTAAGAAGAACAAAACGAAAAACACGAGAACACGAGACGCTTCAAAGGGGAAATTCTGGACTGCAGCTGCGTCAAAGGGCAGCAGCCAATCAGCAGCAAAAAGAAATAAATAACGTTCTCGGATTGGCTACTTTCAACCTTCCACATCTGAGTACAGCGGTATTTCACCATCCCAAGACGAGCTTTCTTTGTGTTTCTCTCCACAGTACCAAAAAATGTATAGTTAATTTTTATATGGAAATGTGGCTGCATTTATGTTAATATTTATGTTACAAAATTAGTAAATTAATTTAGCACCTAAATGTATGAAAATGTACATATTGCCACGAAAATAGCTGTGACGTCCGGGCCTCGTCCACCACTCCCCCTCGTCCTTGCGCGGTGCTTAGCAACCCAGCACGAGGACGAGGGGGCGAGGCGGACGAGGCCAGGACGTCAAGCAAAGCAAAAAAAAATGCGGAGGATACCTGCAGTTTCCGCGTCAGTGTGCAATTATTAGTTCGGTTCTCAGAAAAAATCCGCGTTGGACTGAAACCGCGACTGCTGATCCATGTTAAAGTGGGGGTTTACTGTAATGAAAAATCAAACATGCGCAGTGCGCCCCTCCCCCCCTTAATCCAATCACAGCGTATCAGTGGAGACACATTCGCTTCTTTAGCTTTGCTGTGAGCCTAGAGGCTGAATCATTCTGAATGAGAGAATAATTGTGTAAAACTGAATTTTCACTGAAGTGATCATTTAATAAAACTGGCTCATCAAATCAGAGGACAGGAAGCTCTAAGTATACCCTCAGTCTAGTAGATGTTGTTGTGGAATCAATAATCAGAAAACAATAGAAAGACAAGCTGAGGTTCAGCTCATCTTGTCAGAGGAGAATTTTTATTTTTACAAGCCCAGTCTGTCTCTGTGCAGGTCCAAGACGCTCTAAAATACAGCCTTTAAGGCAGGTTTCTATAATTTCAGTCTATAGCAATCAGTTCTCATTGGTTAAAAATGATCCGTAAACCTCCTTGTTCATCTTCACTGATCCCAATGAGTTAAAGGACCACCATTAATTACTGTTACTTTAAACATTTTCAGACTTTCTCTAATTTACTACCTTTAGTCACTTCTAAAGTGTTTTCTCCATCCTCTGGCCAAGACCTTTGCTCTGCTCCTGATTATCTAGCTCCTCACAGAACAGACTGACGCTGTCTAGCCTCCCACTTAAACTGGAAGACTAATAATCCTGCATACAATGATTTTCCTGTAAATTCACCACCGGTTAAAGGTTTTGCTACGAAATAAATGTACAGTATGTTCATCTTTTTTAGCCAGAAAATGTCATATTTTTTATTTATCACTGCTAATTACAATGTGGATCACAAGACAGAAGTTAGAAATTAATGAGCGACTAAGTGATTAAACTGGTGACACGTAGTGTATGTTTCACATAAAGGATAAAAATGTATTTCAATGAAACATTATAAAGAAAAAATGCTTAAACTAACCGCACAGTGTGAAAAAAAAATCACCCACAATGCAGAGAGAGAGAAAGAAAGAGAGAGAGAGAGAGAGAGAGAGAGAGAGAGAGAGGACTAGGAGGAAATAAGGGAATGACCTTCCTAATTGTTCCATTGTGTGTGGATTTTGAGAGATAGAAGACAATACAGACAGAGAGAAGAAATGGTAAGACAGTGAGAGTAAATGGGGAGGAAACAAAAAAGAGGGTGATTGTGCAGGGCGGAGGAGTGAAAGGCCGATGAAGAGATTAAAGAAAGAAAGAACAGCGGAGTGATGGCAAACAGTATAGAGAAAGACAAACAGGGACAGAGTATGATAAGAGAGATCAAATCTGAAAGATGGATCAAGAGGAGGAGAGAAAGAATTCCAGAAAGGGGCGAGGAGAAAATGAATAAAGAGATAGAGGAGAAAATAGAGATAGTGTGGGGAAAGACAGTGAGTCATTCTAGCAGTGAGGAGCCTGATTTATTCCACGTGTCTTTTCTGGGTCATGGAACCACATGGAGAGCTGTGTGTGTGTGTGTGTGTGTGTGTGTGTGTGTGTGTGTGTGTGTGTGTGTGTGTGTGTGTGTTTAGGGAATGTAACAATGACAGGTGAGGAGATGGGCTCATAGAAAGACATTTTTTTAGCAACATGTAAAAGATGTGGACACTATAAAAAGCCGAGAAAGGAGAAAGAGAAAGAGGGGACTGAGAGAAAAGCAAAAAAGAGAGAGAAAAGAGAGAAAATGTGGGAACATATGTGAGTCAAGAAAATTAAAAATAATAACAGAGAAAAGTGAGAGAAAGAGAGGCAGATAGAAATGTAAGAAAAAGAGAATAAAATGGAGGGGAAAAAATTGAAAAATAGTAAGAAGAAAATGGAAAAGAGCAGCAATGAGAAATAGACAGAAGGAAAGAGAAAAGTGAGAAAAGAAAGATTAAGAGAGGAGGGAGAGAAAGAAAGGAAAGTACCTGCCAGGAGGCCAATGTCATCTGTAATTTCTGAAATAACAGTTATAATTATTGTGAAAATTAAAATTATAAAAACTAATAATTATCACCTACAAATAATGTCCTATGAAGTATTGTAACTGTAACATAAATATAATAACAATTTTAGGGAGTATATTTTATGTAAACTGGCTTTGTTTGTTGCTAGCTTTTATTTAGGTTCCAGTTTAAAGTTTATCCTGAACTTTGATTTTGGCGAAGAATCAACTATAATAATATTCAGTAAAGTGTGAGTGCATTGAGTTCATACGATTTTCAGGCTGTGTTGTTAAAGAAAATTCATGTAAACAACGACAATTGTGTAGCAAGTGATTTCATTTTAAACACTTCCAATTTGCATCAAAATAAAATAAACGTAATTTCATTATTTCTTGAATAATTTACTCACTAAAAAGTCATTAGGTTGTATTGTTGGGGGAATAGTTTTAAAATCAACAAAGAAAAAGAACGAGCACTGAAAAAACGACTGACATCCAAAACGTAATATTTAATAATCTGGCCAAAACAATGTTTCCCACAGCTGTAACGTCTCTTGACAGGTTTTCCATGTGATTTCAATAAACTCTGTCACTAATGATCCTATATTAATTTAATAATAATCCATTAATTTATTAATTTAATTTAAAAACTAAAAGAGGACATACTGAAAACTGAACAATAGTAAACCATGCGGAGACTTTCAAAGAAAGAAAAGCATTTTGGAAAAAAACTGCCCCTGCATCTTTCTGGAAGAGCGAAAAGTGAGAAACTTTAACATAACTGTGCAAAAGTCTTAGCCACCTTTACAAATGGTTTAGTCAATTTCCTCAGTGTGTGATTGTGTACATCTGCCAGCAAAGTTAACATTAGAATAAAAACAAAAACAATGCAGTAAAAAGTAAGAAGATGTGTTTTCTTTGTAAAAAGTAGTTGATATTTTGTGTGCTGGTGAGGAGAACACAGGTTCGGTTCCAGATTTCTCCTCGGTTCCTCCAGCCGTTGTTTGGAATTGTGAAACTCCATCAGCAGCTCCTGATTTAATTTAATGAAGGACTGATGGAGTCAAACCAGGTTTCTGATGGAAACTACAGTAATACTGGACTTCCACAAAAACTCACTGATATACTGAACAGAACATCACTGTTTACTCTAGAATGGTATTTTTATTTATTGTTGTTTGTTTTGTTTAGTATATTTAGTAATATTAATGTGAAAAAACACATTTTCACAGGTGTACTGTACTATATGTTGAACACAAATTGGATATAAAACCATGATACAATAGAATATATTAAGAAAGTTCAGGGCAACAAACAGGATTTCTAATCAGACAGGTGGAGCTGCTCGAACTGTCCATAACTATTGCTTTCCTTCACACAGCCGCTATTTCACACCCTCCTCCAACATGCAAGTGTGTGTGTGTGTGTGTGTGTGTGTGTGCCAGCAAATTACAACTGCGAAGTGAATGCTCTTTGCATTTCCCCAAATTAGACCCTGCTATTTGCAGCTGTTGGAGGAGGGCACTGCTCAGAATTAAATAAATAAATCAATAGCTAATAAAAAAAGAGGATATATGCTTCAGTGAGTAAAGCGAAGCAACAAACGGCAGTGTCGGCCTTCAAGTAGAACAATGGTATCGTTAGATAACAGGCTGTTCTCTTTTCAGGAGCGACCCCCGGGTTAATGAACATAACTGCATCTCTTTATGCCTCATTAGATCTTTACATCTTCCCACAGCACTAATGCTATCGACAGCAGCGCCAGCGAGCCAAGAGAGCACGGGAACTACAGCAGCTCCAAAAATCCCTGGAAAGAGGCGGCTCTGATCTACAAACTCAGCAGAACAGGCCGAGCATTCTCAATACAACCCTTTCCACTACAGTAGCTTTCCGGGTTTTATAGGACTTTAAAACTTTTTCACGACCTCAGAGGAATGTCAAGCACTCTAGGAACTTTTCTTAGAAACTCTAAACTTTTTCAGACACTCAGGAGCCTAGGACATTTTCCAGATATCAGAACCTTTTGAAGAAATTTGAAAAAACTATTTTAAGAAAGTATGATTTGTGGAAGTAAGAACGGTTTCAGAATTTTTTTTTCAGGAATGTTTTCAGGAGCTTAGAACATTTTTAGGATATCAGAACTTTTTGAAGAAAGCTGAAGAAACTCAAAAACTCTGAATTATTTTACGGAACTAAACAAGTTTTAAGAACTTGGCACTTTCTCACAAACCCAAAACTTTTTTAGAATGTTAGAACATTTTCGGGATATCGGAAAAAAAGCTTTAAAAACGCTTTAAAAACTCAGTACTGTTTTATGAACTCCAAAAGCACAATTTGTGGAACTAGGAATGGTTTAAAGAAGTCAGAACTTTCTCAAGAACTCTTTTTTTTTAAGTGACTAAGAACATTTTCAGGAGCTTAGAACATTTTCAAGATATCAGAAATTTTAAGAAACTTAAAAAAAAAAACTCAGAAATGTTTCGGGAACTCAAAAACAATGTTTTGAGGAAGTATGAACTGTTTAAAAGAAAGTTTGGTTGTATTTCAGGGCCAATTTAACCTTTTTTATGTCCTTCTCCAAGGTAGATGCTTCTCCATGGTAACCACTGGGAATAAAGCTTATACACTGAATATAATCAATCAAACAGAAGCATCATTGATGCCACAGTGGTGGCTTTTACCTCCACCTTTAAAATACCAATGATTGGATCTACAGCGTAAACAAGTTGTGTTATTTACCTCTTCAATACCCTTTCCTGGAGGGCCAGATTCCTGCACAGTTTGGTGATTTTCCTGCTCAAACAAACCTGATTCAGCTCATCAGTTGATCAGTCACAAAACCGTCCAGCCTTCAGTTCCTCACTCTTTATTTACCATATCATATTATCAGCTCTGACAGTCAGGATGTTTTCCATGTGGTTATGGAATAAGATACATTAATATATAATAAGCCAGAAAATTTAAGGCATTAACCTGTTAAGAGTAAGATTTTGCCATTCAGCTTTTTTTTGTTTGTTTGGTTTGTTTGTTTGGTTTGTTGTTATGCTGTTTGTTGTTTGTTCGTTTGTTTGATTCTTTTTATGTTTGTTTGGTTGTTTGTTTGGTTGTTTGTTTGATTGGTTAATGGCTTGGTTGGTCGGTTGTTTGACTGTCTGATTGTTTGGTTCTTTAGTTGGTTGTTTGGTTGTTTGTTTGGTTGTTTGGTTGCTTTGTTGGTCGATTATCTGATTGGCTGGTTGTTTGTTTGTTTGTTTGGTTGGTTGGTTGGTTGGTTTGTTGGTTGTGTGATTGGTTGGTTGGTTGGTTGGTTGGTTGGTTTGTTTGTCTTGTTTGCATCTGAGTGAGCTGCTATTAAAGTAGTGTGAAGATTAAATAAACTGAAATAAGACTTTATAAATCAAAGACCAAGAACCAAAGTGGTTCTAAAAGCCAAGTGGCTATTTAAACGATTAACATAATGATTCATGGTTCTTGCATCTTGGTGGAAAATAAACAATAACTCTCAAGTTCTTTAAATGGTTTTAAATATATTCAAATGAAAAAAACAAACAAACAGAGAAACCAAGCTAGAGACAAGTTCAGAACGAAAATGACTCATACATGCTCTCTTTGTGGTTCCTTAGCTGTGTGGTCTCAGGTGTGTTCACTTGTGCAGGTAAAGGTCTCATTTTCTGACACCATGTAGAGATTCTGAAGACCAGAAGCTCTCGGGCCAATCTCCATATTGTTGTGTTTTTCTCTGATCAACTACTACTACCTTCACTGAAAGACATGTCCCAAACTTACTGTTATAAGAGAGCTAGAAACATTGTTATCCAAACCCTCTCTTCTATCATCTGGGAAATGGTGCCGAGGCTTCCACTCTCGCTCTGCAAGACTGTGTAACAGTTTAATACTGCAGGCCATCAGAGCTCTGAAAGCACATAAAGGTCTAATCTCTGCCTGACCAAGTATCTTTCCAGTGCACTACCTCACTTTATGCTTCATACTTTTCATATTACACTCTGGACTTTCTGCACTTACCTTTTGTTTACTGTTTACTGCCGCAACAGACACACTCATGTAGTGTTATTTGATCTGATGAGCTAGAATTTACATTCACTCAGGGTGGGTTCAGTGCTGCTAACTGCCTCTGATTCAATATCACACTTATAGAGAAATAATAGTCACTCTGGAAGTTTCATCCCATTCACAGTACACGGTTACACTGTACTATTGTCTTGTTTATTGTATTGTCATTGATATTGAATGTTGCTGTATTTTGCACTACATTTGGTCTGTGGAGAAACATCACATGCTCATGACAATAGAGTAACCTTGAACCTTGCAACTTTAATTCAATTCAGTTCAAGTCAATTGACTTGAACCAATGTTGTCACAAAGAAGCTTTACAGAGTCCAGGTCTGAGCCCTAGTGAGACAAGGGCGACGGAGGTGAGAAAAAACTTCCTAAAGATGGAGAAAGAAACTTCAGGAGGAACAATGACTCAAAAGGGAATTGAGTTGAATTAAATTGAACTGAACTGAGTCGAACTGAATTGATGATGGCTTGACATTTAACGTGTGTGTATCATAACCATCTTCCTCATCATCATCCTCAATATCATCATCATCATCAGCATCCTCATCATCTTCCATTTCACCACAAAATCAACAATTCATGGAAAAGTAAAAGAGCAGACAGGTTTTGGTTGCTGAGGTTAAGGTCAGGGTACGGTTTAGGTTTATGTGCACTGAGGTACAGTATTACGTAAATCTTCACAAATGTAGTAATACCAACTTATGTGTGTGTGTTTTAAATCAAGGTCTAGAAAGCACATGCAGCCTCAGCAAACTTCAATTTCCACTGGATCAATACACCACAGACAGAATGGGTTTGTGTTCAGTGAGGCTTAAATTACAGTTTTTCTTTCTGCTCTTTTACAGCGACCCAGTTTAACAAAACACATGCAGTCACTGATCCAGCAGAACAGAAAGGCTCCATCATCTCTCTGTTTAAATAGAAGAGAACACACACACACACACACACACACACACACACACACACACACACCAACAACCAAACTTGATTACCAGCATTATTTAATGTCATTTCCACCATCATCCTCTTCATCCTACTCATCATCTTCATCTTCATCTTCCTCCTCCTCCTCCTCCTCCTCCTCCTCATCCTCATTATCATCCTCATCATTCTCATCATCATTCTCATTCTCATCCTCATCATCATCCTCATCATCCTCATTATCATCCTCATCCTCATCATTCTCATCATCCTCATCCTCATCATTCTCATCATCCTCATCCTCATCATTCTCATCCTCATTATCATTACCATCCTCATCCTCATCCTCATCATCATCATCCTCATCCTCATCATTCTCATCCTCATCATTCTCATCCTCATTATCATCACATCACATCATCCTCATCATCATCATCCTCATTATCATTATCATCCTCATCCTCATCATTCTTTCTCATCCTCATTATCATCTTCATCCTCATCATTCTCATCATTCTCATCCTCATCATCATCATCCTCATCATTCTCATCATTCTCATCCTCATCCTCATTATCATTCTCATCCTCATCCTCATTATCATCACATCACATCATCCTCATCATCATCATCCTGGCATCATCACCCTCATTAACATCCTCATCATCATCATCCTCACAATCATCATCATCATTATAAACATCCTCTTTCAGCTCCAACCAAATATTTTTAATGTTATGTTGAAATATTTTAATTTTTATGTTTTCTCTCTCTCTCTTTCTGCTTATTTCTACACACTCTCTTTACTTTTTCACTCTCTCCAAATGTTCTCCTTTTTTCACTCTCCATTCTCTCCTTTCACACATTTTTACACTCTTTTCCTCTCTTTCTTTCTCATTTTTCACCCTCTACTTTCACTCACTCTCTCTCTCTCTCTCTCTCTCTCTCTCTGTGTCTCTTTCTGATTCACCTTTACTTCTCCCAAATGCAGTTCGACCTGCTCTCAGTGGCAAAATTAGATCAGCACCCAATAGCCATTAGCCCCTTCATTTAAAGAGATCTATGCAGTCATGAGGGCTGTTTGGAGTTAATTACGCGGCCTGCCTGTGTGTAGCCTGTGGCCACGGGCCACTCAGATGGGGAGATTATTGAGTTTTATCGCACTTTTAATGGACCCCTCCCCTCCCCCCCGTCTCTTCGGCTCCATTCAGCTCACAGGCCAGGCTGTAAACCCCCATCTAAAGCATTAACACTGTAACACCAGGCCCTGCCCTGCTCCGATAAGGAGCTGTGACAAAAGACATTGATCTGGCCCATAAGGATTAAAGAAGACAACGAAAAAGACACCGGGACCCATGCAGGGTCAATAAACCACATGCACTATGGAAAAGCTCATAAAGCTTGAAGGTGGGGAATACTGTGGGAAAATTAAGAAAGCGACTGCTGTTGTGGTTGACCTCCAGGGTGACCCTGCAGAAGGTCATCGTTATGATTGATGTGCTGAATCTGGAAGAAGAGCCATTAAGATTAATCTTTCATTCCTGGTGACTGAATTAAAGTCAGAGAAGCTCACATCCCTGAATGTAACTCAAAAGCTGCTGTAAAACCTCAAAGTCAAGAGAAATGCTTCAGACACTTTGTCGTTAAAGATGAAAAAAACATAAAGAACATGCCTGCTGTTACAATAAGCTGATGCTTCTGTCCATGTGTTTGTGTCACACGGTGTCTGAAACCACATCAGCAAGTCTATTAGAGAGAATTGCTCCTCATGGTTGGAGGTGAGGGTGTGATGATGTAGGCGTGGAGTTAGCATGATGCTAAATGATGTACATGAGCTTTCTTTACTTGTTGGCTGTGTTAGCCTTAACATCGAGATCGAGAGAGGAGGGGGGAGAGTGAGAGGAAATGAAAAGGAGAAAGAGAGCAAAAGAGAACAGGATAGAGATAGAAATAAGAAGAGAAAAAAAAAAAGCTTTCGGGCATTAACAGAAAAGCCGACTAGT
>JBBJLS010000018.1:19739789-19749839 GCA_037577275.1 Bryconaethiops microstoma
ACTGTAAGACTGTCTCTGTAACTAATGACTGTAAGACTGTCTCTGTAACTAATGACTATAAGACTGTCCCTGTAACTGATGACTGTAAGACTGTCCCTGTGACTAATGACTGTAAGACTGTCACGGTAACTAATGACTGTAAGACTGTCCCTTTAACTAATGACTGTGTGTGTTATTTTATTTTGGTTCTGTAAATCGGTTCCTAACACTAGAACGCCGGCTAACTGGCTATACCTATAACAGCCCGTGCGTCAATTGACACAGTGCCCTGTTTCGTACAAGACCCTTCCTGATACGACGCTGCTGCAGTGTGTTCAGCGTTTAGTCCTGCAGAATCAGAATCGCATTTATTGGCCGAGTATGTGAGCGACACATACTCGATGGTGTCTCCCAACAATATGTAACAATATGTAAAATTACGTGTGTACACGTACCTACACCACACTCATATGCTGCAATAGGCCAATAGACGAGATTCTGATTCTGATTCTGAGCCTGATGAAATTACGTCAATTGACGCTGTCAGCCGTTCTAGTGTTAAACAGTTGTCCTCTTTTTTATTTTTTGTTTTTTTACCTTTGTGGAATCGAAATAGGGAGTGGATAAGAACCGGAATCAATTAAGCGGAACCGGAACCAGAATCGGAATCTGAAAAATTCAAACGATACCCATCCCTAGTGAGGACTGGGGTGAGGTGCGCTGGGCCTTCTTAGTGACGGAACTGGTGTTGAGGGTCCACATAAGGTTCTCCGCAATGTAAACACCAAGGAGCTTCGTGCTCTGAAAAGTCGCCACTGATGAGTTGATGATGTTCAGCAGAGCGGAATGACATCTCCGCTGAACATCAACAGTTCCTCAGTGGAGATCACCCTGAGCACCAAGGTCCTTAAGGTGTTGAGGGTTCACATGAGGTTCTCCAAAATGTGAACACTTAGGAACGTGATAGAGCTGGTGTTAGAGCTGGACAACAACCATCACTTTTTTTTACCTTATCCACATTCAGAGACAGGTTGCTGCGCGTCCTCTCTGTACGCCACCTCGTCATTCCCACTGATCAAATCTACCACAGTTGTGTAATTTGATTCCATGTACTGTTTAATCTGTTCTTGTCTTTTCAAGGGGTGTTGGAATTCTCTAATTGCATAGTTTTGTAGAGCTGATAGACCCTTACAAAATGACACAGTAGTAGTCAATAGTAGTAGAAGTACAAAAATATACGTTTGAATACCTTTTTACGTACTGGGCCCAGTTTTTTGTTCAGTTTAGGCCAAATTGACTCCTACTGTAATTAACTCAGGCAGTAGTATTTACCAGCTTATTAAAAAAAAAAAAAAAAAAAAAGCAGCATATGGCATATTTCGGCAACATAATACAGACTTACATAATACAGACTAACAGACAATCTGCTCCCTGTTCACAAGCTCTCATTGCACCTCATCATACAGTCAGACAGGAGGCTCTTGAAGAACTGAGCGTTCTTTGTGTGTCGGCACGTTCGGCAGCTTTGCTCGAGATTCTTTCGAGGGGGATTTTTCTAGAGTCTATGGGAAAAGTTCTTTTTAGAGCCGGATCAGTGGGGCCTGTTTGCTTTGGCCCCTTGTACAGCACAACACCACTTATGGGATTACTTCTTTGCTGAAATGGATCCATATATGCACAATGGTAATTCCTTTAGGGTCCTGTATGTTGTTATTGTTGAGCGAAGGAACCTTTGAGCTGCATTGGGGCGCAGAAACATATAGAGAAACTGTATTTTTATCTCTCAAACTCTCTCCTCATGTTTGTTCCTCTCTCTCTTTCTCTGTAAATCAACTTAGGTGACCCTCGAAGCTTCCTGACTCACAATGGCTCGTTGTCTGCTTTGCCTCAAGGCCGTGCCAATTTGTCCCACGTTACCATCAACGGCGATTGCCTGCTCAGTGGCGTCAAAGCTGTCACAAGAATGGGTGGCTTTTTCCTGTCTCCCTGCAACGGTAAGGAGCAAAAGTTCAAATCATGAGACATCATTAGGTTTCTCAAAGGCCTTCTTTTAGAAACCCTCCGATTTGTATCATTTAGGGCTTGTTTAGGGACATTTCGGATAGTAGAGGATGTTCTACAGGATGTTCACCAGCTGAGCTATACACTAATCTTAAGTTTTCACACTTTTAATCTTAACCCGATGGTACCATGACCATTTTTGACCTTTGAATTGCTCTGGGAGGTGAAAGGGTCTTTTCAGGAACTTATGTTCACCTAACTGAGATGAAAAGAGATTTTTCTTATCCCATATTTCGTTTTTTTGTCCTGTGCCAAGCAGGGAGGACTCCAGTGAGACGACCCACTGTGGAGACCAATATGGTAAAAAACAGAATGTATGTGGAGCACGGCAGAGTCCAAGCTGCACCAACCGGGGAACGGAAACACCATTTTCTTTGTCAGGTACACATTAATTTGTACACAACCACACAAACAAAGGGCCAAAAACAGGTCAGTGTTGAAGAACTACCACCTCGTCCGAATGATCTCCGATTACACAGGTCAACAGGTCAAAATCATCAAAGATACGTTCATGTGGGTTTTGTAGTGTTTTTCATGCTGATTTCAAATCATGTCTTTAGTTTTTCCCACACGTACAGTTTTTGTGGTGAAGTTATTTATTGCATGACAGTGGTATAATAATCATATAATAATCATATACTAAGTGTTTTTGAAGAAACAGTGGCGTCTGACTGATACTGATCATTATATCTATGCCACAGTGTGAGTCTGTCTGACTTCACACTGAAAATATTGAAACAGTTACTTGATTGGTGCCTGAAGTTTAATAAAAACTGCATGCAAGTCTATTGCAAATCTAATATTACTCATAATTCAAAAAAGTTGATGAGACTGAAAAAAATGGAAAGCAGATCTGAAATCAGCATGAAAAAATGGTTTAGAAGTGTGTTGTGGTTTTTGATGATTACAAAAAAAAATTTTTTTTGTTGACCTGTGTTATTGTTTGCGT
Source organism: Bryconaethiops microstoma (assembly GCA_037577275.1). NCBI lineage: Eukaryota > Metazoa > Chordata > Actinopteri > Characiformes > Alestidae > Bryconaethiops > Bryconaethiops microstoma. Next base: position 19,742,779 of record JBBJLS010000018.1, read on the forward strand.
GATATAAAGAATATACAATCAAAATCAGAAAACTTTATTGATCCTGGAGGAAACTGAGAATGCAACGACTGCACAGACACAAAGAGATACAGAGACAAGAACATAAAATACAGTATAAATATAAATAAAAGACAAAATAAAACTTTCCAGATAATACTCTGATGCTTAGTACTGAATACCCTGTACTATATGCACAAAATGCTGTTCATTGTTTTATGATAAAAGTCAAACTTTACATTAAATAAATGTTTTTTATCCATGTTTATTATTAACTCTATTTTTTCTTTTTTCATTAGGAATAAATGTAGCATGCATTTGTGAATACCATTAGTTCAGATAGTTCAGATCCCTATTCCCAGTGATAAAACACTGCTTAAAAAAACATGGCATTGAGAAATGAGGCTAATCACTTGAAAATGTCCTCTTGAGAGTGACGTCTTCTTTCTTTCTTGCTTTCACTTCTCTTCTCATTCATTTCATACACACTGAATTGACCACGGCCAGCAGTCAGCCATCAGCTTTCTCTTATGGGCAACAGTCTCACAAGTGTGAAAAATAAAATGACCCAAACCTGAGCGAAACCCAAGCTGCTCCACAGCAGGGCTAAAAGCGGGCCACAGCTGACCTGACTGCATCACTGCTTTCTGATTGGTCGAAATGTTTCATCACAGCAGGGAAAGAGGCCACTGTTTATTTACTGTCTGCACAAAAAAAAACTACAATGGAGACACAAACTAACAGTGACGAAGTACAAGCACGACTGTCTGTCTGAGCTGAAGATACATTTCAGTGGGAGTTTTTTCTACGACACTAACAAATTTATCTTTAACTCTGTGAGAAACGTGAAGGTGATTCAGGGCATTGCTAGGTTTTGACCTCATGTATAAACAATGCAGAGAAAAAAAAACTCAAACAAGACTATAAATAATAAAAGACCACAATAACTAAAGCAGCTCTGACAGAAAAACTTTCCGCCGGTTCGACTCCATTGACGCGTTTTTGGGACGACCGGCCATAAACTGTGGAGAGAATTGAGTCAGAAACTCCGTTACCGGACTGAGATACACTGGAACATCAAAACCTGATACAACTTCAGTACCATCACAGTACAGTTTAGATACGGATCAGTTCCTGGTTTAGTCTGCTTGCCATACACATACCTACATTTTATCATCGCAGTCAGACATGAGACATGAGAGGCTTGCTTGTTTCTAGTATAGAATAGAACAAAACCATTTGAGTGATCCTTGAGGACTACAGACCCTTGGTCAATTAAAATCAGAATCAGAAAACTGTATCAATCCTGGAGGAAACTATTTATGCTACAACTGTAAAGACACACAGGGACACAAAGACAAGAATAAAATATAGTATAAATCAATTTAAATTATAGTATATGTCAAAATGAAACTCTCCAGAAATACTCTGAAAATGCTTAGTACTATATACACAAAATGCTGTGGTCAGTAAGAGAGGTGGATTATAATGTAATTAATATTATAATTACAGTGACTGTATGCAGTGGGATCATGGCCTCCTTATTGAAGTAATGTACATTTGGGTTGGAGAGAATACTTCATGTGATGTTTGTACGTGGTGACGGAAATCAAAACACAATTTTTTCAGTAATATTTGTCTTCTTATAGGCATTGGTGCCAACAGGCAAAACTGACCACACAGTGATCGATGAAGGTATTGTATAATAAAATGTCTAATTAGTTTGCTGAGATACTGCACCGATGAACAGTATCATGATAAATTGTGAATATTTATGATGTATATCATTTTGTTTTTTGACAAGGGGTTTTGTTTTCTTAGACCAGTAATAATGGAGCTGACTTTAACTTGTGCTTTTTACTGTCACCTCTTTGTCCAGAGGTTCTGGACGGTGACGGTCAGGTTGCTGAGGAAGTGTCTCAACTGCAGAAGGCTTGTGTGGTCCTGCAGCAGCATCGTGGAAAAGTCTTTGTTCCCACCGCTCTTTCCCTGGAGGAGCAGAGATTACTGCAGTCCCTCGACCGACTCAACCAACGCCTACAGTGTGAGATTCGCCCTTCAGCCACTGTAGCTGTGTAGTTTGTACAGAGTAGTGTTATGATTTTTTTTAATGCTTTCAACTTACTCTCATTCCACTTTTATTAGAAACACCTAATCTGTACTTCCACTCACTGTCCACTTTATTAGAAACACCCACCCTGTCCTTCCACTCACTGTCCACTTCATTAGAAACACCCACCCTGTACTTCCACTCACTGTCCACTTCATTAGAAACACCCACCCTGTACTTCCACTCACTGTCCACTTTATTAGAAACACCCACCCTGTACTTCCACTCACTGGCCACAAAGTACATACACATATATAGTGAGATGAGAGGTTGTGGCTCCAATTTAGCAAATGTTACATCAGCAGTCAAGTGGAGAACAAACAATACTTCAGTGTAACTGTGTGCTTTATATGTGCAAAAGATCAGCCGCAGTCCAAAATGAATCAATAAATATACAATACGAAAGTAATTCTCAAAATTCCTTTCTTTTTAACGAGCAGATGTGCAAGAGACAGCTGCAGGAAACACAGCACTGAAAGGACTGTTTGCCTTGGATGCTGCGAATGTGAGTACACACTGTCTGCACATAAAGCGTTCATTTGTTCATCTGTGACACTTTACACGTTTCTGACTCTGTCTCTCTCTCTCTCTCTGGCTCTCTCTCTCTCTGGCTCTCTCTCTCTCTGTCTCTCTCTCTCTCTCTCTCCCTCTCTCGCTCTCTCTCTCTCTCTCTCTCCCTCCCTGCAGAACCAGTCTCCCCAGACTGGGGAGGTTTTGGGTGCCACCCAGCGCAGGTACCACACCGGCTCAGCTGAAAACTGCACCCGCTCCAACAGACGTTACTGACTCCAGCTTCCAGAATGCACTTCTCCCTCCTTTCTCTCGGCCTCCCAGCCTCTAACAGACTGCTCTTGTGAAGCAATACACCCACTTCAACATCTGTCTCCAGCATCTGTATCATGTGTTTGATTATTACTGATAGTAATTTACCTGTCAAAGAACAAAAAAACCCTGTTAATTTAGCACTTGCCCATTAGCCTTCATTATACGTGAGGTTCAGGTCAGCAGGGTTTCTGTTCTTTTATTAATCCAGGAGGAACATACAAAAGTATTGTCTTTTCTCATATGCTACAGGTGTGAGAGATAGACGCTGGTTGACAACTGTACTGACAAGCACTTTATGGTTCTTATAGTAATAGGCAGACAGTATTTCTACTATTTCTGGGCAGATTCACTCTGGACCAAAATGCTTTTTAGACCTTTATTTAGACTGAAACTCATAATCAGACGTGACTAAAGTAGCACTGGCCATATAGACCAACCATATTCTAAACTATCTTAACATTTGTCGTGCCACTTTGTAATAGAACTACTGTTATCAAGGGATTATGAATAATCAGGTTGTAATTAGGCTGCAGACAGTTTATAAATCATTAATAAGCAGTAATAAACAAGTTATAACAGTTGTCATACATTGATACAGGCTCACTATTTGGAGAGATATAGTGTGTTTATGGTAGTATGTTAACAAAGACCTGATAACTTCTTTATTACTGCTTATTAATGATTTATAAACTACAATAACGTCCTGATTATAAATCACTTATAAACCCTTTATAAGAGTAGTCTTATTATGAAGTGGTGCCACATTTGCTTAACATAAATAAAGACAATCATTTCGTTCGTGGTTTGCCCTTAAATTAGTAGAGATTTTATTTTTCTATGTTGAAAATGTTCTGTTTCTGTGTTTATATATGCACAGTCACACAATGTATATTAACGCACTTTTGTTCGTGCTGTGTACAGTAATTATGCAGAGTAAAAAAACGTTTCGTTTTTTTTCATTTCCTCGTTCTTAACCTTATGGGAAAGAGTCTGTTGTGCTTGATTACATTCTGATCTCATGACAGCAGGTTTTTTAAGGAGGGCATACATTTAAGTATGTGTGTGTGTGTATGTGTGTGTGTGTGTGTGTGTGTGTGTGTGTGTGTGTGTGTGTGTGTGTGTATGTGTGGGTGTGTGTGTGTATGTGCATGTATGGTTTTGTGTGTGTGTTTGTGTGTGTGTGTGTGCATGTGCGTGTGTGTGAATTGACTGTTGAGTGAATATTAATCCTGACAGTGTATTTCAGACTGACTCCACAGGCTTTACAGGGTCAACTGCAGACTCATTAGCCCCACCCCACTAACCTCACCCGTACCCTCCCTCTACAGTTTACACAACAGCGTTGTTTCATAACACACACACACACACATACACACACACACACATGCATTGTGAAAACTCATAAATATGCAATAGTACTGCTATCATTATGGGTTTTTCCAATTAACTGTGTCGGGATTAATACTTACACAACAGTCAGTTTACAGACACACACGCGCACACACACACTTTTGCATTGTGAAATGTCATAAATAGGTAGAAATGCAATAGTATTGCTATCATTGATATTTAGTGAGCTGGTGAGGAGAGGCCTTTAGATCACACTCGTTCATGGGAAAAATACGTTGAGAAGGGGAGATCTAATGAATATACCATGTTAAATACTGGCCATTTTATCAGAAACACTATACAGGTTTACAGTGACAGACTGTAGCCCATCAGTTGCAGCCCAGTTTATCACCCTGTTTCTCACTCCCATCTAACAATGGAATAGGACCACCAAGATGTTTCTTGAGTGGTGGGCCATTCTCAGCACAGCAGTTATGCCATGTTAGTGTATTGTGCAGTATTTCTAGACACTATTTACATTTAACTGGTTTCATGTTGGTACTTGTTGATACAATCTTAATGCTTTAGCAGACCAAGACATTCTGGACAACACCAGAATGGTGGGGACTGGACTGGAAATGAGAGTCTTTGGGGAAGGTGGTGGTCTAGTGGTAGGACACTTGCCTCTGGACCAAGAGGTAGTGGGTTCGAATCCTACCTTCAGCACCACCACTGGGTTCCTGAGCAAGACCCTTAACCCCAAGTTGGGAGACTGCCCCCTGTAGTTAGGGAATGGAAGTCGCTTTGGATAAAAGTGTCTGATAAATGCCGTAAATGTAAATGTAGACCGGCACAAAGTATTTTTGCACCAACAAGGTGATTGAAAGCAAAATATAAATAAATGAGGGGTGGCTCAAGACTTTTTCACAGTACTGCAGACATTTGTGCGAGTGTTAAGTAAGAATACTCGGATGCTTTAGAGTGGGGAGGGTTACTCTTCTGGAAAACAGAACTGCTGCTAGAACCATAAGTTCTATCAGTTCCTATTTGGGGTACTTCTTTAGATAAACCTTAAGGATATTACCATCAATAAGCCGCAACCTGACTTTTCTTGTATGTCCACAGACATCATGAAAAGAAACAGAGACAGATGTACAGGAGGGGTGGTAAGAAAAGTTCAGAAATTTCATAATTTGACTCTGGTTTCCTTTATTTAATGTGTTTTAACTGACGTTGTATGAAAAGCAGTCCTGTCTTGCAGGTTCATTCCTTTGATGGGACCAAAGAGGATGCTTCTGCTCTTATAGACCTGGATCTTTATATTGGCATCAATGGCTGGTAAGAACTTCACTTTCAGAGTCTGTCTTTAAATGCGCTAATGTAATAGAATAGCAGAATATTGTGAATTGTTGCATGTCTCCCATTCTCTTACTGAATAGCTGATCCACGATGAGTGATCGGACTCTCACAAGCTACTGGCCCATTATGCAGCTGACATGTCTGCTCAACATGTCTACTCTAAAGACTATAATAGACTTCTGTCTATTGTAGTCGTGCGTCATGGCCATATTGGGAACCCAGGGTGTAAAGTTGCTTTTCTGTATAGCGTATGTTTCCACCAAAAGGATTCATTACATTAATGACTCATGTTACAGATTTCCTTTATGTGACTTAAACAAACACAAATAGCATGGTGACCATGTAGTTGGGGGTATTTCACAAAGCAGAGCAGTCAGATACCTTAAAGCCAAAGTTGATGATTTTCCAATAGGATTTTTCCTCTGGGACAGAGGTCCCCAATCACCGGGCCGCAGAGTCCGTGAGTCATTTGGTATCTTATCGATATTATTTGGGCCAGCCCTACAGCCAGCATGTTACAAATAATACAGCCTTCAAGATTATTACTGTTGCTGTTTTTAGCCATTTAATGCATTTTTTTCCCATTTTTTATACATTCTCTCTGTATATCCAAATCAAACATTAAGAGCAAAAGGAACTTGAAAATTGTAAATTAAACCATCAGTTTATTGACCACAGAGTGTTGTTGGATCCACTGAGAGCAGTGACTGATATCACTAACATCTCATTCCTCCATCTGATTCCAGCTCACTGAAGACCGAAGCAAATCTTGAGGCCATGAAATCTATTCCCACAGAGAGACTCATGATCGAGACAGGTTGGATAAAACATGATCACTTCTTTTGAAAAGTTCCTCTAGTTTTGTGCAGAATATTTTAAAGAATAGCTTTAAAATATTCTGAAGTGTAGCTTGCATGGGTGGCATGTTTATTTTGATGTTAAGTCCCTAGTTAGGTGAAAGCAAACATTATTATTATTATTATTATTATTATTATTATTATTATTATTATTATTATTATTATTAGTTATTATTATTATTATTATTATCAATAGCTACTGTGAAGTCGATCCTGACTCATGGCCACCATATGGCATTTTTCAAGAATATCTGGTTGAGTCTTTGGGCTCCTTGATGGCTTAAAAGCACATAAAATAAATTCACATATGCAGTACTGTGCAAAAGTCTTAGGTGCCTGTAAAAGTATTATTTCAAAACTGTTTAGATGAGCAGTGACATTTTTTTCACCTTAATATCACTAAATATACTAAATAAAACTAAAAAGAATAAATATAATTAACATTCTACAGTAAACAGTGATGTTATGTTCAGTATATCAGTGAGTTCTTGTGGAAGTTCAGTATTGCTGTAGTTTCATCAGAAACCTGGTTCGACTCCATCAGTCCTTCATTAAATTAAATCAGGAGCTGCTGATGGAGTTTC
>JBBJLS010000018.1:19781990-19792544 GCA_037577275.1 Bryconaethiops microstoma
CTCTCCTTCACTCTCTCCCTCTCTGTCTCTCTCTCCTTCACTCTCTCCCTCTCTGTCTCTCTCTCCTTCACTCTCTCTCTCTGTCTCTCTCTGTCTCTCTCTGTCTCTCCCTCTCTTTCTCTCTGCTAATCTATATTTGCTCCTTCTTTCCACTCCTTCCATATTGTTTCTCTCCAGCTCTGACTTAAATTGTCCCTGTTTCTTCCTTCTCTCTCTCTCTCTCTGTCTCTCTCTCTCTCTCTGTCTCTCTCACTCTCTCTCTCTCTGTCTCTCTCACTCTCTCTCTCTCTCTCACTCGCTCTCTCTCTCTCTTTCTCTCTCGCTCTCTCTCTCTCTCCCTCTCTCTCTCTCTCTCCCTCCCTCTCCCTCCCCCTCCCCCCTCCAGTGGGACGTATCACTCCAGAGATGAGAGCACAGACAGTGGTCTGAGTATGAGCAGTTACAGTGTCCCCCGCACTCCGGATGACTTCCTCAACAGCGTGGACGAGATGGAGACAAGTACGATGCTTCAAAATCTTCATGATCACATTCTGCATCACTGAACCACACAATGTTTTTACTGCAGACACATCTTAATCTCTTTCTCCTCTGGGGAGCCAATAGCTCTTTATCATTAATTCGTCTTGTGCTTTACAGTCTGTGATCTTTTAGTTTTATTGACGCCGTAGTGATTATCGACACCTGCCATGTCGGACGTAATTGTTTAGAGTTGGCGCGTCAACGTTTTAAAAAAGGATTTTTAAAATTGGATATTCAAAGTGGGATATTTAATTAAGTTCCTTTTTGAGAATAAATTCTCTCGAACGTATATATACATACGGACTGTTTCTGTAATTGGTATCTTTTGATTAAGCTGATGGTGGAAAAAGTCATGGCTTTCATTTAGTGCCGTCAGCTATTGAGCTACTAGACTGTTGTACTGCTTCTTCAAAACTATTACAACCTTATTCATGGAACATAAACGGGCATGAGATCATGTCGTATCACATGAATACACCACTGACCTGAATTATAACCACACCCTTAAACAGAAAGCGTCCTAAATAGTTCTTAGCTTAAGTGTATGGTTCTGTTGGCGCATTGGTATAGAACCTATACAGTACTTTACCAGTTATAAATAACCAAGGAAACCAGGAAGCATAACATTAGTAGGGAATAAATAAATATAGAAAATCAATAAAAGAAGATTAAAAGTGTAATGGAAGTGCAGATAATTTAAAGAAGGTGGAGGTGGTTGGGCAGCGTAGTGGATAAACATCATTTCTGTTTCTTGTATTCATGTTTATGGTCCTTTTTGGGCGGAAACACAACTTTCCCCGGGCGCCCCTGATCGGTGGCAGCCCGGTGCTTCACTTGGTGGGGCAGCTGGTGGCCTAGTGGTTAGGGTGTTGCCCCTGCAATCAGAAGATTGTGGGTTTGAATCCCAACTGCTAGTGGCACCACTGAGGTTCCCTTGAGCAAGGTACCGTCCCCACACACTGCTCCCCGGCACCCCTTGTTGGTGGCAGCCCACTGCTTCACTTGGTGAATGGGTTAAATGGGTTAAATGCAGAGAAAGAATTTCACACTGTGTGCTGTGGGGTGTTCATGCGTGACTATAAGGGACCACTTTACTTTACTTTACTTTACTTTACTTTACTTTACTTTTCTGTCAGGCGACTCCCTCGGTCCCGCTTCCATGGCGACACAGCCAAGGGGTTTCCCCGACTACCTGGATGCCATCCCGGGCACTGACGTGGACCTGGGCACTCTGGAGGGCGAGAGCATGGCCGTGGAGGGCGAGGAGCTGATGCCCAGCCTGCAGGAAGCCCTCAGCTCCGACATCCTGAATGACATGGAGACAGTGCTGGCAGCTACCAAGATCGACAAGGAGAGCTTTCTGACCTGGCTATAGATCTCCAGCACCGCTCCATCACCTTCTACACACCCCACTGACTGCCCCTAGTCCAACCTGTGAAGGATGATGTGTAGATGCTTGAGTTTTGTTTGTTTTGGGGGTTTTTTTTGTGTTGGTTTTTAAAGACATTTTACTCTACTGGACTTTTAATTGCTTTTTTTTTCCCTCCACATTCATCACACTTGGCCGGATTGGTTTTAAAAGCAAACATTTTTTTCCCGCCTACGTCTTTTATCATGTCTGCATCCTCAAGGCTGGCCCATGAACAGACAGTTAATCACCAGTGCTCATATATCTCTGTGCTGTATGCCTGTCGTGTGTGTGTGTGTGTATGGATGTGTGTATGGATGTGTGAGTGTATCGACGTAGTTTCCTCTTCAGCTCATACCAGAGTATTGCTTCGAGGGCTTCCACAGAAAGAGCCGAGGACCGAACCTCCTTCAGCTCCTCCATGACTTTGTTTTCTCGTCCACAGCTTGAGCTACAGCGTGGTCTGTCCCGCAGCTTCCTCCCTCCTTCATTTACCGCGAGTCTGGTGAAGCGAAACTGCGCAGGAGGGCCGGCCGCGCCTGTAGGTGTGTTATTACCAGCTGCCGAGTCGCAGAGATGAAGCCGTGCCTTTGCCAATCAATCAGTCCACCCCCCTGCTTGGCTGTGCCAGCGCGTCTAACTACAGGAACCTCGTCTAATCAAGTGCCTTCAGACGATCTCTTAAAACACTACGTGTCTTTTTTGTTCCTCTTCATAAGGCAGTACACTATATATTTTAGAACAAAAATCAAACGCACTCTTTTCTATTTACGATTTTTAGTAATCAAAAAAAAAAAAAAAAAGAAGAATCTTTTAAAGGTTATATGAAATGTATAATGTCAGGAATTAGGATTTTTCCCTTTCTTTTCTTTTTCTTTTTTTTTTTTTTTTCTTAGCCTCTTTGTATGACGGTCTTATTTAAGCCTGATTTGATTTTTTTTCCACTCCTTTTCTTTTTCTTTTTGTTTTTCTCGGCTTGGTTATGGCGTTCGTGTCGAAGTGATTGACTTTAACTGATTTCTGTCGGCTCTAACACGGTGGCTTTCAAGCATGTTTCTAGTTATTATTATTATTATTATTATAATAAATGAGGGCAGGCGTCACTGAGTAGATGGAGCGGATCATTGCAGTACTCGGCAGAGGTGATCTCCCGAGATTGATGTTTTTGTATACCAGTATCTAGTTATTATCTTTTTTTTTTCTTCTTCTTCTTTGATTTTGTTGCATATGTAAGGACAGTATCATCCTAATTCTCAGCCAAAAGCAAGGAACAAGATATCAGAGGATCTTCTATCGACTACTGTGTGACGAACGCGGTCCGAGGCCGGACGCGAGGTGATGGCTCTGCTACGTTTTAGCTGGATAAACAGGCACGTCCCGAGGGTTCGAGGTGTAGAGTAGCGGTTATAGCTGGTACCTGATTCGGTAATTATGGCTGCGAACGATAGATGCTGTAGTCTTGGAAACAATCAGAAATTATGTCAGGATTTTCTTTTTTTCTGTCGAGGCTTCCAAAGAGTGTTTTGTCTTTTTTTTTTTTTTTTTTTTTCTTTAAAAGAAAGAAAAACAAGGCAACGAAAAATAATTTATCGCATCTTTTATTTTTTTTTTTCCTTTTTCTTTCAAGTATACACATATGGCATAAGCTAATGAGAAAAGGTCCCGCTGATGATTCGTAGGACGTTTGGTGAAAGAGCGTGTCACGATGTCCCGCGCTAGTCCGTCTGTCCAGCACGTTACCGAGAACAGGCTTCCTGTTTGTGTGTGTGTGTGTGTGTGTGTGTGTTTGTTTTGGTCAGTCGTTTACATTGCCGAGCGAGAGAACACTACAGGGACTTTTCAGTGACAAACGCTTTATACAGAAACAGTGTGTGTATGTTCAGATGTTTACAAGGTTATTTACCCCTTTTATACTACGCGACGTTTTCTCCGCGACCCCGCGCTCGCCGCGTGGTGCTCCGTGCGCTTTAGGCGATGCGCTGTGTTTTATCTGATATGATTGAGCTGCATTTCCCCCAGTCCACGTGAACAACGAGCAACGTGTATGATCAAACGACGTCTGAGAGCTTCTGAAAGACACCAGAATAGTATATTTCGAGTAGTATCTATTTTTGATGTTTAGTATTGCTGGCGGACACTCGCTGAGGAGGAGGGGGAGGAGGGGGAGGGGGGGGGGTTAAAACAGTGTTGGAGAAAGCAGTGCAGCGAAAAAGTAATTTTTATAAATTGTTGGTACAGTGCTGGTATTGCACGGTTTAAAAAAAAAAAAATAGCATCGTGTAAAATGTGTATGTCACTTAAACATGACTTTATGACTAGTTAGTGTGCAACTCTCTGAGTATATATTAACTTTACTGTTTTGTAGTGCTAGTACTAATCACTCAAGTTAAAGGATTGGTATTTAGATTTCTCTAAATGCACACGGAATGAATTCATATCCATTTATTATGATTTCTTTTTTCTTTTCTTTTTTTTTTTTTTTTTTGGATGTATGTGCATGTATCCTAGAACCTTAAGTTCTGTTACATTCTATCTTGTTCCATAATACTTTAAAACAAATGGGCCTGTAATAAAGTATATACTTTGTTGTACTGGTTCTTGTTCATCGTTGATTTGTGCCGGTGCCGTTTTAACGTGTTCTGCGGGACCAGGCTTGGAAAACACTGGTGGATTCGAATGCAGGGTGAGGTCTAATGTACAGTTACATAAGAGCTCCTGCTTTATTATTGTTAATTACAGGTGTATGAAGCAATATCTGACGCTCAGTATTGCCAGGACGACGTTTGTTGGTGAGGTTGAGCTCCTGGTGCGCAGGGGAATGCCTCTCGTTTCTTTAGTGGATTTCTGACTCCTACACAAGTATAGGCACCGTAATGGCCTTTTGCTTTTCTTATCAAAAGCTTTTATTTTAGCAATGGCACATAAAGAAAGTTGGGGAGGAGTTCAACAGTGAAGCTTACAGAAAATAGTAGATCTCAAGCAGATGTGAATTACCCCTCCATAATTGGGGGGTATTGCCATCACAATGCTGTTAAGAAAAAAAACCCCCCCCCCAACTGCTATTTTTGTCTCTTTGGTGGTGTCTGGGTCTTGATTGGTGGATCCAGTACCCCCCAGTACCCCCTGTAATTCGGACCATGATCTCAAGTTCAAATATTGAATGAAGTCTTATAGCGACGGATGCTCAGTACAGTTCTGTGTTTCATAGCTAACCAAGCACAAGATCTTTAATTTGTCTCTTTAAGGTCCACTTATCAGGCTTGTGTGATTTTTATTATGCAAAGACAGCCATAATTCATCATAATTCATAATCCAAACATCAATCCTTCTATAATACCTTGTAATTAATCTGGCTGTTTGTTACTGTGCTCTTAAGACTGATATTTACAAATGAGCTCTGTTCTGATTGGCTGTTGTGCCACATTTGGAGAAAAAAAAACCAGGACTGAAACACTCCTTATATCATCAGCCTGAATGGGCGGAGCTAAACTGCTGCTTGCTAAAGTGTAGCTGTCTGGTCGTCATGACAACATTCAGTTCAAAAGTGTTGGGTTTTTTTGTGTGTATACCGTCTGTATGGACCGGAGTGGACAGAAAGTGTTCATTGTAACAGTGTTTACATACTTTATCAAACTTTTAGACGCAAAAAGTGAGAAAATGTGGTTTGTTTGTTTTTTGGTTTTTTTTCATAATTTGGGTTTTTAAATAGCCGAGCTGAATTTGAGAAAGGGACGTAAATGTAGAGACTGGGATCCCCTGCATAAATGATCATAATAAAAAGACAAAGCATACAAATAGGAGGCATCCAGCACTGGGGAATCAGAATCAGAACATTATTGATCCCAGAGAAAATTGCTTATGGTAGGACTGTCCAGAGACAAGAACAACAAAATATAGTCTAAAGTCTAAATATATCCAGTAAAAATACCCCATGCTATATGCAACAAAGGGCTGAGAAAGGAAGGGACTGAAGACCAGACTGTGGACGAGACCTGCCTGTGTAAACATAAATGGATCCCAGTGATGTGTCTCTGAGGTTCAATGCCAGGAACGTGAAGAGCTGACCCGTCCTTGCTCTGCCCACAAACGTGTTCCTTCGTAGAACCTGTGGCACGCCTGAACAAGCTTGACATTTAACCCCCTGAGGCTGGATTTAGTTTAGAGTCACTATTTAACATTTAGTTGAGCATGTTAACATCCTTCCGGCGCCCCCGAGTGGCAGCCTGTCACGGCAGGATGCAAATTTCCCGCTTGTAAAGTTAATAAAGGTTTATCTTATCTTACTGTTAGCTCAGATACACACACATTGTTGCACAAACACACATTATTGCACAGAAATTACTCCAGAATTTTATTGCAATAATGGGGGGGGGGGGGGGGGGCCCTAACTGCACAAAATGACTCTTTTTCTTCCTTTAAACACTCAGTTTTTTGCAATAACGGAAGAAAACAATTGTTTCCCTCCATTACTACACAAACTTTTACAATAATAAATATTTACTGTAATGGAGGGAAACAGTATATAGTATATATAAACAATTATATTGCACATTATTAAAAAAGAAAGAACGAAACCCAGGTAAGAATTCTCAAAATACAGATTTCCAGTAAATGCCGCCAGGTCACAGACACCTGAGCAGAACATGTAGAAAACCAGTACAGACTCTGAGTCCTTTATGTCTGTAAACCAGTTTATTGTCCAGCAGATCCAGTTTTATATCACAGCATCGTGTTCTACTCTGAAAGAATAAAAAACAAGTTTTTAATGCTTAAAGACCTAAAACACATTCAGAAATCAATTCACAGGACCTCCGTTAAGATGAGCTGTTGAAGGCCTGATGCAAAGCAAGTGCACTATATGGACAAAAGTATTGGGACGCCTGACCATTCCACCAACGGGGACTTTAGTGACATTGCATTCAAATCCATAGACTTTAATATGGAGTTGGTCCTCCTTTGCAGCTATAACAGCTTCCACTCATCTTGAAAGACTTTTCACAAGATTTTGGAGTTTCTGTGGGAATTTGTGTGAGTCAGACACTGATGTTGGATGAGAAGGCCTGGCTCACAATCTCCGCTCCAGTTCATCTCAAAGGTGAACTCATATAATCTCCCTTGCCATGAAGACCATTGTGTTTCATTCTAATCAGTTTTCTTTTCCAAACTATCACTCAAAGCACACATTTAGTGGTTTAAACACCTAAAAGATTTCACACCACAACAAGGGGTCCAGAAGGGTGGGCTTCTACTTTATGTATTACAGTAAAGGAACAAAGAAAACGAGTTGCTTTTCATTAAAACAGAGAAAAGGTTTCCCCACACTGTGGGGGTGAGTGTATGGTCACCTGCCCCTACAGGTACTTACATTGCTCGGTACTGCACCATCTGGCGGGAACAGGTCAGTCTGTACATCAGAGATGCAACTACTGTTATGACAAAGGCCACCATCATTCCACCCAAAAAACTACCAGCATGGAAGCGGGGGCCAGTGGGGTCACAGGCTGGGCTGCTGGGGGAAACACCTGCATTTAAAACAGAAAGAAAGAAAGAAAAAACAACAAGGGGGTTGAAACTGATCTGTTATTTAAAGTGTTGCCAGCGATGTGTGACAAGAATGAACAGTGGGGAAAAAACACAAGATGCATGAAACTGGTTAACCCTTTCCAAACCAAGTCTAAGACTGAGTGGCTGGGCATTTCTTAACGTGTTTTTCTGTAACTTCATAATAAAAAGTATAAATATGACAATTTATCATGTGATCTATATGCTCTGATACAGCATACACTGAGTCTTTCAGTAACACCAGTTATTACAGATACCAGATATTCTCTAAATGATAAGTCTTTTGCTGGGATCTCTGTTGTGCAGGAGTGTGTAGATGTAATGGCGGCCATGCTGGGTTTGTTAGTGTTCTTCTATTCCAACTCGAGTCATTCTTTAATGTGTTTTTCTGTAACTTCAAAATAAATTTCACTATTACCATTTACCATGTGATCCATATGTTCCGATTCAGCATACATTCAGTCTTTCAGTAACACCAGTTATTACAGATACTAGATATTATCTAAATGATGAGTCACTGTTCACAAATCCATGGCGTTTTTGTTTTTCGCTCTTGCTGGTGTACTGTTATACAGCTGTACACTGAACTTCTCTCAGTAATCTCCAGCTTCCACAGCGCTGCCCTCGAAAAGCATTTATGGTATTTTGGTAAGCGTGCTTTCGCAAGTCGGTTAGTAAAATGCGCCAACAATAAGTCTAAACACTGACAGTTTAAATGTTCTAAACTATCTTAATAGAAATAATTACCTGGTTAACTCAGAAGCTACTTGTCCTTTGGCAAGACTCCCAATCCTACATTAATGCAATGTGATTAAAGTCAGGGCTGCACGCGATCCAAGATGTTTGTACTTGCCTAGTAGTCAATTCAGCATGTTTCCACTGCGCCGCTGTGCATCATGGTGTGGCACATTGTAATAATTCCAATAACCACGTATGATTTTCGTTTTTTTTTAAAAATGAGACGTAAACAACACCAAGGCGACGTCCGTTACACACATTCATGATCTGAAGAGGAAACAACCAAACTGCAGCTGATCTTTCTATTTTGTTATACTTGACTTCATTATTATTTATACTGTAGTGTATTTATTGGGGGTTTAAACAGAGACAAGAGGGTCAACAAACTGCAGCACCTGTGAAGAAATGAGTTTATTCATTCATTCATTCATTTTCTGTAACCACCTAATCCTCACTAGGGTTGTGGGTACCTGGAGTCTATCCCAGGGTCCACAGGCGCGAGGTCGAGACTCACACAGGGCGGAGCGCCAGCCCACCGCCGTGAGTTTATTTATTAGTTCTTCTAAAAGATTTTTTTACTGAAAATGTTTGAAAGTCGATCATTTCACTGATATACTAGGAAGTTTACCAGTGCGCATGAAAACCCAAACGGCAGTTCGTCCATTAACAGAGCTGGCGTGTGACATTTGGCCTCTCTGGGTGAAGCGGAATTTAATGACCCTTAACTTCAGACCCCCCGAGGGGGGCTTCCTCAAATGATGACCACCTAGTTAGCCTATATGGACGTTTCGTACCTGAAGTCTGGACTGGATTCTGGGTTTGGAAGGCCGTGGGTCCGGACGTCAGGTGTCCAGTGTTTGTTATGGGTTCATTCTGTGATGAACGGGAATGACTGGGAACAGCTGTGACCGTCACTGGTTTTTCTCCAGCAGTAAAATGAGCTGCTGCCGCTGCGCTCTGAGGATCTGTCCCAACATTCGACTGCTGAGACGATGATAAATCTGGAAGATCAGAAAATGACACAAGGTCAAGTAAATGTACATAAAACCATTATCACTACAATTATTTTGAAATTTCTTCTTGTATATATATGTATATATTTCAGTAATTTATGATGAGTGTATATATATATATATATATATATACACACACATACAGTGGTTTGCAAAAGTTTGGGCACCCCTGATAGTTTCATGATTTTTCTTTATAAATCATTGGTTGTTTGGATCAGCAATTTCATGTAAATATAACATATAGCAGATGAACACAGTGATATTTGAGAAGTGAAATGAAGTTTATAGGATTTACAGAAAATGTGCAATAGTTACTTAAACAAAATTAGGCAGGTGCTTTCAGTTTGGTCCCTTAACTACATTTTCTACGTTCCATTTCAGTCCTTTAACAGTTTTCTTCTGCTTCATCTCATTCTGGTGTGTGGGTTCTTCTCCTAGGCTGCTGTACTGTTTACTCCCTTCACTTGGAGCTTCTGGTTCAGAAAGACTGGAACCGAGCTGTAGGCATGAAGTTCTCCTGCAGATTTTGGTGGATCTGTGTTCTGCAGGAGTGTTCATGTGTAACACTCTGAACACACACAAACAAACACACATTCAACGACGAATGAGAAAACTCCAAACCCACGGAGCTGCGGCAGAAACTCTGCTCGGATAAGAAAAAAAAAAACCTCACACGGGTGAGAGAAACTGCTCAGAAAGTTTGAAAGACTCGTTCCTACCCCACATCTGGAAGAAGACCAGGCAGCAGCTGAAGATCCAGCTCACCTCCATTCTCCACTCGGACTGATGACGTTTACAGAGAAGGGAGGACACGTAGAGAAGAGAGAAAAAGTGCCAGAGAAACGTTAAACTGGTGAAAACATCCACTGCTGGCTTATATTGTCTGTCTGTCGATCTATCTGTCTATCTGTCTGTCTATCTATCTGTCTGTCGATCTATCTGTCTATCTGTCTGTCTATCTGTCTGTATGTCTATCGATCTATCTATCTGTCTGTTTATCTATCTGTCTGTTTGTCTGTCTGTCGATCTATCTATCGATATATCTGTCTGTCTGTCTATATATACGCACATACACTCTAGGGACAAAAGTATTGGGATTTAAAAAAAAGGATTCAAGTCAAGTAGAGCTTTATTGTCAAGCCAGCCATATACATATAGTGCACAGTGAGACGAAATATCGTCCTCCCGGACCGTAGGTGCACCATACAACACAACACACTCACAACATAGACAAACAAGGTTGAAAATTAAATATATATATATATATGTAAACATATATCTCTGAATGTGCTTTACCTTAAAAAATAAAATTAT
>JBBJLS010000018.1:19860672-19871479 GCA_037577275.1 Bryconaethiops microstoma
AACTCCAGATTAAACTCCAGATTAAACTCCAGATTAAAGTCTATGGATCTGAATACAATGTCATTAAAGTCCCTGTTGGAATGGTCAGGTGTCCCAATACTTTTGTCCATATAGTGTATGTAATTTGCTGAGGGTTTTTAATTTTAAAACCCAGTAACTAGTGGTACTGTGAGAACTCGCTTCTCCTTGTGGAGGTTTGCTGCTGATTCGAGTGCAGTCGTGTTCCTAACGAGAAACATCCACTCTGAGAACTCGCCGAATGAACCCAAAGAGAAAAAGGAAAGGGAAAAAAATGCAATATGTTTCAGTTTATTTTAATGACGTTTTTTTTGTTTAAACAAGAAAAGATGGTCATATGAAGAAATTCAGATAGGTTAGCACACTCAGTTTCACAGTCTGCAACAAAGTGAGACGTCCTTCTCAGTTCTGTAAAGGGCGAATAAATCAGAACTGGAGAGCGATTAAGATGTGGAGAGGACGGAGGACGGAGGACGTGGTTACGGACCCCCGAGGATTGGATTCAGAAAGATACTAACAAATCATGAGAAGCATCTGAAGGGGCAGCGTTTTCTGCCTCTGGGGTCTAAAGGTTCTGTTCCACAGAACCAACATCCCCTACACCCAAAAATAGCCCAGCCACGTCGGTACATTTCAAACAAACATTTTCTTTACATTTTCGTGTACTGTACATATTGGCACTGTAAAACACGGACGTACGAGTTCGAATAAAGGACTGTTTGGTTCTCCCAAAGCTTATATTACCAATCGTAGCTTGACAAAAATATAGATGTATAATACCCTCCTGTACCCCTTCATCTAAACAAGCCCTCACGGTACAAGACGCTAGTTAAAAAGGCCCTTGTTGAACCACCAAAGGCATCCTCGTGATATCAAAGAGCTGGTTCCACCAGCGAGAACGTACGGGCGGTGTCTTCGCTCCGCCCTCGCTATGACACTATCACGTCCTGGTAGGAAATGTCGGCTCCTGTGCTACATGCTGTGGGCGTCCCAGAGGATCCATATATTGCATTTCAGTAAGCGTCGAGAACCGGAAAAGCCAAAGACAGCCACACTGCGGCCTCTGGATCTGACTGGCCGTCTTTTTCCTCTTCTTTTTTTTTGCGAAGCGGAAGACTACAGTATCTCGGATGGGTCTCCTTATGTTAGTCTCATTAATGGTACGTTCAAGGATACAGCAACACTTTCGGCTTAAAGAGTGACGACAAGCACCAACAGCGGACGACGAGCACCAAAACCAGCAGATCCCAAAGCTCTGTGTGTGTGTGTGTGTGTGTGTGTGTGTGTGTGTGTGTGATACTCTGTTACTGGAGGACTTTTTCAAAGGCCTCCAGGTTTTTTTTTCAACCAGCTTCGCTTTCGCACATCAGGCTTGAAAGTGTCAACCGAAATAAAACAGCTTTGCTGTATTGACACTTAAGGAATTGCACTTCGACCTTCCAGCTTTAAAAAAACAAAAAACCCAACGCCATGCATACACACCCTCCGTAAACACCTTTCTCACCGAAATCCCATCTAATCCACAGCCCTGATGCAAGTGAGCTTCACATGACAAGTGGGGCGTTTCTGTGTGGAATGTGGAATTTAAAAAACAGCCATTTGAATTTGCAGAGTTGTTTCAGAGGTTCATCCCAGAAAATACCCCTCGCAAACACACGCGAGTCACTCGAGAATGTTGAGTTTTCGCAGGTCGTATATGGGCGGATTCGTAGAGTTCGCCTTAAGGCTGCTGTTTACAGTCTGTAATGCTGACTGGTAGGAAGTTGTTTAACAGACCGCCTCTCTTTCCACCCCGAATGTTATACGTGAGTCTGTCTGAGATTAAAAGAGTGTGTGCTTGCGTGTGTGAGGACAGTACACACTGGAGTGTAAAGGTCAGTACAGAAATATCAGGATAGGCTCCAATATGAATTTTGCACGGTTATTGACTCTACATCGAGACACTCGTTTCTTCTCTTCACTTTGTTTTATTTATTTTTTTTCATTCGTTTGCGTCCAGTGTGTTTTGTCCACAGGGGATGGATGAGCGGGGGCTGTGGGACCAACCTCACACTGACAAACTAAGCATGAGCGAAAAATTAAAAGCACAGGATCACCTCCATAAGCCCATGATACATATATACCATTATATGCACCACAGCTGGAATACACTCATCATACATAGTCATGTGTTTTATATATAGAACATATAAATACACAGCAAATAGAGCGAAGGCAGTGACGACGCGGGCTATTATTGAATATCATAATATAGTTTTTTGTTCTTTTAGAAAAATATCTATGTTTTGAACCAAAACCATTCGCAATAAGCTCACCCTCCGGTCATCATTAACAAAAATAACCATTTTACATTTCTGAGCATTCTTACGATACAATCATTGTACATACAGTATATATACACGTTGAATATGTATATATACGTATACATAATATAGAACATTTTTAGGATACTTTATGACATAAAAAAGGTTCATAGTGCACAACAAGTTTTTTTTTAGTTGCCAAATGTAAGATAACAATGAAATAAAAATAATAATAATAATAATAATAATAACAATAGTATTTTGTAATAATTACGATAAGACGACAGTAACAGAGAAAAGGAGCGACTCACAGCCCCGCAAAGTTCCTCCATTTGGCAGCAATGGCACAATCAAGAGCAAAAGAAAAAAGCGTAACAAAAAAGTCCTTAACTCAGTATATCAAAAAACGATAATTAACAAATTCACAGGAAAAATAAAGTTTTCATATTCATAAACAGCTCCTGTCTTTCTTCCTCCATCTGCTTTGGCCCACAGTTGTGCTTTCTCAACACGGCAACCTCCTTAAAGAAAGAAAGAAACTGGAGAAGCAGCTTCAGCGATGCCCTTTCACAATAAACGCCTGCGACGGCCCACCAGTCTGCGACTAAAGGGCAGAGTCAGGCTATAAAGGACCACTGGGACGTACAGAGGCCACTAGTCCAAATCCTTAGAGGTTGTTTCAAAATTTCACAAGTTCTTTTTATTTCACTGTTATTTTTTTTTTCAGAGTTTCTCAAAACAAAGCTAGCCAACACTGATCGACAGGACTGGTGCCACCTACTTTAAGACACACTTTTTGAATATAACCTTCAGTTAGGCCGCGTTTTCTTTGTTGGGGAGGAAGAGGAGGAGGAGGAGGAGGAGGAGGTCAAAGCTAATACTATCATGGAAATGAACTGAAAAAAACAGAAAATCATCTTCGGAAAAGGAGATGTGGCATTAAATATGGTCTCGGAAACACAAGGACAAATAACAGGCAAGAGACACGGGCATGGGGGACCGGACAGGGTGGTTCTGAGGTGGAGAGCCGCGAAGTGAAGCTCAGCTTGTTTATTTTTTCTCTCCCTCTTTCTTTTGCATTTTCTCAGAGGCCTCCAGACATCAGAGGGCACAGCGGAGCCTAAGAGCTCCTCCACCGGCGTTAAACCTCTTCAAGCCCCTCGAAGCCGCTGCGTCAGTCCGTTCCCTTCATTTGGCCGAACCATTCAATCAATTCCTCGCGGAAGAGGACGAAACGAAGGAACCTCGTTACTTTCGGGCCCACTGTGGTCTGAGACATTTGGCTCTGCGTGTTATAGCTGGTGTTGCTGTTTTGAAAGGTCTGCTCATAGTAAAAGCTCTGCGGTTCCTCTGTGCAGTGCAGCAGGCTGGTCCATGCTGGGGAGGGGTTGGGGGGGGTTCTGTGGCTCTGGGGCGGCCGGCGATCAATCAAGGGTCCAAGGGCTTTCAGGGTCCAATGGGCTCTCAGGGGCTGAAGACTTCACAGAGAACCAGAGGCACATAGAGACAGGAGAGAGGAGAAACAGATGGGCAGATGGACGACGGAGGAGACAAGAAAAAAGAGAGATTGATAGAGAGACTGATCGATTGACTGACTGATTGATCTATTGTAGGGGGTGGCAATAATGTCCCTTATTTTCAGGGTCCCAGCACAATGACACAGAAGAAGCAAGAGGGGGGATTAGATGAAGGGATGAAGAGAGTAGAGGTGGGAGGAATTTGCAGTCAGGCCCCCAAAAAACCCCAAAAACCCAGTTATGGAAGCCACAAAAGTTCTTTGTCCCCTTTTTCAGCTTAGACAAACACACTCTGCGGACGATCGGCATGGTGAAGGAGAGAGAGAGAGAGATGGAACACCAATGTGAGCAGTAGCAGAGAGAGAGAGAGAGAGAGAGAGCAGTGGGAAGGGATAAGTATAACTAAGTGCTTGCATTATTAGGTGTTTTGTGTGTCTGTGTGTGTGAATATGTGTGTGTATGTGTGTGTGTGTGTGTGTGTGTGTGGATTTCACAGGCTCTAGTGGTGACTCATTTCAATACTATGCCTGAATTCATTGCAAATTAATACTTTGTTGAAGTCATTCAGGCTCGATTTAAGCTACTAAAGCACTTGAATGCAGAATTGCTTTGCTAGAGTGACAAAACCGAGAGAACGTTTGACCAGTCGAGGTATTCGGTATTATTCCAATTCTTTAACTGAAACGATGCATGAAAGAAAACAACCAAAAAATCCCAAAAAACACAGTTTCGTTCACCAAGAAACGCCCGAAGGCTTTGAATAAATACGGCACTAAGATGTTTAGCGAGGCTTAACGAGGATACTGTACGGACAGAAGCGACCGCGTCTGTCCTGCGATGGACGGAGAGAATGTTGCGCGGATGTTTCCTGTTGAGCGGAGGTGCGGATGTGTGTGAGTGTGTGTGGAAGGGAGGGGAAAGGTGGGAAAGGCGGGGCTCTCAGAGTGCGAGGAGCGAGGGCGAGTTCAGGGAGTCAGAGGACTGCTCGCTGCTGCTGGTTCGCTGGTTAGCGGTGACCCCGCAGGCTCCCTCTGGGTAGGTGAACACAAATGAAGATGTGTATGAGGGGTTGTAGCTGCCGGCGTCAGGGTTACCGCCACCGTCAGCAATGAGGCACGGGCCGCCCGGCGCCGGCTGGCTCTGCCCATAGAAAGAACTAGAAAAGGCTACCTCCTGCATCATCCCCTGCGGCTGCTGCTGTGGTGGCGGCTGCGGCGGCTGCGGCTGCTGCGGCGCCGAGGGCGGCTGCGATGAGCCCGACAGGTGGTGGTGGTGGGACGAGTAAGCGGGAGGCAGGTAGAAAGTGTCCTCCTTCACAGTCAAGCCCACCACAGAGACGGCCGCAGGCGGCGGGGGCGTCTGCTGCTGCAGCTGCGCCGGCGCTTCCTCCTGGTATGGGATCTTGCAGCCGGGCTGGTGGGCAATGAGCACAAACTCAAGTCGCTCCTTCTCCTTCTGCAGCTCCGAAATCTCGGCCTCCAGCTCGGCCTTCTCCTCCTCCAACATGTCTGTCTCCTGGAAGAGGGCAGGAGAGCGAGAGCAGGAGAGAAAGGCACTGAGCAACACGCCAGAACACACTGGTCGCATATGCAAGAAAGAACCATTTTCACTGTTAATTAATCCGGAGAAAATTCATTAAAAAGTCTTCGACAAGCATGTGCTACTACAGACTTACACACTTCATATTCACTAAAAATACACTCAATATTCTTTTAGAACAAACGCATGTTCACCATCTCAGGAGACTGTTAGACACGGTTAGATGCTTTACTGGTTGCTGTTTGATATTTAATGAGCTATTAGGCAACAGCCAATGGGATGAAACAGTTAATTCATGCATTTAAAGTTAACGGACAGTCTAGAATTTGACTCTGTATCACCAACAACCAGTTAATAGGAGTCAGACCTTCATTTATAATCAACAACTTTCCAGTTTAACCAGAATAAAACTCTGCAGTTTTGAAATAAAAGGGATACGTGGTAAAAACCTGTAGTGTGCAAAAACGTTTGACTTTTGATTTCGGCGTTCACCAGCTGGGTGTTTGGTCTGAAGCACAGTTACTCTGTTCACACTGTGCCTTTCAATTCACTTCAGCACTGAATTCACTCCTCACTTTTATTGCAATAACTAAGTATAATATAATAATAGTATAGTATTACAATAAGCATAATACCAGTATCTTTACATTACTCACATAGGAGTATTCAAATGTCAAATACTACAGTTGTGATAAAACTTACCATGTTATGAATACGATAGTGTTAATGTGTCCCTTGTATTCACACTAAAATGTAAGCGAGAGTTTGGAAGTGGGCTCACCGATTGCAGTCTGTCTGTAAGCTCACGCCGCCGATTGCGACACTTGGCTGCGGCCAGTTTGTTTCTCTCTCTCCTGACGCGCCTCTTCTCCTCCTCCTCTGGAGTCAGCTGGGAAAAGGGATTAGAGGCCATGCAAATATATCATTAACTTTCTTTCTTTCTGGGGGAAGACAGGCCTGCGCTTTTGGGTGAAGCCAACATTCACGAAGGTCAGAATTCATGTGTACAAATGGTCTGGTCTGACTTGATCCTTTTCTTACCGCTTCTTCCCGTGTGCGGCGGCGGCTTCGAGACTGACGGACCGGGCCCGGTGTGTCTGAGCTGGGGGGCGTGAAGCCTGAGCCGGAGGAGAAGCTGGGCCCCGGCAGGTCATAGGGGTCCAGGCCCACCGGCTGGGTCATGGTGGTCGTGCCTGTGCCACTTTGCCCAGGTGCCACGGAGGAGATGAGGGTGGGCTGCACCATCCACTGTAAATCCTGGCTTGTGGTGATGGCCGTCACCGTGGGAACAAAGGAGCCGGGCATCTCCAACCCTGCTCCACTGCTGGCTGACCCGCCACCCGCCCCTACTCCGCCAGCGGCAGATACACACTCCTACACACACACGCACAGAGTCAGAGGCCCTGATATGCATTTGTGTCCTACAAATTTGTTTTAACACCTGTTTTAACATCATTCTTGCTTGTCAAGACTTATATTGCAAGACTTATATTGCAAGACTTATATTGCTATATATAAAACAAACATTTTGCTGATTCTGGTCTAGATGTATAACCAACATTAAATGTTCAGTTACATTTAGATATGTCCCATAAAGAAATAACATTCAATCATTATGTTAAATGTATTAATGCATTTGTAGGATGCAACTGCATTCTATAGGCACAGCAAATTTCAGACTGAACATCCCAATCCTAAAATCCCAAATCTGAAAATCCTGATCCCCTCTCGGACCGTCGGCCTAAATTTAACTCCATGCGAACTAAAAAGTGGTAAAGAAATAGCTTGTGATTATGCCCGGAATGATTGATTATCATTAACACTGAACTAATTTTGCAGCAGTAAGGGATATACTAAGGGCACCATGGAGGTGCCTTTAAAAAGAAATGTAACATTACACGTTCTACATATATTACATATGTTTTACTGACTAAAATGTCTTTAACTTGCTCACTGAGGATATTTTTAAAAATGTTTTTAATCCACGCAGGGGCAGGAGCAGACACCACAGTGAAAAAAACAGAAGAGCAGGGAGCTCGTCTGCCTTCTTTATTTAGAAAACAGAGACGAATTGGAGCTGTGATGAATATTCATGAGCTGTGGCTTCGAAGGCGCCGCTATGGCCAATCAGCGTTCAGGAATCCCTCCCCCCTCCCTCCCTGCTCTCCCGTCACACCCCCGGTGTTCCCCTTAGCAACGCGACGTAACACTCCAAAATAGAACGCATTTACGTCACAGCGCGGGGGGCGGGGCCTTGCGTGCCTACGTTGGAGTGCTCCACACGTTGCCAGAAGCCTGAATAGCTGCTACTACAGACCCGGGGAGGTAAATTTACACAACTTACAAACTACACAGATTAAAAATAACACCACAACATCAAATTTCAGCTCCAGTGCCTTATGCTTCCTTATTGAACCGTTTTGTTTACATTCGACCCTGGTGCAAACAGCTAAAAGACAGCTGTAATGCTCTGTAATGATCTGACAGTACACGCGTTTGTCAATATCACTCCTTTTTCAACAGTCAAAATAATCTAGATAGTAAAAATAACATCATAACGTCCTATTTAAGCTCAAGTGCCCTATTCGCGGTCGTTGATCGCTACTTGAATTGATCCTAGTGCAAGTCATTCATATATAACTGAAACGCTTACTGATCTGACGGTACACATGTTTGTCAATACCACTCATTTTACAACAGTCAAAATAACATAACTAGTCAAATAACATCATATTTAAGCTCCAGTGTCTTGTTTCTGTTATTGAACTGTTTCGTTTCGATTCTGTCCTAGTGCAAACGGCTAAAACGTGAATGGTAATGCTCTGTGATGAACTGACGATGAAGCTGTTTGTCAGTATCGCTCCTTTTACACCAGTTCAGCAGTGACTTCTGGTTTAGTGACCCAGGCTGACATGTGGAGAAGCAAAAAAAATGGCAAGACTGAAAAGCAACGGGCTGCAAAAAAAGTGAAAGAAACAGAAACAGAAAGGTGGGGGACTTACTTGTGGCGCACTGGTGGTGGGCGGGCTCCCGAAGGAGTCCACGGAGGAAAGGTACTGCGATTCGGAAGGGGAAGAACTTCCACGGGAGCCGGTGTCGAGGTCTCCGGGGAACCCCTGGAACATCTCCCCGGCCGAGCCGAGAGGAGCCGAGAACCCTGCCGCCCCCGGTGAGAACGGGACGTCACCTGTCAGCCAGGGAGAGAGAGGGGCTCTGTTGTAGCTGCACTTTCTGCTAAAATGCTGAAATATTGTTTTTTTGTTGTATTTTCTGACTACACGTGCACACGCTTGCACTCGTGCCTGAGTCCGTAACAACAGTAGTAACCGTACCGGGACCTACCGTAACACGATTTACTTGAAGACTCCGACAAGATGCCCTTAGTCTCTTTCCAAAAAAGTTGCATTAAGTTGGCAATCCAGTTCTGCTCCGGAGGAGAGCACTTTGACCAAACTCCCAATCCAAGGAAAGCACGTCCCGCGCGATCGCGATAAAATCCTTCACCGCGAAGATGTGCATTTATTAATCCACTGGATGAGTCAAGTGATCCCCCCTCGGCCCGTGTGGCGTGTGTAAGTGAGTGTGTGTGAGTGAGTGTGTGTGTGTTCACAGAACCGAAGCTGGTCGTGGAGCTTCTCCTCTCTTCTCTCTGCTGAATGAAGCCATCTGAGTCCGCATTGTAAAGTAGGGAGTTCTGTCCCCGCCCCTTACTGGAGTTCCGCTGACGTAGGTGCCCATATATGGCTCGCCGCTGGAGTGTTTTTGTTTTCGGTCTCCTAGGTGATGACGTGAAGGGATTCCCTCACCCACACAGCCGTTACGGAGCAGTCCAGAATAGCAGCCTCTACTATATTCACTTCCACGAGATACTTCTATTTTTATTTCTATTATTTTTGGTTGTGTATGTATTTTTGCCTGCTATACAACTGTACTAAATTATTTAGAACTTTTGCCAACTCCGATTCACTAATGTTATTCGGATTACATCATTATATATGACTGACAATACTAATCATGTTTTTTTTTATTTATATGGCCCTTTCACACATACCGGTATGCTCTACAAAAGAAATTCAGTTGTATACACGGCATTAAGGCATTAAAAAAAGATTGAAAACAAACGACAAGAGCAGCAGAATCCCTCTCTAGCTTCAAAAACCTCCTCCATCAGCTTCAGAGAGCATCTCCTCTTCTGATGATCTGTCTGTCTTCTTGAACTTCTCTCACACAAAGGTTTTAGAACTCAGGACTGTTCTGAAACGTGAGTGTATCACTTCGGATAAAAACGTCTGTCAAACGAATGTAATGATGTTATTCGGATTACAAAATTCTATATATTTGACAACACTAGTAATGTGTTTTATTTATATACACACTACAAAAGAAATTCAAATGTACACACAGCATTAACACAGGCAAAATGAGTGAAAACAAGCGTAGAAATATGAATGCATTCTAATCAAAATAAGACACACAGAGCACTTCTGAATAGCTGAACTGACTATTTATTGTTGACTTGTGCTACTGCGGGGTTTCGATGAAATCAGCATTTTATGATAAACAGTTGAAATAACATTTTAGGCTGAATGGGTTTTAATATAGGAAGAGAGGACTGATAGCATTAGCCACTGAGTCAAAATAAATTACCACATGCACTGCAATGTATATGACTGTACTGATGTAGGATGTGACCGTATTATTAAATATATTTGTAAAATCTTATGCACACATTAGGCTGTTATTATTATATTAGTATTAGTAGTAATAGTCATAGCAGTAGTAGTAGTAGTAGTAATGTTGGTGGTGGTGTAAAGAAAGTTCAGATGAATGCAGCTTAGAATGGCTGTTAATTCTTTTTCATGTTGCTCCAACCAAATGTGTGCAGTGTGGCAGGATGCGTTGTCTTCTCGAAAGAGGCCATTGCCATGAGGAATCCAGTTGTCATGACGGGGTGAACTTGTGCAGCGGTGTTTAGGCAGGTGGTCCATGTCAAAGTAACATCCACATGAACGCAGGATCTGAGGTTTCCCAGCAGAACACCACCCAGAGCTTCACTCTGCTCCCCCCAGCTTGCCTTCTTCCCCTATTCATCGGGCCTTTCACGTAATGTAAAAGAAAACATGATTCATCAGACCAGACCAGACCTTCTGCTGCTCCATTCTGGTGCACATGTGCCCATTTTTGGCACTTCAACAGTGGAGGGTCAACATGGGTTCTCTGACCGGCCTGCAGTTACGCCGCCCCATACACAGCGAGCCTCGTGCTCTGACACCTTTCCGTCAGGGCCAACATTGACCTTTCCAGCAATTCACTGCTGGTTCACTGGGTGTCCTACTTTGGAGCAGTTTTGGTAAGTACTGACCACTGAGAACTGGAAACACAAAACAAGACCGGGTTCTATTGTAACAAGATAATCTGTGTATATATATA
>JBBJLS010000018.1:19911721-19924156 GCA_037577275.1 Bryconaethiops microstoma
GAATGGACACAAATTCCCACAGAAACTCCAGAATCTTGTGGAAAGTCTTCCAAGAAGAGTGGAAGCTGTTACAGCTGTAAAGGGGGACCAACTCCAGATTAAACTCCAGATTAAACTCCATATTAAAGTCCAGATTAAACTCTATGGATCTGATTACAGTGTCATTAAAGTCCCTGTTGGTGTAAAATGGTCAGGCGTCCCAATACTTTTGTCCATATAGTGTACATATTTTTTTGGTCATATATGCAACCAGACAGTAAAATAGCTTTTGTGTCAGCGCTTGGACAAGAACTGAATTTACATACTTGGAAATGAAGAGAAATATAAATATATAAATTACAAAGACCGTAAGTGGTATATATTGCAGGGGAGTGGAGTTGCATGTGCAGTAGAAAGCTGTGTAATGTGGAGCTGAGCTGGCTGCCGTGAAAAAGGAAAAATACAACGATGTACAAGCGGTACACTGCATTTCCAAAAGCACCTGGACGTTTCTTCTGCCTCGTGAATTTGGCTTCTTCAAGGTGCTCCTGTTGCTGACCCAGGTATTCAGTCACGGACCCGCAGCTCATCTAGATCTCCAAAGACAAACACCAGAGTAGATACACTGGTAAAGACCAGTCGAATGCTCTGATGCTGAGGCACATGAGCCTAAACCTGCCATGCACGCCCCCTAAAGCTCTTGTAGCTGAATGCAATCAAATCCTCACATCTAGTCTAACGCCTTTCCACAGGAATAGAGGCTATAACTGCAGCAACGGTGAGAGAAAATACCTGTTAACACCCTTGATTTCTGAAAAAATGAGCAGATGACGAGTATATACTGTGTGTTGGAATCATTAGTACACAACATTTGTACACAAAAGTACTCAGTGTCTCATTTCTGTATAAGCACTTTATTTCGGTGTGTTGAGGTCTATGTTGGGTTAAGCACAAGCCAAAAAAAACGTCACTGACGGCAGTTAGACAGATATTTACACAGTGAGTGAGAAGACGTGTTTCAGTTTTGTCTTTCAGAAAATTCAAAAAGAAAAAAAAACAAAAACAGACTGATTATGTACAAAGTTGGGAATTATAATTCACATTACAATATGATTAGCTCCTTGTAAAGTTAAGTTCGTCCTCTGTTCCATTTAATGGTGAAAAGATAGGAGATTCCCATGAGGAGAAGACGGGAGAGAGAGAAATGGAGCAACTGAATTCACTCATTAACCCAATATTCATCTAACCTTTCTGCAAAAGGCAATTCAAACATCCAAGATGGGACATTTTCCAATTCAGGGAAACATCCCTAACACAAGAGTCTCTTCCAGTATATTCCGAAACACTGCAGAGGGATTAAAGTGTATTTCCACAGAAATAATAAATCCATTAGTACCAACCAAAGGGCAATCTAACTTCTTAAATGGAGAACGGGCCTGGAATCAGATTAAGAAAGAAAAGAGGGTAAATGTTCTATAATCACTTCATTAACCTCATTCCACAGAAAGCTTCAAACTGCTTCCATCACTTCTTCCAGTCCTTCACATATGTGCCTTATAACCCCCCCCCCGCTGGCCTCTCTCCAGACACACTGGACTCTCACAGTGGCGGGTGCCTGTTTTAGTATCGGTAGTGTGGACTCCGAGATCTGGAGCGGGACCTCCTGCACAAACAGAGCCAAGCGAGAGAAACGACTTCAGATCATGGAAAATATTCATCAATTAATCCGTCAATCTGTCTTCCAATCCATCGATCAACGTCTGTCTGTCTGTCTATCCATCGATCAACGTCCGTCTGTCTGTCTGTCTATCCATCTATCAGTGTCTGTCTATCCGTCTATCAACGTCTGTCTGTCCATGTCTGTCTGTCCATCTATCAACGTCCGTCTGTCTGTCTATCCATCGATCAACGTCCGTCTGTCTGTCTATCCATCTATCAGTGTCTGTCTATCCATCGATCAACGTCTGTCTGTCTGTCTGTCCGTCCATCTATCAACGTCTGTCTGTCTATCCATCCATCAACGTCTGTCTGTCTATCCATCTATCAACGTCCGTCTGTCTGTCTATCCATCTATCAGTGTCTGTCTGTCTATGTCTGTCTGTCTGTCTGTCCATGTCTGTCTGTCCATCTATCAGTGTCTGTCTGTCTATGTCTGTCTGTCTATCCATCAATGTCTGTCTGTCTGTCCATGTCTGTCTGTCCATCTATCAGTGTCTGTATATGTCTGTCTGTCTATCTATCTATCTATCTATCAACGTCTGTCTGTCTGTCTGTCTGTCTATCCATCTATCAACGTCTGTCTGTCTATCCATCTATCAACGTCTGTCTGTCTGTCTGTCTATCCATCTATCAGTGTCTGTCTGTCTATCCATCTATCAACGTCTGTCTGTCCATGTCTGTCTGTCTATCCATCAATGTCTGTCTGTCTATGTCTGTCTGTCTGTCCATCTATCAGTGTCTGTATATGTCTGTCTGTCTATCCATCTATCAGTGTCTGTCTGTCTGTCTATGTCCGCTTGTCCATGTCCGTCTGTATCTTTTTCAGGTTATTGAGAATAAGCGTCACCTACCTTCTGGATGAGCCATAATCTCGACCTGTGGGTACAAAAAGTTTAGGATTAGATTTAATAAAGGATTAGATTAAGTTCAGGATTAGATTTTTTTAATTAAATATTTTCCCGTGTTTTTGTGTGTGTCTGTGTTACTGGGAGCCATCGCCTTTTCTGACATCTTACTGGGTCAGTAAAACCAATTCTGCATTAGATTCTGATCCAAAGCTACAGATTGGGCTCTACTAATTTCACAGATTTTTCTGAACTTCTGCATTAACTAGATCTTCAGGATTAGTAGTTTTATGTGAAATGCACGATTCTAGAAAACCATACAGTAAGACACATTCACAGCAGTGAAGTGTTTAATGCCTCTAAAAGGTACCTTGAAGAAAGTATTTACAATGAAACTGCGCTGCCTGGTGACGCTGTTTCGAGAGGAGATTTTGACTCGAAGCTTATTTCTAAAACTCTGGCCAGTGGAGGGTACACGCAAGACACCGAAGCAAAAAGGCACCCAAAGAAAACCCAGTGAAATTATTTTCAAACATACACCACTAGTTCTCAATTATGATTACATTTAAGTTGTATAAGGTTGGTTTCCATCATTACTGTAAACAATCTCATTTAGATTCTATAGTTCACTTCAAAAAAATCTCAACAATGTAATGATGTATTTTTTAATCTGTAGACAAACATCTCTTCACTGGTCAGTATTATACCATTAACATATTGGGCACGGTTTTGGGTCCCAGGCTCTGCACAGAGGAATATGGTGAATCACTCACTGTATTTGGAGTTGGGGGAGGGCGAGTGGCTCTGACGTCCGTACTGTCTTTCCCACTCATCCCTCTCTTTCTCCCGCCGCTCCCGCTCCCTACAGCACACAACACTCATCACCATAACTGACAGAACTAAAGCCAGTCGGGGTCATTCTAAGGTTACAAAATACTTCAAAGTAAAATATCAGCAGTCTTCAAGGAAACTTTTTTATAGAAAACCATAAAAGTGTCTGGGGAAAACATGCACGTACATCAGGCCGTTCCTTAGCGGTAAAGAGAATTAAAAATAAGCAGGATCAGCGTGAGGAAGTCATTTTTATATATATTTTTAATTATTACATTGTGACCGCTCTTACTTCATGCGTATTTTGCGCGCCATAGCTCTTAGCACTCCTTCTCGCTCCTGAGGTGAAAAACCAAATATAAAAAAACAAAATATAACAAATTAGCACGAGAATGCAGTCCTGCGTTCCTCCTACAGTAAAGTCCTCAGTGAGAAACAGTGACGCCCACCTGCCGCTTGTGCTCCTGCTGCTGGATTTTGACCTGCGCCGCCTTCTTATCCGCCTTGGCTGCAGGAGGACAGTGGGTCAAGAGTTTTCAGTGAACATTTCCTCTCTATTATTCACAGCAGAGTATGTATCTCTATCATAAGTGGGTAGAAACAGTAAGTTCTCGACGCCCTCCTCCTGTGACGTGTATACAGGGGGTCCTCGGGTTACAACAGTCTCGACATACGAGGTTTCGAGTTTACCACGCTCGCTCCCATTAAAACTTTTAGAAATTGAGACGTGAGTGTTTCTGCTTGTGCCACTAGTGTTGTACTTACGGACTACGAGCGTGAAGCAGTTCGGCTGCGTGTGGCAGTAGAATACGCGGTAACGTGGCGTCTGAGCGAGGGGGTCGGCAAGTACAGGATATAAGCTGTGTTACGTCCTTAGTTGTGTTTTTATGTTCTACATTATGATTTTACTGTGTTAGGATCAGTAAGTGACTGAGGATAGAGTGTGTTTCCACTTGCACCAAAATTCGGGTCACGTCACTGTCGAAGGAACGGATCTGTGTCGTAACCCGAGGACCCCCAGTACACACACACCGCATTTAAATACATTAGATAAGGACAGCATTTCATTGCTGAAGAGACGATATGTCCTATCCGCAAAATGGTACTAACTTTACAGGAGATGAAAAGGACTTTCTTCACGCAGAATAAAAAATAAACACTGTGACAAATTATGATGTAGGTCTACACTCCAATTCCGAGTCTCGTTTCTGCCCGAGTTACATATTACTTTCATAGCTGATGAATATTAACATATAAATAATAAGTATAGAATTAAAAGATCAGTGGTCAGACCTGAGCCCCCCAGCAGATCACCTATAGCCGTTTAAATTCTTAATGAACTGTCTGGTGGAACCGAGTGGTGCAGTTTTAGATCAGCACCAGGTTAAATTTTCAGGCCCAGGTTAAGGTTAAACTGATGAGTGGTTAGGTTTAGGGTTAGTGAAGATTTAAGTGAATTTAATAGATATTTGGTTTAATACAAATTAAACATGAGATAAGCAACTTACACTTAACTTATATTCACCTAAATGTCTAAGATGAATTAAGTGAACTATAAAGTGTTCAGTTTAACACATCATAAGAAAAAGTCTATTCATGTCTATTTATTATAGGTCTGTCACGAAATGTTAACTTACATTCAACTGCTACAAAAATTACCACAATAAACTTCATTTGTTCATTGCATCCAGCTATTAAAGCATAAACCTAAAGCTGGCAAATTGGTTGACCAGCATTTTTCCCCCCTGGCTGTTGATGATAATTATTGATCCGCTCTCAAGGCGACAGCACGGCTCTGAAAAAAAGCCCCATTCAGACGGAAGTACTTCTGTGTCTCAACAAATGCAAGTATTTACCTCAACCCAACAGATAAAAATGAGCTTTGTCAGGTTGTAAACATGCAATTGTGAAAGTTAACAAGTGGTAAAAGTATCTGCCATAAACTCAAATAATTGCCATCAGGAATTAGGTAATAAATCTGACAGGCCTAAATCATAACAGTTTTCCAATATAGATAATAGTAAGTCAGTAAGTAAGTAAGTAAATAAATAAAGACCATTACCATATCAATACTTTTGCAGGTACCGTAAAGAAGCGTAAAGATATTCGTATGAGACTCACATTGTTTATTGAGCGCTTTCTGCATGCGCAGCTTAAGTTTCTCTTGGGGGGTCATCTTGGGCTGTAATAGACAACACATTATTAGACACAAAGACGATAAAACAAACTGAAGAAGGGCATGGGCTTGCGTTGGTAGAAACACAGTAGATTGTAAAAGTGAGTTTAACTCTATACTGTCCAAAAGCAGCAGAGGATTTTATTTGGAACAGGTCCGGCCATTCCTTTGACTCCTCAGAGCTCTGTGTGCTGGTACCTGCAGGGAATGGGCTCATACGGACAGGCTTGTCTAGTAACCATAAGTGTTGTCAAACGCAAAGTTTCCCTTCTGTTTCCCCCTCTGTTGCATTTCAACGTTTCAGGGGACGGGTGAGAAACGGCCCCGCCCTGCTGCGAGACCTTCCAGAGAAAGGACACCGTGTGTACTCATGCAGGTAAGTGTGAGTGGTGTCGCCCTGCCTGTCCCAGCATGCCCCACTGCTGGGGCCGAAACACCTGGGCTCGCCTGTTCAGCTCCTTATGAAACCTCTCGCACTCTCCTCTCACTCTGAACACACTCAGTACACTCAGCATTTTTACACAGTGAGGCACAAAATCCCAGGATAGTTCAGAGGAGAACACACAAAAAAACCCTGAAAATACAGAAAATAGGGCCTCTCGGAACAGTCATTTCTTCTCACACACTCACACCACAAGCGAGAGTTAGACAGGTTCAGAAATGGATGCTGCGCTTTGGGAGCAGAGGGCACTACGGCTGCTTGGTGCCCTGGCAGAGCTGGTCACCATGGAGACAGCCAATCAAAGGACATTTCAAATGAGATCGGAGGCTCCCTGAGGAGCTGGGATTGAATGAGGTGGGCGGAGCCTCAGACTTATTGACAACTGCGTCAGCCTGTCAGAAGTGAGGGAGGCGTAGCCTTTAGCAACAAAACCAGTTATATCAAATTCTTACTGACTTTGGCAGCTCCCGTCTCTTTACCACCCGGAGTTTCAGGCCTGAAACCAGAGAAAGAGAAAAAGTATATGTAAGAAAGAGGTAACGAGAGAAAAACAAAAGAAAAAAAAGATTTTGTATTAAAATGTAAACTGACTGAGTCAGAGAAGTTCATAATGTAGGTGGTAAAAACAGTCTGAACGGTATAAATCTCCCTCACAGAAAGTTACTACATGAAAATGATGATTACGGTGCCTAAAGTCTGAGACATTGCATTTCCATAGTTCTGAGAAAGTTTTGGTCAATTTTTTTAATCCCTTCATGACAGAGAAATACATGCAGATTTGCCAACAATTTGTTTACAGTTTACAAACTGAATTTTAATATGTTGAATTTATGGTAAAATGTTCGCATCACTGAAAAATTGTTTCTTTTTCCCTTTTTTAATCCAGTCATGGTGGAGAGGTACATGCAGAGCACTGAAAAGCAAATTAACTGTAAACGACTACGTTCGCGATCCAGACAACGCCTGGCTCCCATCACCACCACTGTAAAAAATCTGAGTAGGTACATTTCTCTCATTGGTAGACTATGAACAGAATAAAACATAGCCTGTGACTGAACTTGCACTTGCAAGTATTTAATCTTCCTTTATTGCAAACTAGTGAAACATGATCCCCACAGAAAGGAAAATGACACAGAAGTGCTTAAGGACTTCTGAAATGCATTTAAACACCGGGAAGTCCAGTGCCTGCATATATTTTGATACTTTATGTTCCTCTGTGATCATTTTTGGCACATCTAGACACTTCAAACTGCTTAATGTTGTGAATCAGTTTCGGTAGAGCAGAGAAAACCTAAGTGTTCTTGGTCTCCAGCACTACATTTTGCAATCAGCTGTGCAAAGAAAAGGTGTTACTTATGCAGCTACACTGTGTCTAAAATGTTCTGGTGTTGTCGCCGTGGTAACAGTTCTCACTTTCTCAGCTTGTCAGAAAGAGCAGGGGCGGCGGGCGGGGCTGACCGAGAGGAAGGGGAGGGGCTGCGACTGGCAGGAGGTGAGCGCGAGGGGCTTGGACTGCTGCTGGCTCCACCCCTCCTGTAGCTATAACTCCGCCCACTTCTGCGATTTCGGTCAGCTGAGCGAGAACGAGACCGAGACCTGAGGGGGGCGAGAGAGAGAGAGAGAGTCGTAACAATGTGTAACTGACTATTGATTTGTCATGTATTCCTTCATTTCTTCTATATTTTATTTTTACTCTATTCCTGTAAAGCACACTGAATGACTTTTGTGTATGATAGTGTACTTTGTTAATAAAATTGACTTAATTAACATCAAAAGATATACAACTGAGGGGGTAAACACCTCCCTGTGGACAACTAAGCAGAGGGAAAGTTGTAAAATACTGTACATTAACACAAATGCAGTGCAACTGTAGATGCTTGATATAAACATCAAAGCACGTAAATATAAAAAAAAAAAAACTACCTCTGTCCTGATGGGCCATGTGTGAGATTCAATGCAAGTTATCAATTGGGAGAAACACAATGAGCAGAATTTGTAACACATGTCACCCAAATGGCTTAAATCACAATCTTATTTTGGACATATTATCAGAAGAACCAATTGGAAAAGACAGCGATGCTCAGTGGACAGTAGAAGAGATCAAATAGGATGAGTAGAGACACTTAGTAGAATCCTGAATAAACCATGAATATTCTGGTTTGTGCACCAGGAGTCGTCACAGCACTACCATCTACCACCCCTGACTGACGCCGCATCCAAACAGAACAGACCTTCCTCTCCTACCTGTTCGAAGCTTTTCCCTGTCTGTGGGCCCTGGACTCTGATCAGCTCTGTTTCAGTAAAGCAGCTGTTCGGATTCAGCTGATGAGTCCAGCGAGCTTTGGAAGACTAACGTTTACATTTATCTCTACAGTAATGTGTCACATGGTAAACAGTTCTTTAAACCAACACTAAACGTTGTTTGGACTGTCAAATCCTTTATGAAAACCAAACAGATTTGTTCTTAATTGTTAGGGTTTATTTGTATCCTATGTAGAGGTACGAGACTATACATGTAGTTTAAATGAATATCTCAGTTTAAATAAGGCTTTAAATCAATTAAAGCCGTAAACGTGATTTAAACGCTGGAAAACTACAGCTAGGTGAACTGCAGCCACAGAAACTGCCGACAGCAGAGGAACATGGGATATTTTTAAACACTCCGCTGGACTGAAGAGGCCAGGATGCATCCATCATATTCACGAGTTTACCTGGTTCGTCTGCGCGCGGTGTAGTGCCTCCCCCTGTCCCTGTCCCTGTCCCTGTCCCTGTCCCGGTCCATGGAGCGGGAGCGTGTGTGTTCGTAGCGTCTCCTGGAGTTGCCGCCGCCTCCTCGCCGCGATCTGGAGTCAGAACGGCGGCGTGAGCGCGACCGAGAGCGACGGCTGTCTCTGTCTCTGCCCCCCCGCCCGCGGCGACTCCGTCGAGATCGGGAGGACGACCGGGAGGAACGCCGTGAGGAAGACCGTGAGGAATAAGAAGACCGGCTGGAGGAGGAGCGTCTCCTGCTGGAGAGAGAAAAAATACCAACACAGACCGTCATCATGGATAAATGTGCTGAAGGAACCAACACACACTCTCAAAGCGCCCCGGTAATCGCTACCGGCTGGTAATCTGGGCACGGGACACGAGTACGATGCTCATACTGTTCAGTGGTTTTTAGTTAGGCTTTAGGCTTAAAGGAATAATTTGTACTTTACATGTTTTAGCCTAACCTCTACCTGCTGTATCTGCAGCATATGGTCATTGATCAACAATTAATAATAATTTTAATATATTTTCCTGCAAAGGAATAATGAACTTTTTCCCTCAGCGGAAGGCACAGTGGCAACATGTAGTAAACAACCATACAAAACAGATGTACAGGACAGATATTAGGCTGAAAATGCAGAAGGTTATTTTAATCAGGAGTGTGAAAATGGACAGTAATTCCTCCTCTAATCCCTAGAGCTCCACTTATTTTTGCTGTAATCTTTAATGCTGCAACTATGTTTCTATGATTGTGCAAAGTCCTCATACAGCTGTGGAAAAGGGGGGCGTGTCTAGTCTCACCAACACCAAGTCTAATAAAATCATAATGCATCACACATATGAATGACAGGAGAAAATATCCAACGACAAGCCAGGGGGAAAGTAGAAAGTTCAAGTTACCGACCGGGAGCCCCTGCTATGACCTGCAGGGTTGGAAGGGGCGTGGCTTGACTGTGCAGCAGGCGGGGCTTGTGATGCCGTGGTGCCCTCTTCGTCACTGCCCCCAAAACTGGTGATGAAGGTGATCTTATCATTGCCTGGAGACCGCGAGCGAGAGCGTGACTCTGAACTCGACTCAGACTGGGGTCTGACACAAGAGAAAGAGAGAAAGGACAGGGTGAGAAAAAGCGTAAGGGGTAAAAATAAAAATCAGGCATATAAATCTGTAAATATCTGAGCTCTCGATGATTCACATTTCTAGAATTGTAAATAATAGCATTATTCAATTCATTTATTTAGGTGTGATTCCTCAATTACAGTTAAAAATACAGCAGAGCAACAAAAGTGACTTATCTTTAAGAATATTCACTTTATTAAACATAGATTACAACAGATATCCTGTGGTCAGTCTGTAGTAGGGTGTCATGCTTACATTAGGAACTTGAATCTAAATCTGTTTTTTTTTTTTTATAACACCCCGTGGTAAACAAAAAAAATTCCAAGCCTGGTACATTTTGCCATACATGTTTATTCCCTGAATGTAACAGGATCATGAATTTAAGCGTACATATATGAATACGGCTAAAACACTCATGCAAATCAGCCTGTGTTTCCAAATGAGGTGGTTAAGCTGCTTTGATATGAATAGACAACAGTTTGAATAGCTGGTTTGTTATAAACAATTTATGCTAGAATTTAATGAAACTTACTTTCATGTGACATGATCTGAAGGGTTTGTTTTGTTGTCACATGGATGCAGCAGTATTCATATTTTGACATATTTACGATGTCATAATTCAGATGAAACAGTGACACTTGTGTGGACAATGCACAAAAGAAAATGTGCATCTGATCTGGAACATTTGTTTACCACATGGCCAATGAGTTTCCATTTACTTCTCTGAAAGACAACACTAGCTTAGACCCAGACGTCCAAACAGGGGCCTGACGCTCACTACAGAGTCAGAACGCCGCTTCAGAGCTGTATGGATTCCAGCATAGGCAATTTTGCACTGTTTATAAAAAGTACCGTACAGTTTCTAGGTTAGTTCTAACAACCAGTTAGAAGCACTAGTCCAGCCAAAGAACTGGGTCACAAACAGGTAAAGGAGCATGTCTTGGGTAACATGAGATTTGGGTAAAATGTTACAATCATCTACAACTGGGGGTGAAAAAAGATTGATCACACATGCCAGCATGACTTAAAAGTCACAACCACTCACCGTTTGTAAGGGTCATAAGTTGGACTGTCTCTTCTGGCATAACTGAAATGAATTAACCAAAGAATGTGAAAACACACATCAAAATATGAGAAAGTATTTCAGTTTTTCTTTCGGCTGGGGGGTCAATAGTGGGGTCAACTTACCTAGGGGGGCTAATCTGTCTGCCTTTCATATATTTCTCCCGGAACTCTCTCCTCTGCCTCCGGGAGCGGCGGCCCTGACACACACACACACACACACACACACACACACACACACACACACACACACACACACACACACACACACACACACACACGCGATCTTACCATCACTCAATGGTCAAATGCTTACCACACATACATATATAATGCTCAGAGGGCCTCAACAGTCACACTAGTGGAATAACTGGTCTAGTTCTCACCGAGTACATCGCCTTCTCAGCCTCAAGTGCTTTGGCATGTTTTATGGCCTCCACTTCCTCCTTGTCCTTTCTCAACATCCTGCCACAAAGAGTTGTCGGTTACTCAGCTAGCCACACACGCTCGGGTTTATTTTCCCCATCATATATCCATCATCAATAGCAGCCCTCACGAGTCCCAAGACAAAAAGTAACAGTTTAGATCAGTGTTTTCTACTCTACTGCACTGCACACTTTAGGATTAGACCTTTTCTAAAACATCTTCTAAAAGGGTTTGTTGACTGAAAAGCTGAGTCGGCGCGAGGAAATACCAAAATGTGCAGTGCAGAGGGTAAGAGGATTATGAAATGCTGGTTTAGATGAAAGCTGATAAAGTTGATCGAACAGACCAGACGAAATCACCGTCCGCCATGCCATAAGGTGTGGCCATCTTATTCAGCTCCATCACCTGTTCTGGATTCAGTTCATCCACATCCACCTCAACATCTGGAAAACAATCACAAACACATTTCCCAGAGTTAGTCTCAGTATTAACTACCAGACTGCACTGCCAGTATCAAAATAATCTGAATACAGGTGCAAAACCCTGGATATTAAAAAAACATTTTATCTTTGGATTTTTTGCCAAAATTCAATACGGCCTCGGACAAGAAGCTGCGCCAAATTCCAGCTATATAAAGAATAACTGAAAAATAAAAACAAAACTTAAGAACAATAGTGTGAGAAAGAACAAGACAAACCAATGTCGGGGATGACCTCATCCTCTTCAGACTCGCTGTTCTCAGAGTTGTCCTCATCTCCTTTTTCTGAAGGTGCGTCTGATTCGGTCACTGTACTGTCCTCGTATGTGTAGCCGATCTGAGCCTTCTTTTCTGCAAGCCTGAGACGAACAAGACCACATTTAACCCAGAAACGCATCAATGCGGGAACTGGGCTGACACCGATATCCAACATCTTACACTGACACATCTGCCTACGCTGATACACATACATCCAAATTAGTACTACATACACAGCGCTGTGCAAAAGCCCCTCATTTCCTTATATTTTAAAACCAGAGATCCAGACTTTCTTGTATGTTAATGTGTTCTTGAGGAACAGTTCTCCAGGCTTCCTGAAGGACTTTCAAA
>JBBJLS010000018.1:19927576-19948754 GCA_037577275.1 Bryconaethiops microstoma
AACACAGTGGAACACAGGGGAACACAGTGGAACACAGAGGAACACAGTGGAACACAGGGGAACACAGTGGAACACAGAGGAACACAGTGGAACACAGGGGAACACAGTGGAACACAGGGGAACACAGGGGAACACAGTGGAACACAGAGGAACACAGTGGAACACAGGGGAACACAGGGGAACACAGAGGAACACAGTGGAACACAGAGGAACACAGTGGAACACAGAGGAACACAGGGGAACACAGTGGAACACAGTGGAACACAGGGGAACACAGTGGAACACAGTGGAACACAGGGGAACACAGGGGAACACAGAGGAACACAGGGGAACACAGGGGAACACAGTGGAACACAGGGGAACACAGTGGAACACAGTGGAACACAGGGGAACATATACAGTGGCTTGGCCAAACCAAAGAACACCAAAAGGGAGGAACAAAATACACATTAACTTCCATCCCATACCAACAAAAACACCAAAGGCCAGAATCCCCCTCCGGCACACGGTGACGCGGTATGGCCCGATGTGTAGGCCCTGAGAGTTCGGGGTCCTCAGCCCTCGGCCACGCCTTTACCCAACCGGGAAGGACCGCCCCCAACGCTCAGCAAAGGTAACAAATAAACAACAACGAAACACACCGTTAAAGACAAACCAGCAGATTCTACAACTTTACACTGCTAAATGTGTAAACTTCATGTAAAACAATGTAAGGTTAAAGCAAATAA
The DNA here is from genome assembly GCA_037577275.1 of Bryconaethiops microstoma. Classification (NCBI taxonomy): domain Eukaryota; kingdom Metazoa; phylum Chordata; class Actinopteri; order Characiformes; family Alestidae; genus Bryconaethiops; species Bryconaethiops microstoma. The sequence goes on from JBBJLS010000018.1 coordinate 19,928,305, forward strand.
ACTACAAATCACGCAAAGTGTGTAACGTGAAGTATTTAAACATAATACTATAAGTGACTATAGGACAAACTCCCCTGTAGCTGTTACAGGGGCGATAACAGGGGAGTGTGTTCTAGTGCAGCACTGTATTATTTTAGATTACTGTGTTATTCTTACTTAGATTTAGACAGGTGAGATATATATATATATATATATATATATATATATATAAAAATATCTATATATATAAAAATATATATCGCAAGATCTAAATAAACATGCAACCATATACAGATGGAGCTTTGCTAGCAAGCGCATAAAAACTGTCCACAGCGCTTTGCCTGGAGGCTCTGTGAGGTCATTAATCAAACCTGCTGTGCAAATGATTATTCCTGGTTTCTTATTGTGGCAGTAGAACCTGCCATCCACAAGAGACCATACATATACACCACATCGCAGTAAAGAAAAGAACTCAACCCACACACAATCATAATAACACACGAAAGAAAAGGCCGCCGAGGTCCAGAAAAGCGCTGCACTGCAGTGTAGATTCAGAGTTACTCACTCACTCACTATGAATAACCTGCCTGTGTTACTCACGTGTCAGGAGAACAATATTAATTTTGCGAGCTGCATTTAAAACGTCTCCTCTGTAGGTAATCCAGGCCTGTCCCTGGGTGTAATTTGCTGCTTTGATTGTGAGCTGTGCGAGTGCGAATGTGCTGTAAACAGTGTGATGAAGCGTGTAATCACCCTAATTTGAGCCTCGTGGATAAAGATCCCTGTACGGAAGAAGAGAACGAGCCCCAGCCGCACCTAAACCCTGCAGACCTGATTCTCTCAGGAACCGCCAGCCACTTATTGAAGGTTGTATCTCAGTACGGCCCTTTGTTTTTTATTTTATTTTATTTTAGGTTCCAGGGCTTTAAATAGCATTAGCTCTTAATATATTGCCTTCACATGAAGTTTGAATGTGTACCAGGGCCGAGTATTTCTGTCTAAACTGGATTTGCTTTGGTACTTTCCAACTCTAAAGGCGAAACTTGAATATGTGTTCATGTTAATATGCTTGGAGACTATTTCTATTGGTCCATTTGTCATGAAACTGTTTCCTTTATTTTCCGGGTTGTGGTAAATAACAGAAGTGTCTCACACAACACGCTGCTGAAAGTGGAACCGGTTCATTTACTGTATTATTTCCGCTTACTGTGTTATTCGGGAAATTGAAATATTACAGAACTATAATATTTCAGTTTATTGTATTATTCTCACTTCTTATTTCATGAAACCAAGCCCCGATTTGTAATTCTCCCACAGACCAGCCTGTCAGAGACCAAGCCATAGAGAGAAATGAAGATAAATCAGAACGAGGAGAAAGGACCCAAAAGCGGCTTTTACAGAACACACTGCAATATTAAAGAGCGTTTCCGGCGGTGCTGAGGTAAGAGGCAACAAAGGCCAACTTAATTCTCCAAAATAAATTAATAAATAAGTAAAAATGCCTGAACAGCGCCGGTGTTTACAGCATTGAGCTTTTTTGACAGCTCCACAAAAAAAAGGCCTGGAGGGGAAATGTTTGTGATAATTTACTTTAAAAGTGTTCTTGTTTGCATGTACAGCGCGTGTGTGGAAAAGAGAGGGCCTGAGAGAACTGGAGCACAAAAGCGTGGGCTTTCAAGAGCTGGGAGATGTAAAAACTGCTCGGGCTCCAGATGGGAAGCTCATCCAGCACCAAACTACACAGTCAGACTTACATTTTGATCAGCGTGGGATCGCCAGTTAAAAGCCTGTTTGGTGCTGAAAGTCCAGCTCGCGCTGAAGTGATGCGGAGTGTTGTTCCTGCAGACAGCCTGCAGCAGCCCGAGGTACCGGAGAGGAAAATGTGGGACGTCTCTGAAGAAAGTGGATCAACGTAACCTTCCCGAGAATCTGACTGGAGCAGCTGAAGTTCACCTTTTAAACACTTTTGCTCTGTATCTCTCAGCCTGGAATGCTTATGCACAAAACTAGTTTCAAGTGATGGGAAGAGAAGTCATTTACACTCATCAGTCTTGCAGACACACTAAAAACAGCCTGTTTTTATTTAAGCCACAATAAAAGAAGGAAAAATGAATCCTGACCGTGTTTGTGTATTCTGAACCAGAAGCATCCAGCATGGCTTGTTTGGCTTCTATGGCCTGGTGTATCATACAGAAGGGCTTCACCGTGTTCTGGGTGTGTTTCAGGGATACGCTGTATGTTGTGGGGAGACAAATTGTCCTATTTTGAGAAACAGGTCAAACTAAAGTTGATTAATGCTGTGTTTGAACCCCACTGGTGAGACTCTACTATACAGTCAGTCCCTCTGGTTAAAGGCATATGTTTAAGGATAAAAACACGCTTTGCCTAAAGTAAAACATCAAAGATACAGTTTTATTTATTCATCCAGCTGCTCTCACGTCCAGAGATGCTCAAAGCATTTCTAATCTTGGAAGTGCGCTGAGATATCCAGTATCACCTGCAGCACAGATTCATGACAGTCCTGATCAATACGGGTGAAAGCGAGGCGGACGAGTGGGGGGGTGTCTGGCGGTCGGGTAGCGGATCACCCTGCCTTTGACAAATAGGCCCGACGCTGGAGAACCGATGCTGAGACCAAATACTCCATCTTCCTCCCCTGCGTAGACGAACAGAGACAGAAGTGACATTCTTTGAAATGGGAAAAGACAAAAGACAAATGAATTCCTTTCTTAGAGACCGGCCTTGTTTATTTTGGCGAGGGGAGATTAAATGTGTGCGATGCTGATTGTTTCGCAGCGAAGTGCGATGGCGAGTGCCGACGTTCTTGTGTTGTAAAGATTTACTTTATCTGAGGGATGCAGATTGGCTTCACATAATTCACGCAATGCATTCACACAGCTAGAGAACACACAGGAACGGAGCCCGAACGGAAAGACGTGCGTTTCTCCGGGTCACGTGTGAACGTCTTATTGACCCAAACGCACCACTGCAGAGTGTTTACCTGATCCAGAGGCCTGAACGTTCATCAGCGTGACTGCATTGACACAGCAAGCCTAATTTGCTCACCACTCTAATCAACTATGCCACTTTGTATCAGCGCCTTGATGATCCGTCACACAGAGAGGATTGTTTTCCACACTATCAGTCATCAGCAGTGACGGGGAACACAGAGTAGATTCACAAAATCGGTACTGCGTACCTTAGTACCATAGTTTAACCAGCATTGGGCCTAAAAGAAAATAGAAAACTGGCAGAAGAATAGTAAGTGGAAATTAAGATACGTTAAGATAAAAAAGAGAAGATACTTTAAAATAAGAGAAAATATGTTAAGATAAGAAAAGATACGTTAAGATGAAATAAAAATAACCTTTATTAGTTCCATTTTGGAAAACAAAAAGAATGTAGTGTAATTTCTAGAAGTAAAACCAATACAATATAACAATATAAAAAACTACGCGATATACAAAATATGATATAAAAATAAATGTAAATGTTTGTGTATATGCATACATATATATTTACATACATATTTGTGTGTCTTTAGGTCATTAGTCATTAGGCAAAACTTGAGAGAAATAAAAAAAAATCCAATTCAACCTAATAAAAACTGGTAGCACTCAGCTAATAATTGCTGTGATCGATCAAAGAGTTTTTAATTTGTGTAGCTAAACTAATATTAGCTTGGTGGCTAATCCATTAGCAACATTAGCACAGTCCAGCGCTTCGCTTGTAATTAAATTACTAAACATGTAGCAACTCTTGAATCAGATATTTTCCAAAGTTCTGTAAAAACTTTTCCTACAACAGCTGCTGAAGAAGAACTTTTAACATTCACATTTCCAGGCCGGCAGGTTTATGTGTTTTTTGTCTATGTTGTTGTTTACATTCTCCACATGCCTTGTTTGTGTGTGTGTTTGGTCTTGGCCCCGCCTCCTCATTAGTACATCTACCTGTGCCTTCTTCCTGTCCCCTCCCTGCCCAAGTGGTTTTTATTTCTTAGTTAATCTAGAAATAGCCTGTGTCTTCAGTCTAGTTTTTGTTGGTTCTTAATGTTGGATTGGTGTTTTTGTTCTGTTCCTTTTACTCGTAGCACTACGAAACCAAACACCTTAATTTTACCCCTTAAAATGACTGTATGGGAAATTACGGAAAATTAAGGGAAAAAGTGCACAGATTAAGGGGTAAAACTACTGAACTTTCCCCTTAAATAATAGAACCTCCTGACTTTTAAGATTAGGGGGTTTCACATTCATTCCTTTCACAAATGAACGGCCACTTAATTCGAATGAAGGGGTTTGGAGACAGAGAGCGGGCACAAACTCGGCTTCGCTGCCTGGACTCTTACAACCATGGTAACATCACCCAGTGAAAATATACTCCTGAAAAGAGCCATCAAAAGGATTGCCTACTTTATAGAAGATGTCCGTAAACTTTCAGAGGAGCTTCAGGAGAAGGAAACACTAATTTCCAACTACTCTGAACAACTCTGTGAAAAAGAAAAAATAGTATCCAGCTTCTCGGATCTGGCTGGCGATCAATCAAGGTGGATTTCTGCACTCACTGCAGCCATTCAAGACACTGTCGTCTGGGATCCAGCACACTGACCCGTCTCTTCCACGCCTGGCCCTCGACTATGGGTAAAGGCTCCCACTAGCGGTGGTAAGAAGTGCTCCAGGGGAAACGTAGGTCTACCTCCCTTATGCCTCTCAAATCCGCACGCTGCCCTGTCCATCGTCGACACTCATGACGCCCAGGCACACGAGATATCCATCGTGGACAATGACCTGCCGTGTTCGCCGCTTGCAGTGAGGGATGGTGGTGCCTCACCGGTTGCTGCCTGCCGTATGTCAGGGATCGTCTCTGGTGGAAGTGCTGCTACTGGTCCTGCTGCTGGGGACATGACAGCCGGGGTTGTTCCTCCAGATGATGCTTACCAGACGTCGGAAATCATCTCGGGTGGAAGTGATGCTGCTGCTGCTGCTGCTGCTGCTGCTGCTGTTGTTCGGTCCAGGCACGGTGTGCCGCTGCTGCCTGACGCGGTGGACATCTCATCATCGGAGGCCAGGCCTATCCGGCCTGTGACTGGTGGAGTCGTTGCCTCGAACGAGGTTGGTGACCGTGCTTCTGTGCAAATGACGAGTCAGCAGAAGCAACCCCTCAGACCATAAGTATTCTCCCCATCACCGTATTAATACACCATTGCCGATTCTCCTCTCCGTGACATGGTGGAGCTGAAACCTGCATTCTCTAACCTTCACAGCCAGAGCGATTGGACTCATTTAAGGCCAGATTTGCTCTGTTTAATGCGAAATCTCTATCAGACAAGACATTCATCTTGAATGATATTATGTCGCCTCGCATGCTGGACTTTTTATTGATAACAGAGACTTGGTTAACCGCTGGTGACATCTCTCCTCTGTAGCACCTTAAAACCTAAACGGCTAAACCGTGGTTCTGTATGCACCCCTGGCCTAAATGACTCCACCCGCTCCTCAAGACAAGCCTGTAGGAAGGCGGAAAGAAAGTGGAAAAAGGATAAACTACAGGTGTCCTACGAGACGTTCAGGGACAGTTTAAAAGCGTACCAGTGCAATGTTAAGAAGGCCAAAGAACAGTTTTACTCTGAGTTGATCTCTACGAATGCTCACCTTCCTAAACTACTGTTCGACACTATAAATTCAATTCTAAACCATGTTAGCACTTCTGGCACAGTTACTCCATCTAATGAATCTTGTGAGCATTTCTAAGCCTTTTTTACCAATAAGATTGATCAGATAAGAGCAAGCATCACTTCTTCATCAGCCGTTTCCTCTGACTCTTATGCCCTTACCTCCCATCTCCAACATTTTCAACTAGTATCAGCTTCTCAGTTATCAGTAGTGGTTCAAAGCATGAAGCCAAATTATTGCCCCTTGACATCCTACCAGCATGTCTTTTTAAGGAGATTTTTGGCATCCTCTGTCCTATTGTTTTGGCCATCATCAACAGCTCCTTAATGAGTGGCAGTGAGCTTCAGACATGCCATTGTGCAGCCTCTTAAAAAGATTAGAGTAAGATGTTGGTCTGAAGGGGCAGGTATTAAAATGGTTCCACTCCTACCTAACAGACATTTTTCTGTTAGGATTGGAAATTGTTCTTCTTCGTCCACAGCTACTAAATATGGAATCCCTCAAGGTTCTATCCTGGGTCCCCTTCTGTTTTCTTTGTACATCCTTGTAATTTTAAGAAGCACAACATTTCATACCATTGCAGATGACACTCAGTTTTACCTGCCAGTCTGACCTGATCCCGCTCTACTAGCTACCTCTTAAATTGTCTGGATGACATTAAATGCTGGATGGCAAGTAATTTCCTTCAGCTAAATGCTAGTAAGACTGAGGTGGTCATCTTTGGCCCCACAGTTTCAGCCTCAAGCATTATTCCCTACTCTTGGCCCCTTATCTGCACATTTGCAAAATGAGGTTAAAAATCTTGGTGTTTTTATGGACTCTTCATTGAGTTTTAACAACAAGTGGCAAATGTGGTGAGAGGAAGTTTTTATCATTTGAGAAACATTGCAGAGCTAAAGCCGATATTAGCCCAAAAAGATTTGGAAACAGTTATCCATGCGTTTATTATTTCCCGGTTAGTTTTGGACCCTACAGTTGGTCCAAAACGCTGCAGCTAGGCTCCTAACCGGTACAAATAAAAGTAAACTCCCATCCTTTCACAGCTACACTGCCTACCTGTAAGGTACAGGGTTGATTTTGAAGTATTATTTTTAAAGCTCTGAATGGTCTGTTTACTTCTCTGATCTCCTTACACTTTATTGGGCTCCCAGGTCCCTCAGGTCTTCTTCACACCTTCTCCTGTCAGAACCTTCTCGCCTTAAAACCAAACATGGCAGATTCTTCTCTACTGCTGCGCCGAAGCTCTGGAACAGTCTTCCTTTATATATCAGATCCTCTCCCAACACTGGTGGTTTTAAATCCAACTTAAAGATGCACCTTTTCTCCATTGCTTATGTTTTTATCTATTCTTATTTTATTTCTCTATTTTATTTTATTTTTCTGTTTATTTCTTTTTGTGGCAAAGTGTATTTTAATCATGGGTTGTGTTGTGAAGCACTTTGGGATCAACGTTGTTGTGTTTAAATGTGCTGTATAAATAAAATGACTTGACTTGGTGTATTTTCAGGGTAAATTAAGGCAGCGTTCAGCACATTTTAGATACTTTGTGTTCCGTAGAGCCGTTTGCTCTGTGTTTTGCTTCATGTTTCTTCTTCTGTGTTTTTGCCCCCTTTGTGTTGATGTTATGTATGCTGCCCCCCAGTGGAGTTTTATTGAGTTTTTTGGTTAGTCCCCATGTTATTTCAGTGTCCTGTTAGTTTCTTGTTAGGCTTCCTGTTTCTTGTTCTTTTGTTCATAAAGCCCTGTTTGTGATTACACCCTTCTCCACTCTTGATGTCTCCTTGTGAGGGACTAGTCCCTCAACTAGTCCCTCAACTAGTCCCTCAACTAGTCCCTCAACTAGTAAAACTAGACTTAAAATGAAGAGCCGCTGGTAGACTAAGATTCTACCAGAGATGTAGTTGGTCCAACATGGCCCTCGACTCACACAGTCTTTATTTGTGTTCGTTAAGTTGGTTTATGACAGGTTGTTACTGTAAGTGCTCAGTGAAGAAAAGGGTCTTCAGTCACTGTCTGGAGTCGAAGATCTCAGCAGCTCTGATGCAGGAAGTCTGTTCCACCACTTCGGTGCCAAAACCGAGAAAAGGCTCTAAGCGGGACGTGTGATAAGAGAACATGGGCAGGCAGACTGTGACTGGATATCGTGTGTTTTCTGTTCTTTTCAGGCTTAAGTTATGCATGTTCTCCAGAATTAACCTATGATGTGCAATATCAGCATAACCAGCGAAGTCCACAGTGTGACATGCTGTCAGTAACAGATTGAAAAACCCATGACAACAAACTCTGCATCTGGATCCGCTGTTTTCTCAGCAGTAAGTTTTCCTTCATCTGTTGTCATGTTCAGTGTTGACCTTGCTGCACTAAATCAGATGCAGAAGTGAAAGAAGACACTGACGTTTCGTCTCTCAGGCGAGAGGATATTAAAAATGGAAAATAGAGAAAAATACAGAAAAAAGTACGTGAACAATGTTGCTGCATCAGTGCAACTGTACTGAGAGCACAATATCAGGCCTGTTCCATTCAAACTCACTCTACCGCTATAAAAACCTGCTTATACACACGGCTTGGGGTGTTTTTATTGTTAGTGAGTGACGTAATGCTGTCATGCATATACCTGCCTGCACCTTTGCCTGCACAATTCAAATTCACCTCCTATAGTCAAGCTGCAATGAAATCGAAATTCCTTCTTTCCTTCACTTCCTTTGCTCCAGTTTTGACGTTTGTCTACATTCTGACTGACTGAATTATTGTCGCAATTGTACTTGAGTGTCTTTTCATTCTGCCTCGTGTGGAGCTTTAATGGTATATAATTTCCTTCATTCCAATCTCAAACGCATAGAAAAGTGTCATTATCTCTTAAGTAAAATGACGCTTTGTATTTTATCAACAATTGCCCATTTGATCTTGAAGTTTGCTTTTCCGTTGTGGACAAAATGACAGTAATTGTGACGACGGCGGCGCTGCGTCCTTTCTGCTGGCAATCAGGGCTTTGTGAGGTCCGCTGTGTAAAACTGTTGACTGAAAATAGCCCATCAAAAGTGACAGCAGAGACGGTTTGGTAATAACACCCTTCTGCCGGGAACATTAGGAGCTGAATTGCCACAGGCGTTGTAAATCTTTGACAGAAAGCCGGATATAAAGCCGGTAAGATCTAAATGTTAATAAAGCCTCTCTAAATATCGTTAATGCTGTTTTAATACCCCAGGGCAGATTTATGCACCCTGGCCTGATGTACTCTAATACCCCCCCCCAAAATCATCTACACCAATAAATAATGGAGATGCCATGGGACTTGTTTGTTGCGGTTCTACCAACATATCACTGCTTGTCACCGTGGCAGTGGAAAATGTGTGGGTGAAATATGGACTCTAGATCATTTTGTGGGTTCAGACAGTCTTTGAAAGATGATTAGAACCCCATTGGCTGTCGTTCACAGACATATTTCAGTAGATGTCATAACAAAGCTCGCCATTTCAAACCACGAGTTGTAACACAAACCATCTGTTGTAGCACAAACTCCTTTTTTCAGGCACTTCGACTGTTTTCTGCTTTTTGATACTAAAATGCCCTGCATGTGTTTGTTTCTGAGCTTTATTATTCTCTTCTTTCCAACTTTCGTGCTTAACCTTTTATTGATGTTCTATATTTTCTTTATTTTTAATTTCCTTTCTACCTTTGTGAATGATAATGGACTGTAGGAATAAATTGATTTGACTTGACTAAACACATTATGTGCCATCAGTGACAGTGAATGTTACATTTTAAGTTACATCTACCCCATACACAGAGACAGATACACAAACTAGACACTTTATTAGGTACGTATCGCCTCGTTTTTACACGTATCGTCCACATTCTTAGCTCCACTGACCGTATGGGTACACAGTGTTTACAGTAGGACTGTGGTCCATCTGTTTCTTTGGGGAATTTGTTAGTGTCAGATCACATCAGAACACGAACCCCAGACTCGGCCTTCTCCTCCACAACAGCTCCTAATGGCCAGATCTAATTGAATAAAATGACCTAATTAATTTTTAGGTCATTCAGTTTTGCGAAGTTTTCCGCGAAGATCTTTATGTTATTATTTGACCTGATTTGTGTTTCCCTGCCAGTATTTCTCTGTTCTGTTTGATTTGGATTTGCATTCCTGGACTCGGCTCTTTGTGTGGTGATTCAGAATCGTCTGCTCTGCCAGGATCTGTTCTTCGTGATCTACTGCTTGGTGAAATAAGTACTGTTGCCTGTTTGACTCTGTGCTTGGGTCTATCTTGCTCTGGACCTGACAGGGAGCTCTACGGAAGTAGTTTAGTGATAAAAGTATCCGAATATAAAAAACATAAAAACATGCTTGATCGATAATGCATGTAAGTTTATGTAGTGAAGTTTGTGTTGAATTTATCTCAATTGCAATAACAGCATTTAAGCTTGAATATAGAAACATTCAGCCTTTCAAATTCAGCAAAAAAAAAAAAAAATCATTAAAATGCAATATAATATAATATAATACAAGCTGCAAATTCTACCACATTCAGGAAAATTCATCAAATATAACGCTCTTCAAAGCAGAACTTTTGGTAGAACAGTCAGTAGCACACTGTGATTCAGAACTAGACTTTAAAATAATCAGTACAATGTTTTATTATTGTTAAGAAATTGGGTTCAAAGATGGCAACTGCAAAAAAAACACAGTTTAACTTCAATGTCAGGAACAAGAACATTGATTTTTAAAGGTGTACCTAATTATTTGTCTGTGATACTGATATGGCACATAAAATATCACTACAGTAACGATGAAAATTTCCCACCGGTGGGACTAATAAAGGTTATCAGATCTTATCTTAAGACACAAGGTCAGTAACTGTACATTTTCCATCTGTCACAGTTCTGCCCCAGGTGAGAAGAAGTTAAAAGTAGCCCAAGAACATTATTCTATCAACGTTCCCACCCAGGCGTTCGCTCAGGCTGTCCTGTTTGAGGGATATAATGAGGGTCCCGGAGGCTCCAGGGCAGATGGGCTCCACTCTCAGCAAATTTAGTGACAGTGGGTCATGGCCATTCCTGCGGCTTCCCAAAGCCTGCAAGTGCTCCCAGGAGACCACACACACACACACACACACACACACGTGCTTTCATACACAAGACACACTCCTGGATATGTATTCTTGTCATTATGGCCAATTATTGTCACTGTCTGGGCTTGTCAGGATGAACCGAATCGGGACACGCTTTGAAGAGGCTGTGACTGCATGATGCCGTCAGTGTAACAAATGAAAAAAGAAACCTGGTTAAAGTACAGGATGTGTTGTTAAGACTCAAAAATAGTTAAACTTATTATGAAAATAACACGAAAAACGAGCTGCAATAAATGACCTGGGAAACCAAAACGTAGCTCGGAGCCTCAAGGTTAGCATGGTTCTGCTCAGCGTTCTCGTCTGTGTGGATTAATGAACTGTTCGTGTTTTTCTGGAGCTTAACTCCGCAGTTTTAATGCAGGAAGGCACTCAAATGGAGAACTCAGATGTAATGAAGTTTGTAACTAATCTGCTCGGCTGAAGGGAATCAGATTAAATTATTCAAGAATTTGTCCAGCATGCGTCGGTTGCCACCGTCGTTCAATAAAGTTCTGAGGAGTAATTTTATTTATTTTATATTATTTATTTAAATTATTTCTTCTATTTCAGATCAGCTTTGGCTTCTTTGTTTAAACAAATGCTCTGATGAGTTTTAAATGTTTTATTTTGATCATTTCTTTAGGCTGCCTGAGTTTTACTGCTGGGTTTAACTATCAAAACATGGTGAGAAATATGAGAGAAAACACACATGATTGTTAGCACCCTTATAGGATTCCAGTTGTATGTTAGCATTACGCTAACGGCATTGCGCATTAAACTGTGTTTGCTTTAAATTAAACACCGACATCTGAAGCTCGTAACAGACATCAGAACACATTTCAGCTTGTATGTTGCGTTTATAGAATGAATCCTTCAGTAAAGAGTTCTGACCCAAACCCACTGGTTGGGCTGTTTGTATTCTCGGTCAGGTGACGTATCTAGAACATCCGGAGTGACTTTTCCCCTCACAAAATTGGTCCCACCCACTTGAAACGAGGACCTGATTGGTTGGGGTTTGAAATTCCGTTTTCTAAATTTGTTTGTGGTTAATCTGACATGTTCGGCCTCAATACTACAGTGTCGTAAAGACCTGAGGATGGAGGCAAGCAGGATGAAATCACAGGATCCAGCAGGTTTAGTGATAAAGTAAACGAGGAGTCCGGGATAAACAAAAGCATGAGAAACTTCACGAGATGGTCCAAGAGGTACGAGGAGTAGGAGCGGCTCCTGCTTCACTGGGTCAATGGGTTTAATGCAGAGGAAGAATTTCGTGCTGTTCACGTATGATCGAATGATCACTTTCTTTCATATTAACAAGCAGAAAGAAAGTGGGGGAGCAGTGTGTGTGTAGAGGAGCAGTGTGTGTGTGTGTGTGGGGAGCAGTGTGTGTGTAGAGGAGCAGTGTGTGGGTGAGGAGCAGTGTGTGTGTGGGGAGCAGTGTGTGTGTGTGTGTGTGTGTGTGTGTGGGGATGGTATCTTGCTCGATGGAACCTCAGTGGTGCCACTAGCACTCTTGGGATTTGATCCCACAAATTTCTGATGGCAGGGTGAACTTCTTAAGCACGAGACCACCAGCTTCCCCCAAAACACAAGAAAACAGTCGCAAACGCAAGTTTTACAAAGAGCAGCGAGACCAGAGGTTTTATAAAGAACCCACAGACTGAAGTACAGGATTATTTATACTACATTAGGAAATGAGAACACCTGGGCAGGGGCGGAGACAGGAACTAGACACAGGTGAACAGGATAACGAGGGGGCGGAGCTAAACACACACACACAAACAGACACATGGAGAATGTAAACAACACAATAGAGCAGAAATCAGGGAGAAGACAGGGAGCAATATGTATCAATATTTACAGTATATACTTAATTTTAAATAACATCCTAGGGATGTAATAAATATTTCACAATCAATCGTGAACCTGTGAAGGATCTGCACTGTGTGCAATGTTATAAATGTTCTGCAAATTGGACATTAATGTTGGAAAATGGTCACTTAAGGAAGAACTGTTTTTGGAAAGCAAATTGGAGAAAAAGATTTAAAGCCTGTCTAGAGAACAACATGTGCAGCAGCTTGAAATGTTTCTACGTAGAACCCAAAGTAGCTTCCATGAGGAAACGAACACCAAGTAAATGACTTTTTCCCTTCTGGTTCAACTCTCTCGCCTGCACCCGAAGTCTCCCAGACTAATTACAGGAGAGCTTCAGCCCTCCGCACTATATTCTGTGTCACACTCACCGGTTAATCAGGTCTTTTCAAACTAATTATTTGAGCTGTCTGGAGAAAATGTGATTAAAGTCGCTCTGTATCGGTTATCTGTAATACAAGGCAAACAAAGTGTCATGCAGCCAAACGCTGAACAGCCAGCAGAGAGAAAGCTGCCGCACGTCTCTGGATGTGGAGTGTTCTGAGCGGTGAGGACGTGTGCGGTAATCCGCTTGATGCCGGCTGTTTAGCATTTTCGATGTTGCGGCTCACAGTTTTACTCTTTATTTGCCTTGTATGGTATCCTAGTTGGTTGCTAGGGTGTTGCCAGGTGGTCTCTTCAGAATCACTTGCACTAATAGTTGATATTTTATTTTATTTTAGTTTAGTTTATCTGAGATTGTTATTGTTACTATTTAAAAATTATTTTGAAATTATATTTGCACTATTCTACTGTTCAGTTCTTTTAAATTCTTATTGTATATCTTGTTCCCTTTGCTGCATTGAATATGTTTATGACAAAAGAATTTCCCTCGGGATAAATAAAGTTTTTTACACATTTAGAGCTAAATGTGTTTAAAAAAAAAACTGTTACGTTTTGATACATTTTCTTGCTGCGTAAATGTTAAATGTTACATTTAAATGTTAAATATATATTTAAATGTTAAATCTAAATGTTAAATCTAATTCTAAATGTTGCACTTTTACAAATGGCGATATATGATAATTGGCCACGCCCCGTGATTATAATTGGCTGATATTTAGCAGGGGGCTGGACTGTGTGCTGTGATATCCCTTCACCAACATGGAGGATTTGCCTTAAATGATCTTAAATCTAAACGTTAAATATGAAAAATGTATCTCGCACTCTAAATGTGAAACTTCACAGCTAGATAAATTTCCAGCGACCCCTCGTTTGCCATAATAGCCCCTGGAGATCCGGAGTTATTAGCCGAAAACCGTTCACTTCGCCCGGGTGAACATTGCGATAAATGATGAAAAAAATGACACCTCTAAGTTTGTGAAGCTGTTTTTACAAACAGCACCCCATAGGTAGTTACTACCAGTCTACATAGAACACTGTATTATACAGTGGGCATTGTACAATAATGTGTATAATAAAGGTGATATAATGACCCCAGCAATCACAGTCATTCACACAAAATCACATCAGAGGCCTGTGTCACGAGGCACCACCAACTAAGACAGGATTCCTGGATAGGAAAAATGTAAAAAGAAAAAAATAACATGAGAACAACAAGAAGGACAACAATCATGGCAAAAAACCCCAATAAATAACATTGGTGTAGACAGAACATTTTATAGCGCTAGGGGGATACTTTTGTGTTCTAAGTGGCTTCTAGGATATTGCCTGGTGTTTGCTAGGTGGTTGCCAGGGTGTTCCAGATGGTTTCTAGGGTGTTCCAGATGGTTGCCAGGGTGTTCCACGTGGTTGCTATGGTGTTAGAGGTGTTTGCCGGGTAGTTGCTTTGATGGTTCAGGTGGTTTGCACATTTTATTCTCCAAAACTGAAATTAATAAGGACATTTTCAAAGAAAACAGCATATTGGAGGAATTTCTGTCAGGCTTTAGAGCCGAACACAGCACTGAAGCTTCTAGTCAAAATAATCAGGGAGCTCGGACTAAACTCCGATGAAAATAAAGTCTCAATTCTTGTTCGCTTAGACCTCAGCAGAGCGTTTTGACCACGATGTCCTAATCAATCATCTTGAGAAGGTGGTTGGCCCGTCTGACTGTGTGAAAGTGGTTGAACACACACATCAGAGGGAGAAAGTTTGAATCTATTTTGAGGGTTTCACTTTGGGGGGCTGCCTCGGTCCATTATTATTCTCGCCATACGCGCTGCCACGCGCTGACATCATTAGAGAGCAAAATGTATGTTTCTATTTTTATGCGGACGACTCACAGCTGAACATCTCTGCTGAACCAAATGATGCAGACGTGATAAACTCCATTACCAACTGTTTGGAAATAGATAAATGGGTGATCAATAAATGAGGATAAAACCAAACAGAACAAGAAAGCTGGAGAAATAAATTTCCCAAATTAAATCACCATCTAAGCCCCACATTACAAAATATTTTCCCACCTTAATAACAGATCTAAATAAGCTGACCAGTTTTAAAAGGATTAATTAAAATGATTAAGTGAAAGGATTATTAAAAGAATGCTGAAAATCTGATTCATCTGATCAGTGCAATGCACTGACATACTTTAGGTATGTTTCTAAGGTGGAAAAATATTTTGTCACCTTTGTATTGGGGGCTTAGATGGTGATCTGATTTAGATTTGAAACTCTGCAGTGTGGCTCAAAACCAGGACTTAGAGGAGAAGCACGTTGGTTCTGGCTTGGACTGATTTAAAGTCCTGCTCCTGATATAGAAAGCCATTAATGTGCTACACTGCCAATACTCTCGTTAACTATTTACCTCCAAGAGCATCAACAGCTGGAGGAGAATCAGGGATGCGGCCTGTCAATAAAGCCCCGAAGCTATTGAACACACAACCTATGGATATTAGGGAAGTTCGCCCACTAAATATTTCAAAAGAAGGCTAAAAGCACATGTGGTCACAGTCTCTGGCCGTGACCTCTCTGATGCAGGCCTGACCCTCTGCTTTGCATTTATGCACTTTTGCACATCTTTTAAATGCTGCATTTTGATGACTTTTATGCTTTCCCCCCTCTTTTTAAGTTTGATTTATTTATTTTCTTATTCAACAGCCACTATTTTGTGAGCTCTATGCATTTATATATTCTATTTTTCCATCTTATGTTCTGTCTTATTTTATTTTTATTTGACTTTTTACTGTAAAGCACGTTGGGCTGCTGTGCAGTTTCATTATTATTATTATTATTATTATTATTATTATTACTGTTCTTTTCATAACCACAGCGCTTAAAGTGAAAGTGCAGTGCCTCCTTCTAGTGCTTGTAAGTGAGGCTGCTGAGAGCGAATACGCCAGCGTGACTTAAGGACACTCTCGGATGCCGAGTTTTCATGAAACAAGATGAAGTTCTAATGAGTGCTGCGGGCGTTCCAATAAGAGAAAATCATGCAGCCTTTGAAGTGGCGAAGGTAAGGAAGGAGTGGATGGATTGCAGCTGCCTTGCCACATCTCTACCCGAGGGCCACAAAAAAATATCCGCATTGCTGCAATCAGCAACAGAGAATCGTGCGTTTTTCTCGTCTAATGAACGTACAGATCAGGCTGATACAACTGAAAGGCTGCAGAAAGACATTAGCTGGAGAATTTCTCCCTCCTGATTAAACATGTGGCTTTTATTCACAGCTGCTGCTCAGATTTCTAGCAGACAGACTCACCAGCCGCTGCGTTCTCACGTAAATTAAACGAGGGAGTTTGATTAGAAAACTAAATATTTGTTCCGGTGAAGCAAACAGAAAATGAATGCAAATTTGATTATAAACTTGTTCAAGCTTATGAAAATATTCCCAAAAAGCTCAAACCTCCTCCCCGCAGCCTTTAATGATTAGGACTGGCAAGGCGGCACTTGTGGAGTTTACACAGTTCTACTGAGGGATCGGACATGATGATATTGATTTGATTGGAAATTCTTATTGCTGCATTCATTTCCCATGGGGTCTATATAACAACACTTGATTTCCACTGCAGTTGGCCATCACGGCACCCCGGCTCCATTTATCTGCTCCAGCACCGATCGATCCCTCCTCCGCCTACACCCCCCCCCCCCCCCCACCATGCCGCAATGGATTAAGTGCTTGTTTGGATCAATTTAATGTGCAGTGATAGCACATTCACAATGTGCTGACTGGCCAGCGAAAGTCGTTACTCGCTCAGGCGCTGTTTCCCAGCGCTCCCGAAATCACCGAGACTCCAGCCGGGATTCGGAGAGGCAGAATAAAAAAAATAAGGATGGAAAGGAATTTCCGAAGTTATGCTCACATTCCAGGAATGGATGGATTCCACAGCACTCCTTCAAAGGTCTTCTGGAGTCACTGTATATATATATATAATGTTTAATAAGAAAATTGCACAATATTGCACAATGTAAGACTATTGCACATAATAATAAGGTAATATTACACATAATGACAATTATTTAAACCCAGTAAGAAATTGTAACGGCATGTTATTGTACAGGTTATTGTGTGGGTGTGTGGCAGAGGGGGGAGTTTTGGACTCCTTTCTATTAGAGCCAGCGTGAGATTTTTCAGCAGTTTGTGCTACAGCAGTTCTTCAATGGAATCGAACCAAACAGCCTAGCCTTCACTACCCATTAGGCCCCTTTAACCCTTTCAGCAGTTCAGCAGTTGTCCATCCTTGGACCAGTGTTTTACAGGTACTGGCTGTTCCCGAGCTGCACAGCCTTCAACAGTGTCAGTGTAATGAGATAATCAACGTAACTCACGTCACCTGACGTGGTTTTAACGTTGTGGTTGATGAGTGTATATTGGGGCTGTCACTACTATTCATTATAGTAGTCATTTATATTACTAATATGCAAAATACAACAGAAAGCCTTCCATTATACTTCATCGTCATGTAATTTCTACTAATGCAAAACAGCGACACCCTTCTGGTGTTCCAGTAAAGAGAGGAAGTTCCAGTAGATCCACTTGTGGAGAAAATTCAGACTGCAAAATATAATGATGTCCGGATTCCCTGTTTATCATTCAAATTGCACGGTAATGCCTCAGCTTGCTCATCAGGAACATACATTTTATAATTATCTTTAAATTGTGCATTTATAAACACCTTAGCGACTGTTTCCTGAAACCCGAGGCTCTGAAAACACCGTGTATAAAAGGAACTGCTGCACTGTGAGAATCCGAATCGCGTTTATTGTTCGAGTATGTGAGCGACACATACAAGGAATCTGATTCCGGCTGACGGTGTCTCTCAGGTGCAACAGCTTAAAAACAACAACAATATGTAAACGCACGATGAACAATATACTGAGCAATATAATATACAATAATGTACAATCTACAATATTAATACACATATCAATTTAAAGTATATAATTATTATTCGTACATGTAATGTGTCTATACTATTTATAAATATATGTATGTCCTTGCAAATCCTTACTATCCAATCCAAATATTAACGGAATAGTTATTATGATAAAAATTTGATTGAATGAACCTTATTAGTAACTGATCAGGTTCTAATGCAGATTCTTATAGGTGTATATGCAAGTTTGGGGGATACTTGGGCGTGTTGCCATGAAACGTTGCCATAATTTCGAGCACACGTGAGAATTAGATGCGGGTCTGAAGTGTTTGCTGGCGCGGAGGCCGGCGGGCCGTGTTCGAGCGCGGGCAGGTGAGTGAGCGTGCCGAAGTTTTATATAAGTCTGAAACCGGACCAGAGAGACGTTCTGAGTTCTCCCATCATCCCTGCACTGGTAATTGCATGCCCTTCTGTAACCCGGCCCGACCTGCACCGCGCGGTCTCCCCCGTGCCCTCTCGCCTCTTTACAGACGTGTATTTGGGGAGTGGGAGTGACATGCCGACTGCGGGCAGCGCCGTGGTGCAGAGGCTTATCGCCCCGGGCTCCGAGAAAATGGAAATGGATTCTTCATCCAGGCAGCATAGCAACTGCTTGTCAAAGGTGCAGTTGTGAGAGACGCTGCTTTGCTCAGTGCATCGTACGGCATCACGATCTGTATGCAGGTGTCGACTCTGCACAGAACGTGGGGGCTGAGGATAATGAGAAAAAAAACCCGCGAGATTTCACACTAATCCAGTCATGAAAAGACTGAAATTGATTTAAAATGCATTTTTTTAAAGGCGAGTTGGGCCTAAGTGGTCTTTACTGGCAGATAAAACAAAAAAACAAATCAAGTCCAACACGAACCCGCTCTTGACATTCGGGTCATTTTCTGAGGAGGTACGAGCCGGACAAATCCAATCTGTCTGCTGTGGCGAAGTCCACACGTTTCTCCATCTCTCCCCAGACCTGAAGACGTGTGTTGCCAAGGGTCTTTAAGTGGAGGGAGCAGTGAGTGAACCTCCGCTAATAGACTAATGCGTTTCCTGTGTTGGGCTTCTGTTTACCCACCATCGCACATGGAATCAAATTAACATTTCATCTGAATCCCCTCGGCAGCCTGGGGGGCCGGGGGTGGGGGGTGGGGGGGTGTTATTAAGAACGATGCAGAAATCATCATAGATCATCTCAGAACAAAAAAATAATAATCCACTGCCACCGGGCACCGAATCCATCTCTTCCATGTTATTCGGTTACACGACTGCTTTCGCTTTTACATGATTTCTGAAGCACTCGTGGCCTGTATTACAGCGTCCCGTACATGGGTGTACGATTTTGAAGCGTTCTCGAGCATCCACTCTGGGTTAAGCTGCGTCTTGTTAACGAGTAGCAAATAAGCACGGAGTCGGCCTCGGCGTTCTGGAAACGGGGCAGGCTGAGAACCTTAAAAGAGGCATATTGATTAATTGCATCAGAGTCTAGACGGCAAGAGACAAAAATAGACGTGTCTCTTGCAAATCCACAGCTTGAACAAAAGGAGAACAATGAAAGCGCGGGCCTCAACCGGCAGGGGAGTGGATTATCATCATCATTTGAAAGCGATATGTAAAATGTGTGAAAACAGTGCTGCTCCCTTTAGGAAATTCTAATGGAGTGAAAAGGATGCTGTGCAGGACGGCGCCGCTTCAAACCGCTGGAGCCAATCATTGTCTATAGCAACAGCACAAAGGAAATGAACAGAACATTAGAAAATTCATGAAAATGGTCAGTGGAGAACATGAAGCAAAGACATACAAGCAGGGGCAGTGCTGGGGTCAGGGGACCCTCAGGGCTGAGTCAGTTTCGTATATGTTGCTGTTTGTAATAAATATTAATAAGATACAACAGTCATGTAATCATGTAATTCCATTCCTTTCGCTCTGTGCCGGCTGGGATGGGCTCCAGCAGCTCTGGTTGCGTCGCGCTGTTCGACTGGCCAAGACGAAGACACACTTAAAAAAAGAGAAGACTTCTAAGTGCTGAAATCTTTATGTAGGGAGTAGTGCAGGAAGGTAGATCAGGAGAGGAGATGCTCTCTGAATAGAAGGATCTTCAGGAGGTTTTCAAAGATTCTGCTGAAGATAGAGAGAGAATGAGCCACTTGCAGGGACGCCCTTGATACTGTTTTATTTCCAGGATACCCAGAACAAAGAAAACAACAACACAACTCAAACAGTTCTCTGCAAACCCACTTTATACTTCCCAAAAGTGCACAGACTCTGTGAGCCGAATCGCCTTCCAGCGATACAGTCCTGACCGGGGCTCCAGTATTACAGTCCTGACCGGGGCTCCAGTATTACAGTCCTGACTGGGGCTCCAGTATTACAGTCCTGACCGGGGCTCCAGTATTACAGTCCTGACCGGGACTCCAGTATTACAGTCCTGACCGGGGCTCCAGTATTACAGTCCTGACCGGGGCTCCAGTATTACAGTCCTGACCGGG
>JBBJLS010000018.1:19950799-19962480 GCA_037577275.1 Bryconaethiops microstoma
ACTGAGTTTTATCAAAAATCCATGAGCAATTACTTCACTGTATGCTTTGAAAACCACTTTAAGATACTTTCACACACACTGAGCACACACTATACACACATTGCACACACTCTGCACACACTGAGCACATACTTATCTTAACTGATCTTAAAAATACGACAAAATGATCATTTTTACTGACACAAACTACAACTAATTTGCACAAAAATTTATAATTTTTTAAAACTAACTTATACATATACCCAAAATGCACCGAATTGCAACCAAAATTGTCATAATAAAAGAAGAATCTACTACATGACTTGTGTTGGAAATATACTTAGCAATGCATGCTGTCCACTTTGTTGGACACGTTTAATCGCCGCTTTACTCCTTATTTGAAATAAAATTTTCAAATACAAAAAACTAATAATTATTTAGATACTCCTGCATATCACCATATTTTTTACCTCTAGGGTTCTTCTGGAATAGAAGGATTGATATTCTAGCAGCGGTCAAGTGTGGCTGTCTGTCGGCCATCTTGGATTCAGAGGAGGTTCACTTGTAGTTACAACAACTAACCACTGAATGAACCTCAATGGAGGGTGGCAGCAGAGAGCACTCCAGCGGCTGATACACAATTCCACCATAGAAACCATTGCATTTACGAGAAAATGACTTTTAAACAGCTGCCCACTGTAGTGACTGCTGTGCACAAGAAGGTTAAAGAAGAGCTGGGTGGGGTTTGAGGGTCCAGAGAAGTTTTGGGTTTGCTTTTACAGAAATAGATTTGGGTTATAGTGAGAATTGACTTATAGTGTTAGTGACGTTAGCCTTGTAGCTCCAGTTCTGAACTAAAGAGGATAAATGTGGATCTGTACACATCTCGACTGATCTGAGGTCAGTGGAGAACTGTGGAGGTCAGATTTATACCTGACAGAGAGAATAAAGTTCTGATGTATTAGTGCGGTAATTCAGAGTCATCTGAACATTCTGCTCTTTGGGAACTCAGCCTGAAACATCTCACACATCTAAACAACTGACTGATGAAGATACCGGTGTTTTAATCGATTAGCAGCTGATACTGAAATTAGTCTGACATAAATTTCCCAAAAAACTGTTGAATAAACCAGAAGAGAAATCAGATTGATCCAACTGACCAATAAGATCAGACTATGATTAACAAAACAGTATTGCTGTGTCAACACACACACACACACACACACACACACACACACACCATGCCACTTCCAGAAACAGTGAAGGGAGTGTATTTGTGTGTCAGGCACTGTCTGCTTTGTGTTTACAGAGCGTAAGTGTGAGAAAGTTACTGACCCAGCGGTACTGCACTACCTTACACACACACACACCTCATCTTTTCTGACCCAAAAACACATACACTCTCTAACACACCGTCCAGATAAGCCAGATACGACCAGCATGTATGTGTGTGTGTGTGTGTGTGAGAGTGAGACCCACCAGAGCTGAGTGTCATGTATTCTGACTCTCCATGATTCAGCATTTTGGAGGAAAACCCCCAAGAGGACAAAATATCAGAAACAAAGCACCATGACTTTAAGGCAGTTAAACGGCCCACAGGACAGCAACGTGCAAAAGTCTCCACTCATTTCTTCATTTTTAGCTTCCAAAGATCCTGACGTCATGTCTTGAGGAACAGTTCTCCAGGCTTCCTGAAGGACTTTCAAAGACTCTCATTCCCAGTCGAGTGCCTGAACAGGACCAGTTTCAGAGGAATGTTTTTTGTTTGTTAAGCCACACAAAAGAATCATTCAAGTAGAAAAAAGCACATCTAACTTAAGTCATGAACTGGTGCATTCCAGAATATCAGGCGATCGGTATACTGGAGGTGCTGAATGCAAAGTGGTTGAAACACTTTTGTCTAGGCACTTTGTATCTTTATCTTTTGATTTAGATTCTAATTTTTCATTTTAAAAGTTTAAGGTGTAATGGAAGATTGAAAGAAGCCAGTTTCAGCCTCACAGTTCCTAAAATGTTAGAAGGTGTGAGAAGTTCCTCTGTAATTAAGGTTCCTCAGCACTTGAAAGCTCGTCTGAGCTGCTACCTGGAGCCCAGAGTGCTGGACACAAGCCATGAGGTCTGATGGGTCGCCTTTGACCCACATTTGGACGCGGCAGCAGCCAAAGCAAGCGGTCAACACACAATGTCCATGGCCAACACAGCAGTTCCTTTAATGTTCCATTAAATCACCTCACACCTCTAAAATCTCCCGTGCAGAAAGATATTCCATGAAATAGTTATGGTTGCACCGCCTGATGCCCGAGACATTGCTACCACAATGGAAAGATTTTGGTCCTAAAACTAAACCCATTCATGGTGGAGGGATACATGCAAGGCACTGTGAGACAAAATAGTCCTCAAAGAAAAGTCCTCAAAGACTCTCCTCTATTTACCATCATCAACATCCATATAAACATTCAGAAATGATTTTACTGTCATCAGTGAGAAATATGTTAAGCTGTAATTTAAAAAGTGAAAATTTCTCCATGGGCTCCTTCCTCCCTGTGCAGTGCAATTCTGGCTAGCGCACCCAGAATTACTGCATTACTCTATTACTGCAGTACGGAATGTGACTGAATCCCCAATGGCTGTTAGATCATGGTTCCTTGGCCACAATAACATACTATAAATGTCTTGGCAGGAGAATTCTTCCATTAAAAAAAGTTTTAAAAATATTGCTACTTGCTTTAGGTCCAGTATCGGCCTAAAAAAACATCATGATACACGTGGAACGGGACACGTTTTTCCTCTGATGATCCAGAAAACACGGACCAGGACCACACGAGAACCCGCAGAAGCTCCTCACACACCGACCTGAACCACACGAGCATTTCAGACAGATAAAGACACAGAAGTTCCAGTAGTCAAGTGGTGGAGCTTAGTGCAGACTTCACAGTAACACAGTCTCACCCACTGAGGCCCTTCTGAGAGGTGTATGTGGGTGGCTGGAAATCGTGGGCCCTGTGAAACATTACAGTATTATACAATATAATATTATATAGTGTTCTTTGAGGGGGCCCCTGTCAGCGCCGGACCTTTGGCATTACACTACCCAGCAGTGTTAGAGCCGTTGCTCGCCACAGGTCAGTTTCCCTGAGTATTAACACTTTACAACAAGTGTACAGTATATTATTACTGACCCCTCCCCCCTTCACTCAAACCTGTCGCAGGTGTTCTGGAGACCTCGTGTGGCCACATGTGGAACAGCATCAGACTACTCATACAGTCTCAGGCCTCTCCGCACCCCCTACTGGCTTGAACTCATACTGCACTTAACGTCCCAGACCTGAACGCATCACCACAACCACTAACACACACAGTAGTTAAACACGGCCAATCTCGAACCCACACACACACGCACAGTAAGAGAAGATGGTCAATCTCAAACCTACTCGCGCTCTCACACACACACACAGTACTTAAAGATGGCAACCAGTCAAAGCAACACACACAGCAGATTGTGAAAAATTCACCTTTTCTGATTCATCACACACAGCAAAACATGCAGTGTTGCCCACAGCCAAAAACACACAAACAGCTCACAGTAACACAACCCTTCACAACACACACACACACACACACACACACACATCAACACCTTAGAGGTTACTGTAATATCTTAATCTTTATTAGAAAATGTTTGCAAGAGGGAATGAAGGAGGGAAGAAGCGAGCAAGAGGAAGAGAGTCGGGGTATAAAGTGGCGGATGTTTATAATGTGTAACACTCAGCCCCTCCTCCACAGCCAACACACATAAACCTTATTTCCTTTCTTTAGTCAAACCTGCCAAACAAGTTTGCAGTTCATTTCATGTCACACACACACACACACACACACGAGGAGGCCACCACAAACCTTCTGAGAAATACACAGTGAGAGAGAGAGAGAGAGAGAGGGGGAAATATCATACAAAAAAAGAATAAAAAGATGAGGTGAAAGAGTGCAAAAATAAAAGTATCTTTTAAAAAAGTGCAGTTTGTAGTAAATAAATGTGGAGTCCGTCGTTATTTGGCTCGTCCTCAAAACAAAACAACAACAAAAAAAGCAAAACAGATGAGAGTAAAACGTTACCAGAGTCCGAACGGCACCTCAGACACGTAAACAAACAGCTTTTATTCACACACGAAACAAATTCGGTAAAAGAGCCGAACACAGAACGCGGGTCAGCGCGGAACCAGCTGCCCTGCGGTGCCACGCCCACCTCCCCCACCGGGGGCACCACACATACCCTTCAGTGGGGCGGCGGGGAGCACCAGCTCAGACACAACGGAACAAAAAACAAGAAAATAAAAACAGCAGTGGAGTGGTAAACGGTGGACGGTGGACCGTGGAGACACCAGTGCTCCTCAAGTTCAGCTCAGTCTGCTTTACACCATGACAGCTGGGAGGGTCACATCCCTGACCCCAGTGACCTTTACTGGACAAGAGTCCAGCTGTGCGGTCTCTAATCCTCCCAGGTAGTATTTAGGCTAGTTAAGTGGTCTCTAATCCAGCTGTGCGGTCTCTGGTCAGGCCGGGTGAAAGGTCAGCATAGCAGCGGTGCCCCTGAAGAGTCTGTGGCTGTGGCTGTGCTGGAGTAATACACTGCTGAAACAAAACACAAACACACTGCTATTAACACAAATACACTCACATTTCAAACCTATTCTCCTTCACACACGCGTGCAAGCACAAACGCTCTGCACCCGGACTGTGTTCACACAGTGCCCATATTGTGCCCACACTATGCCCAGACTGTATCCACACTGTACCCACGCCGTGTTCACACGCTGTGTTCAAACTGTTCAGTTTTGCTGACCTTGGGCCGCATTAATTTCATAAATTAAAGTAATAAACCTAATTTGTAAGGGAGATCCTCTTCAATCGTGTGCGTAAGGAACTGAAGTAAGTCGTTTTCACTCCCGGTGTAAAACGACACCCCACATTTTCACTCCCTAAACACCATAAACACATTCCATCCCTCGGTCCTGCTGAAAGGTGAGACGCCCGAGTGGCATAATGAAGGAGTTCTTTATTCGGAGGTGTCGCTTAATCCAGTGGCGAGGAGGATAAAGTGCTGGGAGGTGATTTTTGAGCTCCTGAAAAATGAGCTGAGAAGCTCCGGCGTTCAGAAACAGACAAAAGGTGAAGCAGGAGTTTCTGCCCCAGAGACTCTTTTTCTCCCCAAGACAGATAAAAGATGGGAACAGAAAAGTGAAAGCAGAGGAAGAAATTTCACACCTTAATTAGCATCAGAACTGATTAGTGTGATGTTGAGTGCAGTAATTAAAGCTCAATACATCACATCGCAGACTCATCTGCAGGTCTCAGATCAGTGGACCATTTACCTGCAGCAGCTCTGCATGGATTAAACACCATGAGAGGACAAGTCCCCCAATCCACCTTAGTTTAGCCTCTTCTAATTGCTATTTCATTTAACTTAAATTATTCATTAACCTCATTGTGCTGTATCCTGGTCAACTCAGGGGCTCATTTCACTACAAGTTGTACTTGTACAACTGTGCATGTGACAAAATCTTGTCTCAGACGTCTAATTCCGTAGTCATTTCATGGAAAAACGTCCTGAGGGAGTTTGAGAGAGAACAGTTCTGACAGTTTCTTCAGAACACAGCGTATTATTTGAGGTTTTATTTACCTCATGATGATTGAATTCTATAGAAACTGTGGTGGAATTCCCCTTTAAAATTGATGCTCCTAATAAACGTGGCCGATCAGTATGAGAGGAAGAAAGTGAGGGTGGAACTCACCACTCCGTCCACTGTGTGCTCTCATCTTCCGGGCGAGTTCATCTGACGGTGTCAATTCGGACACCTGCACCTCCGGCTCCCCTTAGATGGAAACATGTGATCACGAGTTTGATTATGAAAAAGAACATTTAAAAGTCTTCATACAGGACAAGTGTCCACTCAAATCACTCCTCGGGGACCCAAAAACTATCCAGTTTTGTCCTGTCCCTGCTTTGCAGCTGGTACAGGAGCAGAGATAACACAACTGTGGACCATCTGGTAGTCCCCAAGGGCAGTTATTGAGAACCACTGCTTCAAACAGTCCAGTAGGGTCTACTTACCATTGCTGAAGGTGAAGGTCATCGTCTCATTGCCACTGTCAGGTAGCGTCCCATCCCTCCTCCCATTCCCTTGGAGCTGGGCATCCTGGGACCTGTAGTCCTTGTTGGTATGACCTTTGGTGCTCTGGGATTTGTATTTGCGTGTGCTGATGCGAATGACACCGTGTACCAGCCGGCATTCGGCTTCCTGCTCCTCCAGATTGTAATCCTGCGCGATGCTGTTGATCAGGTCGCTGATCTCGTTGGTTTTGCGTGAGAAGGACTGATCGGATGTGCACTTGGCCAGCTGCTCAATCTGGTGGAGCTTATAGAGCTCCAGCAGTTTCTTGGTGATAAGTGAGTCTATGTCGGTGCCACCACCATCGTCCACGTCGTCCACATCGAGATCCTCTCTGGAGTAGATGCTGGTGTTGCTCACTGGACGCTGACTCTCTCCCTTCCCCGTCGCCCTGTTGCGCCGCGAAGGGACCTCTGGGTTAGTTGGATAAACCACCTTCTTGCCAGCCAGGTAGACATCCCGGTAGCGGAAGCTTTCGGAGCTCGGCAGCTGTGGGGGCTTGCTGGGCTCCAGTGATATGCCGCAGGTAGGGTTGGACATGGCCAGGAGGGGTGGCCTCCGAGGCTCCTGCTCGGACTTCGGTGGTGCATCTGTGGAGCTCTCGTTAGCAGGCAGGCAGGGCTGACGGTTGCCATAAAGGCCGCATGTTAGCACACAGCACAGTAAGGCCCTGCAACCGCTCCAGCCCATGGAGGAGCAGGACCCGCAGGCCCGGCCACCCCCTACCGGCGCCGCAGCTGAACCTGGGACAAAGCCCAACGTCTCTGAGCCGCGGCCATTGGCGAAGCGTGGGTGGGGCTTGTGGGAGGGTTGTGTTTCGATGGTCTTTGGCCGCTCACTGTAGTGATCTCGGGACAAGTCCTGGCTGGTCACATGATGGTTCCGGGAAGATTCCTGGGGAGTACCGTAGTGATCCCGGTACAATTCCTGAGGAGCACTGTGGCGATCCCGGTACGATTCCTGCACGCTGCCATGGTGATCCCGGTATGATTCCTGCCCAATACCGTAGTAATCCCGGTATGATTCCTGCCCACCACCATGGTGATCCGAGTACGAGTCCTTGGCAGTGCCGTAGTGATCCCGGTATGAGTCCTGGAGAGCACCATGGTACAACTCCTGGCTGGTGGCACTCTCCCGGGAGCTGGTGCGACCCTGCCGGTAGCCCTCGGCCCTGCAGCGTCCCGAACTGTGTACCTGGGAGCGGGACTTGTGGTTCGGCACCGTGCTGTGGCCAGGCATGGCACGCCCTGGTCAGGACCTGCCAGGAACAGCACAAACACAAAAAACCTCTTATTTATTATTTACAGCCCCTCACCCCAAAAATCGAGGGACCAGACAGGTAAAAACAGCATGCAAAAGCAAGAAGGCCTTAAAATGTTAAATACACTTTTAGGGGGGAGGCCTTGTGTTTGTTTGGTTGACAGTCCATCTTAAACTTGGCTGAAGTTGGCTTCTTTTTGGAATTCCCCGTTCCACCTTAAATGGCGCAACAGTTGCATTCTGCTGCCCCAGGCGCCAGAATGTAACTGCTGCGCCATTTAAGGTGGAAAGGGAAATTCCAAAAAGAGGCCAACTTCAGCTCAGTTTATGCTCAAAAATGTGCCTTGGTTTCCACATTACTCTCCCAAAACACCCCAAATTTGCCAGGTAGTCACCAGTTAGACGCTCCACTCACCTCATAGGTTTGGACAGAACCCGCCCTGCTGTTTTGAGCCCGAGGATCACGGAAGTGACGGTGAATTACTTTATATTGTTAATGTATATACATATATTAATTAATATTCACCCGCTCCCGTTACTAACCCCAAATCCCCACAAACGGGACCTCGGCAGCTGTGCGGGACCTCGGCCTCAGCTCATGGTGAAGCTCTCCTCGGTTCAGGCTCGGTTCCTCCTCGCGCTCCTGCTTTACCTGGCCTACAGGTAAGACCGTGCTGCGTTCAAGAGCCCCACCCAGCCAGCCCGTCCCGGACTCCCCGTCCACAAACACAGATGGTTTGCTCCTAAACAGGCACGGCACTCTCAGCTCATCAGTCTACAATCTGTAATCTTTAATAGCGTTTATATACAATATGTATGTTTTTCTCCTCCCATCACTCTCTCTCTCGCTCCGCGCGTGTGTAATAGAACCGAACGCGTCTTATAAAGCCATGAAAACACTAAAATCGCATTTTTTCCCACAACGGAGCCGCTCGTCCACGACACAAGTTTATTCTACATAATCAATATAATCAATTAATAAATACCCGTAATTTACTTTAGTTTAAATTAAACTGGGGAAATTCAGCAAGCGCTTGAATGTACCTTCCATAAGGAATGACGTCAGAGCTCCACAGAATGCATGTTTATGGCACAGATTTATTTTATTAACTTGTAAGATAAGATAAAACAAGATAAAACTTTATTAATCCCACAAGTGGGAAATTTGTATTATTTAAAATATTCATTCATGTAATTAGTTATTTAAACGTTTATTATTTTAATTTCCTGATGCTGTATTAAATAAAATGATTATAAAATTGCGTAAGTATTTGCCAAGTATTTAATCTCGTACTTTGTTCATTATTCCTCCTGGTTTATTCAGATATAAATCAGCGTGTTTATCATCATAAACTGACTCTCCCTGTTTGATCTGAACTCAGAAGAGTTTGAGTGTTTATGATCCCATGTAGAGTATAAATAATAGTATAATAAGGTCGAGTGTAAACAAAATATCATTAAAGTGACTTTAAACATTCAGCAGGTTAAACCCAATTTACTGCCCCGCCATCTATTCCCCTCCTGTCTCTCTCCCTCTCTCATTCCCCTCCTCTCTCTCTCTCTCTCTCTCTCATTCCCCTCCTCTCTCTCTCTCTCTCTCTCCCCCTCTCTCTCCACCACCCCTCCCTCCCCTGAGCTGTAATGGTACATGCCATTTGCAAGCCCGTCTGAAGTGGAGGGGTGGTCTCAGCCTGGCTGAAGAGGCTACTTTCAAGCCGCATAAACACATTCGCAGATGTCTCTCCACCGTCCTCCTCCGGCGCGGACGTCTCTGTGATCCCACAGCGAAGAGAAAAAGGAGAGATAGAGAGAGAGAGATAAGGACAGAGGGGGAGAGAGAGAGAGAGACAGAGACGACAACCATCAAGCAAAGCATCTCCCCTTCACTGCTGCCTCTCGCCTACATCCCTCTTTCTTCAGAGGAGAGGAGCGAGGGCAGATCTGTCTCGCAGCATCACACACTCCATTCCGCCAAACGCAGGGAAGAGGAAAAAAACAACCTGGCTGAGGACAGAGAACAGCAGGAGAGAAATAAAGAGAAATAAAGGCACGGTTCGAGCCCAGCTGACGGCTTGAGGAACAACAAAGAGGCGAGCGCTGAGAGGAGATGTTTTAAATGAATGGAGAGGCGTCCTTCCAGCAGCAGCATGTGGAGGGAATGACGGCGTGAGGTAGGATCGGGCTCGCTCTCATTGCACATGCATGCACCCCACACAGCAGTGGGGTTCCGTTATAGAGAACGGTCGTGAGAACCAGGCGGCGGCAGCCGGCCAGCTGTTCCAGTCTGAGGCTGGTGTGTGTGAGCCAGAACCGGACGGTCGTTTGAAAATCAGACAGATGTTTGTTAAGCTACTGCCGTGGACCTTAAGGCCAGACAGGAGAAAAGGATTGATTGTCCTCAGTGAAGGGGCACAGGAAGCGTTGAGGGTTTGTTTTTTGCGAGGCAGACTCAGTCACCAGCTGGAAACCTCGGGCGATGATGGTGTCGTTGCATAAATCTGTGAGTCAATGCGCACCGTGTGTCTGTTCGGATCCAGGAGGCTCAATTAGCATAAGTGATGCACAAGCAGTCTCTTAAAAACGCCGCTGTATCAGACCAGGGTAGAGGATTCATTTAAGGTCACTTTTTGAGCATTTATTTTCAGCAGCAGCCTATTAACAGGTTCCTCGTTCTCATAACGATCTGAAGGACAAAAGAAGTTTCACCTGGTTCGAATGTGACGGAGGCTGGAGGGTCTACAGGACCCGCCGCAATACGAGGATCCATCACTCCGCAGGGCTGGAGCCACACAGCTCAGTGCAAACGATGTGAGACTTATTATCAACAGTAACCTATTAACAGGTGTCTGTCACTGATCAGTCGTTTAGGGACAGAAGACGTCACCTGGTTTGAATCTGATGAGCTGTTTCCACAGCAGGCTCTCGCTAATTGCAAGCGATTGATCTGAGGTTACTTATTTAAGATTTATTGTTGATAGTAGCTTGTCAACAGGCTTGTATTGCAGATAAGTCACTCAAGGGCGAAGGAAGTTTCCCCTCGTCTGAACGTGATGAAGCCTTTAGGATTCGGGACCAGCCGCAGTACAGATACAGTTCAGGCCAACACAGCGCCTGCCAGTCGCATGCGATTCACCTTCAGAACATTACTGAGATCACACTTACAGACAAAAGGAGCTTCATCTCAAGTCCAGGAGACCAGTCATCATAATCTTAACACGTTTGTACAGAAGTTGACTATTTGCAACCAATTCAGTTTAGGTGATTTATTTAAGATTTATTACCTATTAATGTTTTTGTTTCGCTTTGTTTTGTTTTTACCAACAATACATTTCACATCATGGCAGGTCTACAGAGCTTGTGTCAAATTAGCTTGACTTTTAACACTAAATCGCACTTTGAAATGTGAACACTGTACATTTTAAGGCACTAGTTTGTTATATGGATGTTAGTTAATTAACAGGACCCTATTACTCTGCTATTATTAGTGTTGACTAGTCAAAACTGCACGGCGTAAGGACCAGTAGACAAATTTCCATCGACATACTGGAAGAACGTTTATTTTCCATCGAATTGAAGAAAGTTACTCTTTTGAGGTATGAGGTTTTGTTCCAGCAGCAATAATGTGACTACCTTGATAACTTAAAATGACTCATTCGGGTCAATTATGTAAGATTTATTTCCAGCTGTGATCTATTAAAAGGATTTTATTCTGTGCACAAAATACATTTCTGTCAGAGCTGCTGCATGAGTCGATAGCTTTCCTAGTGCCGCACAGCTAGCACTTGCTAATCTACAGCTGAGTATCAGTGTTCAGTCATTATAGGCTTAGCACCTTCTGAGCCCTGCCCCCACCTGACCCGGAGAGGGAATGCACTCCACGCCGGCACGGTGAAACCAAATCCAATGAACAAAGCATGCAGAGAAGTTCGCTGGAGCAAAGAATGAATTAAATGCTCTGCTAATTAACCAGCGACAGCTTTAGCGACCGTCAGCACCCCCCTGTCTTTTCACAGCAGAGTTTCCGCCAGATGTCATAGAAATAAACGGTGAAAGGACATTTGACTAACGTTCTTATTCAGAGACGGTCTTACAGTCATTAGTTACAGAGACGGTCTTACAGTCATTAGTTACAGAGACGGTCTTACAGTTATTAGTTACAGGGACGGTCTTACAGTCATTAGTTACAGAGACAGTCTTACAATCATTAGTTACAGGGACAGTCTTACACTCATTAGTTACAGGGACAGTCTTACAGTCATTAGTTACAGAGACAGTCTT
>JBBJLS010000018.1:19968389-19992433 GCA_037577275.1 Bryconaethiops microstoma
ACACACACACACACATATATATATATATATATATATATATATATATATATATATACACACACACACAGTATTAAATCGAGGTGTAATACGATAGGATGTCCATTTGAAGCTCTAAAGTGATATTTCAAAATCGATCTAAGTCTACCGTCTACAGAGGGCAACTGTTTTCCAATCCAAGCCCACTCCTGAGAGGTCTGCCACGATAATTAGCAACCAAACAATGGCTTTAATATTTTATTGTTGGAAAAACTACTAGCAGCGTCCTGGATTTGCAGGAGTGGAACCGGAGAGACACCTGCCATTTGGAGGAGTGAACACAAACTGCCACTTCAACTGAGATTCAATAGGTGGCAGCAGAGCTCGATGATCTGCCTCTAATCTCTCTCTCTGTGTGTGTGTGTGTGTGTGCGTGCGTGCGTGCGTGTGTGTCTTTGTGTGTTTTGTGTGTGTGTTGTCCTCTTTCGTCTGCAGAACTGGTGTCTAGCCTTTCTGTTGGTGCCGTTTGATTCATTTCTTTGATCTGGTTGTGGGAACTCAGGCCCGCAGCTCCAGGTGCTCAGATCTCCGCCCTGACGTTTTTTTCTGAGAATCGATTCTCAAGTGAAAAATGTGTTTGTGGTGGTCAAAACGTGAAAACAAAAGGTTGAAGCAAATGTGTGGGACGGTTACTACCCTCTTCTTTATTCACACATATCTGCTCCCACAGACACAGTGAGAGGCACATCATTCAGTTATTTCACTAAATTATGAGTTTATTATGAGTTTAATAATAATGCAAATGATGTCCACTTGTGTACTGGTTTTCACTGAAGAAATAATAAAGGATTCCCCCTCTTTATGTGTGCAAGTACATTAATCAGTACTGGCATATCAATTTCAGTGTTACTCAATATCGGACTGAAAATAAGTGCTGTTGCCCAACGCTATCAATATCAGACCAAAACCAGCTGCTGCTGCTGTTACTTTAGAACAGACTCATTTGAGGAACAGAAGTGAGATACTTTAACAGTTATCCCACCTCCACAGTGTCCTGCCACAATGTTACTGTTACAAGTACTGTGCGCTAAATTCCAGCAACAGGAACGGTTGTGTTGTCATCAATGATTTGATTTATTCACAACAACCCAACTTGTCCTGTTAACTTTTATACAGCTGTTTAATAAAATAACCAATATATTGTTGAAAATATTTTAAACATTTATAATGTTTACACCACTTGTATAGTGAAAGGAATGCTGCCACAGTGATCTACAGTCAGTCAAAAATATTTGATAAGGACTATATTTGAACAACAATAATCTTGGACCCCTGTGGTCCATGGGGCATTCCACAAACTACTGGTAACCAACATATAAGGGCAAAACAGAGCTGTCACAGTCATCCCTCTTTTTTATGTACTACTGTAATAATAATGATAATATAATAAAGGCAGATCACAAAAGCCATTGACAGACTTGCAGGACTGCAGGTCGCAACCTTTTGCTACTTGAGTAAAAACATCTCTACAGTAAATTAACTTTTGGTGGATGATGGTTTTATGATTCTCTAACCTCCAGTTGAAAGCTATAACTTACCAACATCAGCTCAGTGACTTCATTCCTTATACTATCAGTTAGCCAAGCTAGCTAAGGTTACATCCCCAAATAGACCTCTTATTGAATATCTAAACAGACTAGTTAACAACTAATGAACTAGAA
Source organism: Bryconaethiops microstoma (assembly GCA_037577275.1). Classification (NCBI taxonomy): domain Eukaryota; kingdom Metazoa; phylum Chordata; class Actinopteri; order Characiformes; family Alestidae; genus Bryconaethiops; species Bryconaethiops microstoma. The sequence continues at coordinate 19,970,087 of JBBJLS010000018.1, forward strand.
CCAAAATTTGCTTATAATTACAGTCATAGCTACTAACAGGTGTGGTCTGAATCTCAGCATTGACTGGAATTGCTGGAAACATTTACTGGAGTTTGCATTTATGGTGGAAGAAAGTCATATAAAACTTGTGGAATAGGTTAGCTGATGGTCGTTCTTTGCCCCATATTTGTGTGAAATGCATTTGGGGATACTGGACTACCCAAGTCCACACAAGTCCCGCCAGTAGACACCCTTGATAAAACCCCTGAATCGAGAACAGGTTTGTCTGTTTGATCTGTATGTCTGTCCCTGAATCGAGAACAGGTTTGTCTGTTTGATCTGTATGTCTGCCCCTGAATCGAGAACAGGTTTGTCTGTTTGATCTGTATGTCTGCCCCTGAATCGAGAACAGGTTTGTCTTGCTTGTTCAACCCTGTTTTCAATCACTAATTTGTCATTCAGTAAGTGGGTTTTTGTTGAATCTCCCTGTTGTACTACTGTGTTCTCATTTCCCTATTTCGGTCCTGTAGTTGACCCAAACTGCAGTGTTTTCTCTGTATTTGAGCCTCATCATTAGCTAATGATCTGAAGTCATTTTAGAGCTGAATTACGAGGGTACGAGCAGGAAAACACTGCAGTGTGCAGGGTAGGTGTACTACAGGATTAGACGGAAGGGAAATACCAGTGGTGGAGTTAGGTGTGGTTGGTACGAGCAGCTGGCTTGGGTGGCATCTTGCTGGACCACTTGCACAAAAAAAAAACCCACATCACGTCAGTTATATCATGTTACCACTTGTAAGATAAGTAACCTTGCTGTGGGTGTGCTGATTCTAGATTATAGGTTAGGCAGGCTGCTGCTAGGAAAGGTCTCAGTCAATCTACAAATAAACCACGTTCATGAAACTGTGAATATGTAGTTTCACAGACATGTTGCATTTTTTTCTGGTTTGTGTGAAATCATTAAGAATATTCTAAAATGAATTGTTTAGTATTGACTATATATTTACTTTTATATTCATGTTTAAATGTAACAATTATCTAGTGATGAAAATTAGAGTTTTTTTCCTGTTATTTTCTGCCACTGTCATATGACCTTTGTCCTTGTCTGTTTCTTCCTTAAGTAAATTAATAGTCCACCTCCATGTAAAAAATACATGATTGAGGGGAATATGTGTCTGTGAAAGAATAAGAGAGAGAGAGAGAGATGGATGTCTTTTGAGAAAGAGATGGATGTCTTTTGAACATTGACATAATTAATAGCATCCAGCAAAAACAGAATGTGTGGAAACATAAAAGGTATACAGTAAAACCCTGCTTATCGCAGGGGTTACGTTCCAAGAGTACCCGTGTATAGTAAAAAACTGTGAATTTCTGATGTGGTAAAGAAAATGCCTAAAATGCCTGTTTTTATAGTGTAAACCCTAAATATGCCCCAAATATGCTCCCCAAACACTTTAATTTAATTTTAAACTTTACAATTTTAAAGCTTAATACATTACCTTTAAAAAAACGTAAAGGTAATCCCGAATTCGTACTGAATAGTGTAAACTGACCTGCTGTCTCTGGCAGTGCTAGAATGTAAAATACATGTTACCCCTGTATAGACTGCACTGTAATTTATGCATGCGCCTTTTCTTTGGTATAAGCAGGTAAATACAGTCATAAATTAATTTACAGTAATAAAAATACAGGGCTTTAAGAAGAACAAAACAAAAAAACATGAGAACACTCGAGATGCTCCACGTGGGAAATTCTGGACTGCAGCTGCGTTGAAGGGCAGCAGCCAATCAGCAGCAAGGAGAAATAAATAACGTTCTCCGATTGGCTACTTTCAAACCTCCCGCCTCTGAGTACAGCGGTATTTCACCACCCCAAGATGTGCTGACTTTGTGTTCTCGGGACAGTACCAAAATATTTATAGTTATTTTTTATATGGAAACGTAGCTGAATTTACGTTAATATTTATGTTACAAAATTAGTAAATATTTTTCTTACTAATTTAGCACTAAAATGCATGAAAAATCATTCATAAAATTATCGTTTTCATAACAAAATTTACAGAAACAGTGATACAGTCGAAGTACAGTCACAATGCATTCCAGTTTTTAACTTTTTAATACATTTGCAGATAATGAAAGAGAGAATGTAAAGTGTTTCCTCCTGATTGTTCCCACAGGCAAGCATTTGTTTCTGCTGGGGTTTGGAAATGGCGCAAGGGCAAACCACATATTGTGATGGCCTACACCATGATACTCGAACTGGCAATAATAATTATGGGAGCCTTGAGTTTACTTGTGGTTATGATTGTATTTGTTAATTACTATTTTGGGGCCAGTGTGTGATTGACTATAACATAGCAATTTTATTTCTTTTACGTTTTTTATGTTCTCCTCTGAATTGGAAAGACCCATCTACAAATAGGACAGTGAGGCTGAGTGCTTCTTACCGAACTGCTATAATACACCTGAGTGGGAGATGTTTGAGGATGTAGCTGATGGCAACATCATTTAATACACAGATTCTGTCATAAGTTATGTAAGCAAGTGCATTGTTCGTAATACTACCGCCTGCACATTTCCATACCAGAACCCCTTGGCAAACTCATATTAGGCTGGGTTAATGATTTATATTAGGCTCACAGCACATACCTTTGCCTTTAACTAAGTGACTCTGACATCCACAAAGCGGCCAGTTACAACCTCCAAAAGTCCATAATGAAAGCCAAGAGTGACTACAGGGACAACCCCAAGCATTGTTAAGTGGATTGTGCTGAATTACTGATTGTAAAAAGAAAAACATAGTCAGTGTTCAACCCACTGTGTCTCTCCCAGATGAACTCAACATCTTCTATGATCATTTCAATGAAGCCAACATAGAATCTGTCATATGTCCTCATCAGTCACACTAATCCTAGAAATGGCTGATGTGAGACAGTCCTTCAAATGGCCAACCTTCATAAAGCTCTGAGGCCAGATGGTATTCCAGGCCATGCTCTTAGAGCATGCGCTGACCAACTAGTCCACCAACATCTTCAAACTTTCCCTGAAAGTCTGTGGTCCCCACTTTCTTTAAGGCATTCACCATCATTCCTGTCCCCAAGAAACCAGTGGTCTCTTGACTGAATGACTACTGCCCTGTCACACTGACATCAGTCATCATGAAGTGCTATCAGCAGCTGGTCAAAATCTGCTCCTCCTTCACTGACACCCTGGTTTGCTTACCGATCAAACTGGGCCATGGAAGACACCATCACCTTAGAGACACACTGCCCTCACCCACCTGGAAAAAGGGAATACATATGTGAGAATGATCTTCACTGATTACAACTCAGCATTCGGCACCAATATCCCTTCAAAACCCATCTCCAACCTTGATGATCTTGGTCTGTGGACATTAATATGCAGATGGATTTTCAGCTTCGTGACTGACAGACCCTATATTGTGAGAATAGGCAGGCACACTTCCCCCTCTGTGATCTTGAACATGTACACCACAGGGCTGTGTGCTCGTTACCCTCTTGCATTCTTTTTCACTTATGACTGTGTTGGTAAACAGAGCTCCAACATCATTAAGTTTGCTGATGACACAACCGTCATGGACCTCATCTCAGACAATGAGAACAATGAGATGGCCTGCAGAGTAGGTGAAGGCACTAAATAAATGGTGTCAGGACAACAATCTCTCTCTCAGTGTGAGTGAAACGAGATGATACCAGCCCATCGACATCAGCAGTGCTGAGGTAGAAAGGATCGGCAGCTTCAAGTTCCTCAGTGTAAACATCACAAGGACCTCTCCTGGACCCTTCACACATATACTACGGTCAGGAACGTTTGCATGCGCCTCTAGTTCCTGAGGAGGCCTAAGAGGTTTAGCACAAACTGCAACAACACCACAAACCTCTACAGTACAAGTGAGAGCCTGCTGACAGGCTGCATCACAGCATGGTGTGGGAGCTGCTCTCCCAACAGCTGGAAATCACTACAGTGGAGGCACACAGTAACACCATGAACTATAGCCATCCAGTTTTTATCATGCCATAACACTTCTCAACTCTAACACCTAAACACATTGCACTATTTATCAATATAACTCAAACCTCTGCTTACTCTGTTTACCACAAATACACCACATCACTCTTACTACCCAGTCTGTGCTATTTCTTGTTTTTCTTTTACTGCTGTATATCGCATACACAACATTAACCAAAATTGGTGTCCTGTACTGTTTATACACTCATTTACTTCTACATGCACTTTACTTCAATGTACAAAACTACTTACTTTATCCCAGTGTGTAATTACTGTTCCTTACACTTGTCACTTTTCTCTCAGTGTGCAACTACTGCTACTTACGCTCCACACTTTGCCTAATGTGCAGTACTGGTGCCTTCACTAGACTCCATATGCAAGGACATGCTTTTCCCTATTTCTGACTTTTATTTATTTATTTTCTTATCTTCTGGCTTATCTAGCTTATCTATTTAAATATTTTATATTATTTCACTTTAAATGTCTCTAGGCTATGCTGAGTGACTTGTCTTATTCTCGTCCAACCCATTTTGTTTAAAAGTTGACCCTGTGTTCACATTCATTTGACAATAAGTAAATAAGTAAATCTAAATCTGTGTGGATCCTTTGTAAAGCCCAGAGTAGCTGCACTCCAAAAGCTAGGCTGTGATCCAAGTGGGCTGCTTTTCTAGACCTCTATGACATTCCAAACAGAAAGACTTTTTATATAAAGCAGAGAAACACAGCCCACATTCAGGCGATTTATTAAGACACTAGTGCATCCTTGTCTTCTGTAGCTCCAAATCCCTTGTGCACATCTGACCTAAAAAAAGTTAAAGAGAAATACTGGTGAATGAACCCTGGAAAATAATGAATACATTAGTATTTTCTACGACATTTTAAATTACAACAATACAGCTTTTAATGAATTATTAGTAACACAAATTTTACACCATAATTTTTATTATTTTTTTAAGAAAAATAAAATATGCTGTTTGCAAATGTATTTAACCCCTTGGAATTTTGCAAACCTCAGTTCACTTAGATATACAATGTTACCTTCAGAAATAACATGATTATTTGAATAGTCTTTTGTAGTGTACATTAATGGGCCAGAATAAACATTTCAATTAAACATCTACGTTAGAGAGGACCCTCTAACCTGAGGCAAAAACTCAACCATAATGACCAGAACTTTCCAAAGGAAAAGATCAAGTTATAGCTAAGCATATATGAGGAGAAATGTACAAAACACAGATTCAGCCTCTGAAGCACATGGCCAGTGTATCATCAAGCAATGAAAAGAAGTATTATATGCAAAGCACCTAAACGTTACTTTCTTCATGAGCTACCAGTCTCAAATGAAAAAATAATGAGGTGTAAACAACAAACCAGCGTTCAGCTAAAGTTTTTAACACTTTTGACACCATGGGGCTTAAACCAGACACTTTCTTAGTCACAGTAATAAAGTCCAGTTCACACAACATCTAACTATTTCATTTACTCATGTTCCCACCTACACTATATGGACAAAAGTATTGGGACGTCTGACCATTACACCACCATGGACTTTAATGATATTATATTCAAATACATAGACTTTAATATTGAGTCCCCCGTCCCCCATGCACCTTTAAAGCTATAATAGCTTCCACTCTTCTTGGAAGGGTTTCCACAAGATTTTTGGAGAGTTTCTGTGGGAGTTTGTGCCCGTCCATTCTGTAGAACATTTATGAGGTCAGGCTCTGATGTTGGATGAGAAGACCTGGCTCGCAATCTCCGATCCAGTTCATCGCAAAGGTGTTGGATAGGGTTGAGGTCAGGGCTCTGTGTGGGCCAGTCAAGTTCATCCACACTGAACTCATTCAACCAACTCAAGGACCTTGCTTTGAGAACAGTCATGCTGGAACAGAAAAGGTTCTTCCCCGTACTCTGTCCACAAAGTTAGAAGCATGGTGTTGTTCAAAATGTCTTGGTATGCTGAAGCATTAAGATTGCCCTTCACTTGAAGTAAGGGCCAAAACCCTGAAAAACAGGTGTGTCCCAATACTTTCGTCCATATTCTGTATTTAATCTCACGCACCATGACGGAGGAAAAAAAAGTAAAGGCACATACCGCCACCTACTGTACTGGAGTGAGAAACAGCATGACTTTAAGAACGACCCCTGTGTAAATAAATACATTTGAACATGTAACTGTTTTCATCTGTCTCTGACAGGCAACTTAGCAAAATCTAACGTTTGAGAAGTAACTATTGTTTCAGAAGACAAAATAAATTATAATAACAGTTATTATTATTATTGTTTAGAGGTGCCGAAAGTTGGATATTTTGTCCAGCAGACCACTGTATAAACTATACTGTGTAAATGATGAACATGATTTTTGCTCAGGCAAGCTTTAAGCGAATATACAATGTAGACAAAAGTATTGGAACACACCTCTTAATTACTGAGTTCAGGTGGTCCTTTACTTCCAGTGAAGGGTAGTATTAATGCTACAGCATACCAAGACATTTTGGACAACACCATGCTTCCAACTTTGTGAACACAGTTGGGGGAATAACCTTTTCTATTCCAGCATGACTGTACCCCAGTGCACAAAGCAAGTTCCATAAAGACATGTCTGTATGAGTTTGGTGTGGAAGAACTTGACTGGCCCAGTCAGAACCCTGACCTCAACCCCATCCAACACTTTTGAGATGAGCTGGAACGGAGATTGCGAGTCAGGCCTTCTCGTCCAACATCAGGGGCTGAACTCATAAATGCTTTACCAGAATGAATGGGCACATGTTTTCACAGAAACACTCCAATATTGTGGAAAGCCTTCCACGAAGAGTTGAAGCCGTTATAGCTGTGTAGGGGTAAATAGCTTCATGTTAAAGTCTATGGGTCTGTTGTGTTGAGTCGGGTGGGATTTCTCTCCGGGCCCTTACACTCCGAGCAGTCATTGGGCAGGACGGTCACATTTTACAAGCCGACAGCCAATACTGTTCTCGAAAACAGTCACCACCCACTTGTCCCCGTAATCGCTGCTTCGTAAAATGTGTTAAATCTCCAGCCAACTTTCTGCCGTCCTTTTTTAAATCAATCCATTAATCTGTGTCACCATGTCTGCTGGGATTATGCTAAAGAATGCACACAGACTGAGCAGGTACTCTCGTGTGTTCTCCAGACCTCTCTTCTATCACACGGAGAGAGGGGTTTACGGTTACAAGCCCCGGAGAGAGACTCACGAGGTGGACCCGGAGCTTCTGCAGGCAGATGGTTTCTCAGCACTTGATCAAGGTCGGTGACATTGACTACTGGTTGACAGCAACTCCGGAAAAAACCTGATCACAGATGTGGCTTATTCTGTGTCAAATGTACCATATTGCTAACTACACCGACTGTATATCAGGTCGATCTCAAGTTGTTTGTGTTTAAACGCGTATCTGCATTGCTGATGTAGTAAAGAAGGCTGTGTTTACTTGTGCTGCATTTGATCTGCACCTAATTCTCTCCGTTTGCTTGCTGTAATACGTGAACAGATCATGGACTTGCTCAACTGGTGGAGGCCTATCGGACACATGGACACAAGGCTGCTAAAATTAACCCTTTACTCCCCCACTCGCCTGTCACCGAGAAGGTACCTGAGATCTCCCTTCTGAAAAACACCCTCCAAGGAGTCTTAAACACTGTCGGTAGGTATATCAGAGCGTCCATGACTTAGATGATCCTCTCTGGGTTTATCCATTTAGATTTACATGTAAAATGCAAAAACGAGTTGTATTGTCTGTCCCACTGCTGTAATGCACAAACACTGAAGTATGTCTACACTTATGACATCCGAAGCTAAGGGGTATGAACTGTATGGACAAAAGTATTGGGACACACCAGTTTTTCAGGGTTTGGGCTAGGCCCCTTACTTCTAGTGAAGTGCTTCAGCACCCCAAGATATTTTGGACAGTGCCATGCTTCCAACTTGGACACAGCGTTTGGGGGAAGGCCTTTTCTATTCCAGCATGACTGTACCCAGGTTAACAAAGCAAGCTCTGTAAAGACATGGCTGGATAAGTTCAGTGTGGAAGAACTTGACTGGCCCACACAGAGCCCTGATCTCAACCCCATCCAGCACTATTGGGATGAAGAAGCTGCCAGACCTTCTTGTCCAACATCAGTGCCTGACCTCATAAATGCTCTACAGAATGAATGGGCACACATTCCCACAGAAACAATCCAAAATCTTGTGGAAAGCCTTTCAAAAAGAGTGGAAGCTGTTATAGGTGCAAAGAAGAGACCAGCTCCATTAAAGTCTATGTTGCTTTGGATAAGAGCATCTGCCAAATGAAAGTAATGTAATATAATGTATTCAAATGCAATGTCATTGAAGTCCCTCTTGGTGTAATGATCAGGCGTCCTAATGCTTTTGTCCATACAGTGCGGGTTGAGATTCATTATCCAATCATCATTGTAGTTCTGATTTTTGCATGTCCTGTTTCTGGTATGTCCTCAAGGTTTGAAGCACTTTGGGAAAGGAAAAGCCAGCACAGAGGAGGTAGTGGCGTACTTGGAGAGCACCTACTGCGGGAGTATCTCTATAGAGACCAGCCAGCTTCAGAGCTTGGAAGAGAGAGTGTGGTTTGCAGACCGCTTTGAGGAGCTCAAGAAAGAGACTTTCTCTGCTGAGGAGAAGAAGCAGCTGGCAAAACTTATGCTTGAATCACAGGTTGGAGCTACGTATGTGTTCTTGTTTGAGAGTGACAGTTTCATTATTAAAGTTAATTAAACTTATCTTGCTTGTCTGCTCAGGGGTATGGTATGCGTTAAGGTGGTGCAGCAGCACAGCTATAAAATTATACCATTTTATCAAGAATGAACAGGTTCTTTTCAAAAAGAATGCCGAACAACAGTTGTTCTCATATGGTTTTCCTCTGGAGGTTTTCTAATTGTTGTCTTTCAGTCTACTTGTTGGATTTGGCAGATAAGTCATAATTATAAAACAATCGTTAAATACCAGTGAGAATGTGTCATGAATATAAAGTCTAAAACCTGCTCTACAAGTCACTTTTTATAGCTTAAGTGTGTACTTACGACACCTTTTTCATATTAGAATCATTTTTCTTCTTCACATCACAGGAGTTTGACCACTTCCTTGCTACTAAGTTTGCCACTGTGAAACGCTACGGAGGTGAGGGAGCAGAGAGTATGATAGGATTTTTCTTTGAATTGTTCCGTTCCGCAGCAAAAAGTGGAGTGACAGATGTGCTTATGGGAATGCCTCACCGGGGACGACTGAACTTGCTTACTGGACTTTTGCGCTTCCCGCCTGAGGTGAGTGTTATGTCCATATGGCTTCTTTGCCACATTGTTCCCTGAATAAGTTACACATTCTATAGTTTTATCTTATGTTGCTCACTGTCGAAAAGAGAGTCATTTTGGTCTCAGTAAAGCTATTTATTCATACATGTTTTAATCAACTTTCTGGGTCTTTGTTTTTCCTGCATTGATTAATGTCATCATGTTATACAGGAGTTCATATTGAGCCAAAGGATTAAATGCTAAACTTTTCAGTGAAGAAATGAGAGTGTAGGGAAGGTGTTCAGAGTTGTGGAGTCCTGTCAAAATTCTTCATAAGAGAAATGAATACTGGATTGAAAAAGGATTGCTTAACAAGTAATACTAAGAGCGCTGCCAGGGCAACAGCTGAGTAACTTAAAAAGTAAAGAAAACAAATATCTTAGAGAGAGCTTGTACTTAGCTTAATGTTTCAAAAGCATGTGGCACAACCTCAAAACTGGTTCCCGTCATTGTTCTCTGACTGTCTTGACACAGCATGAGTACTTTTGCAAATAGAAATATGCAAATATTGTTGTTTGATGATATGGATTACTTTCTATAATAGCTCCCAGAGTGTGTTCATAATGTTTTAAACATGACACTTTTTTCCTTTTTGCTTTACTTTGAGCCGTTTAAATTGTGTGATGAAGAGTTACTCTCAGATTCAACCAAAATGGTCTCTAAACAAAATTAAAATCTGTGAGACTCTCAAATGTGAAAAATGGATTGGAAGCCGGATACTTTCTCAAAGCAGCATATGTCATGCTTGCAACCAAGCTTCTCTCTTTGATGCCTTGAATTCAGTATTAATGAACCATCATGAATGAAAACTGGAATGAAATCAAGCAATTTCTTAAAGCTCTGGATTACCTTTAAAAAAAAAAAAAAAGAATAATGAGCAGTGATACAGCTGACAGAACTGCAGCAGTGGAGAATAGAAAAATCTGTAGTGTAGCTCTGCATAAATAACTTGGCAGTAAGCATTGCTGCTGGAATGATATGGTGATGTTTTGGCCCCCTAACTATTTTTCTTATGTAACATTCCATATCACACAACTGAGGGCACTATACTTGACCATCATTTTACATTACAACTTCTTTTGGTTAAATAGGATGACCAGCAGACCCATTGGCTCATAGAGTAACATTTAGGTGTCATATAGTAGAAAATTTGGAGAAGGAGATGCCTCTACAATTACCCCTTTGGAAAGCATTGCTCCTCTGCTATAAGCTGCTTACATCTGGTTCTCATTTGGTTTCTCCTCTGATTTGTTTCAGTTAATGTTTCGTAAAATGAGGGGTCTGAGTGAGTTTCCTGAGAATTCACCATCCATCGGGGATGTGCTCTCCCACCTGACCGCCTCTGTGGACCTTGATGTGGTTGCTGGACTGCCAGTTCATGTCACTATGCTGCCTAACCCCTCCCACCTCGAGGCAATTAACCCTGTGACTCAGGGGAAGACCCGCGGCCGTCAGCAGGCCAAGCAGGACGGGGACTACTCTAATGACAGCCAGGCTCAGCCTGGAGACAAAGTCATCTGTCTGCAGGTACTGGGGTTAGATGCTTGTGTGAATATCTTCTAAATCAGGACTACACTGTCTTGACCCAGCCCTGTACAAAGTCAAGTGGGTTCGCACTCTCATGAGCTAAAGCAGTCCAAAAGATTTATGTTTTCATATGGAAGCGACAGATACCTTTCGTCAAGCCATAGTTACATGAGTAGTATTGCACCCAATATCTAGGTGTAGGATCCTCTTAAGTATTAGTAAAATTAATCCAAACTGTTCCTGTGCTGTGGAATGATTGAATTATTTTTTCATGAGGAATGTTTCTTAAAGTAAAAGTTTTTGATGATGAGTTAAAAAAAACACTTCCAGTAAAAATATTACTTATCTTTTACAGTCCAAAAAATAAGTGTTTTGGGAGAGGTGTTTTTCCATTTGGCAAAGCTCCTTTTATAAAATGCTCTGTATTCTGTTTCTTGCATCTCTTCAGGTTCATGGTGATGCCTCATTTTCAGGGCAGGGAATTGTTCCAGAGACTTTCACTTTATCAAACCTGCCTCATTTCAGAGTTGGTGGAAGCATTCATCTCATTGTGAACAATCAAGTGGGGTATACTACTCCCTCCGAGAGGAGTCGCTCATCCTTGTACTGCAGTGATGTTGGTATGCTTGATTAGCAGTTCACTGTTTAAACCAGTGATATTTGATGCGGTGAAATATTTGATGGTTGCAGAAAAGGCTATTAGATTTGGCAGTGGCATCATTAAAATAAGATATTTTTAAAGTCATAGATAAATTTAAATATAAACCATGTCAAGATAAAAGGGTAAGGTCAAAGCCTTCAGAAGTGTTCAAAAAGAAGTCAAGTATAAATACTCAAAACATGGTACTTGTATACAGTTGCATAGTATTTTTGTGTTACGCACATACACATAGTTTTGGTCATAAGATAATGAGATTTTCACTAATAATAATATGGTCCGAATGATTTTTGATGTGTCCCGCAGGCAAGATGGTGGGTTGTGCAGTGATCCATGTGAATGGAGATGATGCTGAAGATGTACTCAGAGCGACCCGACTGGCTATAGAGTACCAGAGACGTTTCAGGAAGGACGTTATAGTAGACCTTCTATGTTACCGCCAGTGGGGTCACAATGAGCTGGATGAACCGTTTTTCACAAACCCAGCCATGTACAAAATTATCCGGTGGGTTCCCTGTCTCAGTACTGTGCCAGTCTGTTCAGTTCATCTTGTACAGTTTGGTTCACATGTGCGTGCATAAAGAACCTATGGTGGTGGCCTAGTGGGTAGGATACTTGCCTCTGGACCAAGAGGTCATGGGTTCGAATCCTACCTTCAGCACCACCACTGGGTTCCTGAGCAAGACCCTTAACCCCAAGTTGTTCCAGGGAGACTGGGAGACCGCCCCCTGGAGTTAGGGGATAGAAGTCCCTTTGGATAAAAGCGTCTGATAAATGTTGTAAAAGTAAATAACTGTGTTTAAGTCAAATCTCAAGACATTAATTTCCTTTTTTGGGCAAAGTTTACTTTTCGAAATGGTGGTTCGTGTTTCAGACGTTTCACCCCCACTTATTCATGTTGAAGTTACATGGAGTGTTTTGGAACAGGTTCATTAAATGACAACCAAACAGAATTGAGCTGATTTACATACGTCAATCTTAAAGACGGTAACTTTCTGTTTAATTCATAAAAAGAGGTTGGAAGATCATACATAAATTCACAGAAACTTCATAAGTGGGCTTTAAAGAACGTGTCAGTCTCCTGTGACCTTTTCATAGTTGTCTTTCTCTAATGTCAGTTTTTAAGTCATCAGAGTCAAAATTCAAATATTCAAATGGTGGTTTTGAAGAGGATTTTTCATGGTCGTTAACGTTAGTGGTGTAAAGTTCCTCCTTCTCTGAAGATCCACCCTCATTTTTCCCAGAAAGAGTTTTCGGCTCCGGCGTGTCGAGGCTGCGTTTAATGGAATTTTTCTCCACTTTCAGAAACAGCCTGTGGTTTCGGTTCAGTGCAGAACACCGTGGTGGCGGGTTCTGCAGGCCGCGAGAACGTTCTGAGAGAACGGTTTTCACTGAGTGTGGAGAACTGGAGTCCTGGAGTTTCACAGAGAGCAGATCAGAACGTTCACTCTGGAGAAAAGCTTCAGGAGGAGCAGTCAGGTGGTGGCTCGGATTCCTCCCGGAGAAACAGCGAAGAAATCAGGCGGCGCTGATCCGGACGGAGGTGTGTAAACATGTTTATTTTTACAAGAAGCGCTGAGCTTCAGGTGGTGTCATCTTTATGAAAGGATCCATGATTGATGATGGGTGGCGGGGTGTGTGTGTGTGTGTGTGTGTGTGTGTGTGTGTGTGTGTGTGTGTGTGCATTTATCTCTTGTGAAATATCCTCCAAGTATAAACGATATGAACACTGTTACTGCTGAAAACCCAAACCTAATTAATTATTATTTTAGGAAAATCTAAAAGAGCAGAAAGGCTTTTGGTCACTGGGGTTAAAGGTCATGGTCACGTTTGTTGACATACACTGTCAACGGAAAGTTCTCACAAAGAAAATAATAAAGTGTGTGTTAGATGTGTGTAATTTCATCATATACTTTATAAGAAAGGCTTAGGTTAGGGTTAACACTCACACACACACATGCACACACATATACAGTCAGGTCCATAAATAATGGGACATCGACACAATTTTAATCTTTTTGGCTCTGCACTCCACAGTGGATTTGAAATGAAACAAACAAGATGCGCTTTACCTGCAGACTTTCAGCTTTAAATCAAGTGTATTTACATACAAATCAGGTGAACGTGTAGGAAGTACAACCATCTGTATACGTGCCTCCCACTTTTTAAGGGGCCAAAAGAAATGGGACAGTTGGCTGCTCAGCTGTTCCATGGCCAAGTGTGAGTTATTCCCTCATTATCTTATTTACAAGGAGCAGATAAAAGGTATAGAGTTCATTTCAAGTGTGCTATCTGCATTTGGAATCATCAATCAAGAGAAGACTTCACCAGAGTGAATACAGAGGGTTCGCCACAAGATGTAAACCATCGGTGAGCCTCAGAAACAGGAAGGCCAGATTAGAGTTTGCCTTTACAGTTCTGGAACAACATCCTATGTACAGATGAGATAAAGATCAACTTGTACCAGAGTGATGGGAAGAGAAGAGTATGGAGAAGGGCAGGAACTGCTCATGATACAAAACATACCACCTCATCAGTGAAGCACGGTGGTGGTAGTGTCATGGCGTGGGCATGTACGGCTGCCAGTGGAACTGGTTCCCTTTTATTTATTGATGATGATGATGTGACTGCTGACAAACGCAGCAGAATGAATTCTGAAGTGTTTTGGGCAATATTATCTGCTCATATTCAGCCAAATGCTTCAGAACTCACTGGACGGTGCTGCACAGTGCAGATGGACAGTGACTCAAAACATACTGCGAAAGCAAAGAAGTGGAATGTTATTCAATGGCCAAGCCAATCACCTGACCTGAATCCGACTGAGCATACCTTTCACTTGCTGAAGATAAAACTGAAGGGAAAATGTCTCTGAAGACAGTTGCAGTAGAGGCCTGGCAGAGCATCACCAGGGATGTAACCGAGCGTCTGGTGATGTCTCTGCATTCCAGACTTCAGGCTGTAATTTACTACAAAGGATTTGCAACCCAGTGGTCTATAAAGTGAAGGTTTGATTTATGATTGTTAATTTGTCCCATTACTTTTGGCCCCTTAAAAAATGGGAGGCACATATACAGACTGTTGTAATTCCTACACGTTCACCTGATTTGTATGTAAATACACTCGAATTAAAGCTGAAAGTCTGCAGTTAAAGCACATCTTGTTCATTTCATTTCAAATTCATTGTGGTGGAATATAGAGCGAAAAAGATTAGAATTGTGTCAATGTCCCAATATTAATGTACCTGACTATATGCGTATACGTATGGGTAAGTAGGTACAGTTTGTGTATGTACATATGCACATACATATAATTGTGTGTGCATATATGCATACAGTACATATACTACATACATATACTACATATATAGTGAAAAAATGCGTTTTTGTGATGTGGTAAAACAAATGCCTGAAAATGCCTGTTTTTATAGTGTAAACCCTAAATATGCTGCCAAATATACTCCCAAAACACTTAAATTCAATTTTAAACTCAGTTTAATGCATGTAAAGGTAAACCCGTATTTGCCTCTTTTAATTTAATTTACAGTAATAAAAATACAAGGCTTTAAGAAGGACAAAATGAAAAATAAGAGAAACACTCGAGGCGCTCCACGGAGGAAATTCTGGTCTGCAGCTGCCACAGATGCTTCAAACAGCAGCAGCACCGAGAAATAAATCATCAGAATCAGAAAACTTTATTGATCCTGGAGGAAATTGCTTAAAAACCGGGCCCCTGCCGCTAGCTCTGTTAGCATTAGCAGCGTGCGGCGAGCCAAAACAAAGACTCGTACACAAAAGAAACCTCGAAAACTCTCTACCCACACAGACAGGGCACAGCTCAACAATACTAATAAACTGTTGAATAGATAACTGTGGAAATTGGGGGAAAAATGTTTAAAACGCTAAAAAGTCAAACCTCCGGCCTCGAAGTACAACGTATTTTACCATCTTACACGCTTTCTATATTTATACAGTTATATATAGAAATGTAGCTGAGTTTACGTCAATATTTATGTTACAAAATTAGTAAATTATATTTTTCTTTATGCAGTTCTGTATCATTATATTTTATTTTTTTAAGTTATAGCACATTCAGAGATATGATTATACATATATACGTTTAATTTTAAGTCATTGCCCCTTTTTTCACCCTCATGTGTGTCTGTGTTGTGAGTGTGTTGTGTTGTATATTTATATTTGTACCTATATTTGGTCTCACTGTGTACTGTGTGTATATGGCTGGGATGACAATAAAGCTCTACTTGACTTGATGCAGAATCTTGTTCAGCAGACAACCACACTGAAATCTCTTCTCTCCCACATGCAGCCTCTCTTTTATTCTTCTCTTCAGGATCAGAGTCAGAGAACTTTATAGGAAACTGCTTATGTAATGACTGAACAGCCGCAGAAACAGAACCAGTACAAAATGAAAATACACTGTATACAGAAACGCGGGGTAGAAATCCTATAGATAAGTAACTCACAGTGAAGTGACATCTGGCGATACAGATGGTGCTTGTTCACTTGTTGTCATTGTTTCACACTAAACATTTCTGTCCTGTACCAGGTAATGACCAGGCAGAGAACCAACCCTGGAGATGCCGAAGAGAAGAGACATTCTTGCCATCGTGTTAATCGTGTTACCGTGGACTCTCCTCATCACTGTGTGGCACCAGAGCGCGATCGCCCCCCTGCTCGCCATTCGAAAGGGTACCTTCACCTCTCCGATTAGAGTCAAAACTGCATGTTTTATTTCATGTAATTAAAGCAGTTTACGCTCTCGGTTTCTTCAGACGTTTTTACAGATACATTATAATTATATTAAGTTTGCATTGGTTGTAGATTTGTGCATATAGCTGTTTAAAGATAATTAAATGAAATTGGTTTACAATTATATTTTTTCATTCAATTAAAACATTTCAAACTTAAATACATTTTAAATATCATTAGAATCCATTGATTGAGCGTTTAGCCACTGAGAAATACACGTTGTAACCGATGCAGAAGTTTGCAGGCAGAAGTGATCGTCGTCTGCTGCTTTTTTACGGTAATTACCAGACGGTACACTTTCTTTCAACCTAAAATCGGGCGCAGTTTTCCGGCCCTGTTTTAGGAGGCAGGCCACTGCGTTGTGAAACACCACAAACCGTGATGTAATTGTCACATTTATCGCTTGTATTCACTCGACTGAAATCCAAATGGCCTTCCACCCTGTTCAAGCTGAGCGCCATCAGGTCGGTGTGTTTAGAGCTGAGCTCCACTCTGTAATCAGAAGTGCGATCATTAATCCCATTAGATTCCTTTTAGACCAATCTCGCGCTGTCAGGGCTGTTCTCAGATTCCCAGAGCAGGATTCTTGATCTCTAGCTACACATATTGAATTGTCCTGCAGCATGTTAAATATATTTATCGAGCTTTTTTTATTCTGACATCACAAAGCAGCTTAACTGAACGTGTGTCCAAGCCTCCTACTCTGAGTGATGCCAACAAGCAGATGAGAATAAAAGAATATCACTAATAAAATATGAGGCAGAAATATACACTTAATCCTCTAATGACCACTGCAGTCTACAGCAGAACCAGTTACAGTCTCTAATAAGTGTCTGGGGTGGGAGTGGCCTGGTGAGTTAAACTGTGAACCCGATAGCCACAAAGTCACAGGTTTAAACGCCCCCCACTTTCTACCACTGTGTCCTTCAGTGGGACACTTAACCATCAGTGTCTCCAGGGGGACTGTCTCTGTAACTAATGACTGTACGACTTTCACTGTAACTAATGACTGTAAGACTGTCTCTGTAACTAATGACTGTAAGACTGTCTCTGTAACTAGTGACTGTGGGATTTTGGTGTAGTGGGTAGGATACTTGTCTCTGGACCAAGAGGTCATGGGTTCGAATCCTACCACCACTGGGTTCCTGAGCAAGTCCCTTAACTCTGAGTTGCTCCAGGGAGACTGTGAGACTGCCCCCTGAAGGTAGGGAATGGAAGTCGCTCTGGATAAAATCATCTGATAAATGCCGTAGATGTAAATTAGTCGCAGCAGGTTCTGTGGGAGTCTCTGGTCGGAGAGTTGGTCTGTCGGACAGGTGGAGGAAGGTATGGAAACTGGCCATCAGAGTTAGTTTTGTTTATATTTACAGGGTACAAAATCACTCACTCACTCACTTTCTGTAACCGCTTCATCCTCGTCGTCGGCACCCGGAGCCCATGCCGGGGCCAGTGAGCGCGAGGCAGGCTGCAAAATATTAACGAAAATAGTGCAAAAAGTGACACCGGCAAACCTGGTTGTAATCGTCTAGCTAAGACGCCAGTGGGAAAAGCACTTACCCCTAAAATAAGTTATAACACTGTAAAATAACACTGTCTGAAGTCTGTAAGGAGGTGATATTAACAGATCTACAGATTAACAGATGTTAACATTGTGCGTTCACACTGTATTCGGTGTCTGTGGAGTGTGTAATGTGTGTGTAAGTTTAATTCCACCAGCTGGAGTGAGAAGAGGGCATTATGAGAGCCGTGATAAAGACCTGCCGTAATCGCTGCCATATTCAGAAATAGAATTTATATCCCCTGAATGAGAAATCAGCGTCTTCATGCTCAAATATTTGTGCGGTTTTGCCATAAGAAGGATAATATACAAATAGCATTATACTAAGTAGCTATTTGATGTATTTAATCTATGTTTGATTAACCATTTCAAAGCTGTCCTGGTTCGGCTAATCTGTCTTCATGTGCTTGTAAATTTGAGTTAATCTGTACTTTGGCTGCAGAAGAAACCTGGAACCAAACCTCTACACTTTTTGTACTTAGATTTTTTTTGATAGCAAGATTTTACTCTTTACTGCATTGAGATTTATTTATGGATAAAGCAGGTTTATTTTTAACATTTTTTAGAAGCCCTGGTGTCCGTGTACATTAAAACTTAAATCATTAAAAACTTTAGTGTGAATTCACCAGGTACAGAAAAGGCTCTGCCGCCCCGGCGTCGTTTATCAGGCTGCGTGTCGCTGTTGGCTGTGTATCAATACCAGTTTTATTATGAGGAACACAGCAGAAATATGTAAATGTAATATAATACTTTTGCACAGTATTGGATGTAGTTTATGTCAGCATACTAATTAATTATAAACTTTCCAAGTTAATCCTATACACAGTATGCACTTAAAAATGGCATTTCTCTGCAAATTTACTGCACAGTTTCTGTATACTTTGAGTTTAACATATTGGAAAGACGTTACTATGTAAAGTTTGTCAATTTGTCGTGTAATGATAGATTTGGTTCTTTTCCATTATGTCAAATTTAGTAAATTAGTGTGAAAGTAAAGCGTACATGTCCGCCGTAGAGGATGTGTAATTATTTTTACTTAGAAAATCAGCAAAGCGTGTAATTTGACCTGGAGCAAAATTTTGCATGCAACTAGTTTTGGTGCCAATTATGCGTTTTAACCGGTTCTCTGGTACCTGCTGTGTTTTGTAGCTGTAGCCTAGACAAAAACTGATCAGTCGTATGATACTTTATTCCCATTTACATTATTTACAAATGGTAATTTCCCACGTGTGGGATTCACCTTGATTACTCCTGTAACAGTTTTGGTGGTTTTATTTGATATTTGTCATTACCATAAAGTCTTTCTAATTTGATATGCCAAAATATGCATAAAAATACATGATTTGAAAAAAAAGGCATATTTGAACTCCGCACCTGTTGAGCTAGGGCCGTACGTCGCAGTGCTCTCTGAATGCGAATGGTGAAAAGATGAATGGAGGTGAATGTTGCGGCACTGGTACTGGTGCGGTGCGTCTGAATCTGAGGGTCTTCTCGCTGTGACTCAGCTGTGTCCCTCTCACGGTGCCTGCTCTCGCTCTTTCCAGCCTGTCACCAGCTAGTAAAAGAGATCTTTATCATACCAGAGTGGCTAATGGTCCAGCGGCACCGCTCGCCAGGTACTCCTCTTGGGTTTTTGGCATGTGTCAGACATAAAGAGAGCAGCCCCGGGCCGTGCTAATGTCTTAATTCTCTTTCTCTGGCCTGTAGATGATGGAGGGGACGCCAGGCGCGAGGCGGGTCCAGCCACCGACTCCAAAGAGTACTGCTCCACCGACAAGGACATAGTGGAGGTGGTGCGTACCGAGTATGTGTACACCAGGCCGCCGCCCTGGTCCGACGTGCTGCCCACCATCCACGTGGTCACCCCTACCTACAGCCGGCCGGTGCAGAAGGCCGAGCTCACCCGTCTGGCCAACACCTTCCTGCACGTGCCGAACCTGCACTGGATCCTCGTGGAAGACTCTCAGAGGAGAACCCCGCTGGTGACGCGACTCCTGAGGGAGACGGGGCTCAACTACACGCACCTCAACGTGGAGACCCCACGCAACTACAAGCTGAGAGGGGACACGCGAGACCCCAGGATCCCACGAGGAACCATGCAGAGGAACCTGGCTCTCAGGTGGCTCAGAGAGACCTTCAGCCCCAACAGCAGTCAGGCTGGCATCGTCTACTTCGCCGACGACGATAACACATACAGCTTGGAGCTCTTTGAGGAGGTGGGTTAAGATTTTAACCTATTTTAAATAAGCTTAAACTATTTCAACCTGCACAATATAAATATTCTCTAAAGCTCTAAACGTCTGAGAGGACATTTCATCACTGACAACAGGCCTTTAAAGTCCATTACCCAAGCAGATTAACAAGAAGTGACTCATGGGTATAAGATACGCCCCTGTTTGTAGATGGAGATGTATTGATGATTTTGTCATTACTTTTGTCTTGGCGTCACCCAGAACGCTCTTTCAGAGCCTCTTTGTGGTCGAGCTCTGTGAGACTGTGCTGTTTCTCGCCGTCTGATCGTTAAGGTCTTTAAAGGCGGGGGTCTGATGTTCTAGCTGACGTTCCTTGATTGCAGATGCCAACTAAAAAGCTCCCACTAATGGGAGAGAAGGTCTTATATAAATTTTGTGAACAATAGTGACTGCATGAAAGGACTTTATCAGTATACAATGAGACACCCTGTCTTCCCAGATATACTTAGAAAGACTTGCAGTCTTGGTTAATTTGTAGCATTATCATAGTCTTTCCTAATGCATTAACCAGAATCTGTGGTTTTGGAAAACCCCAAATGAAAAGTAAAATGAAGTAGAAGCTTTAGTGCAAAGCTGAAGAAAAGACATGGTTGTGAAATTGCACAGAACAGTAGGAGGGATCCTAAGTACGGATTCTGATGAGAATATTCAAATGTGATATTTACATTTCAGTATTCCGCAATTTTATGTTGACTTGGTCAATACCATGAGTATTGAATTTCAATACACAGCCCCAAATTTTACAGTTATTTGAAGATGGAAAATAACAGAGTCCTTCAACATTGCTTTCTTTCTTTCTTTTTCTTTCTTTCTTTCTTTCTTTCTTTCTTTCTTTCTTTCTTTCTTTCTTTTTCATGAAATATGGACTTGCCACGGTTTAAAACAACACTGCTCGGATATGTGTATTAATGCTGATCTTTTATTAAAACTGCGTGTGTAGGCAGTCTTACAGCAAGGCTTATTTACAGCACTCCTCTATTTTTATCCTCTGTTCCTCTCCCCCTCCACACCTGGATACACAGAACGCAGAGAGAACGGGACTCTTACTGTTCTATATGTTCTGTCTCTGGGCTTATCACCTTATTCAAGACGTATCACACAATAACACTGATCTTACGACGTGCCTCATTAACGTTTCTCCTCTTGCTCTATGACCATGCTAACTGCACCCTCAACTGAATAATTATATTATTAAAAAATGTCAAAATTTAATTTAGAAAACGAGCTCTGTACTGATTTTCTCAGAATAGAGGGCATGTTTAATTTCAAATGCCATTAATTCAGTATTTGTGTAAAAGGTCACACTGACCAGATTTCCAACTGTCTGACAAATTCAATTCATTTAATTTAATAGTATTATAACATTAGATTCAAAATTAATATAAAAATAGCTTCTTTTAGTCTGAGTTGAGTCTGAGTTCCCTTCATCTCTGTACAAGAGAAGAAAACTTCACATTCTTTAGTGGACAAAATGTTGATCAAATTCTTTATTTGTATTTTACAGATGTAATTAAAACTGTCCATTAATTTGCACAGGTAGAATGAATCTTTATACCCTCTAATATCATTGGCATCATTCAGTCAGTTTGTAGCTCCTGCCAGGCAAAAACTCAAAGAATGGAGCAATCGTGTCTTCAAATATCAAATATTTTACGGTACACAGTTCTCACACCACGCCTGGCTGGATTTTAATCCAAATTTTTTATTTGAGCTTCAGTTGTGGCCATTAAGCAAAATGCACATCAATCGCTGTTACTGACTGTGTTTATTTCTTTCTAGGTTTAAAATACCTGAAATCTACATTTGAACAGGGCAGATGTGAACATGTGTCTGTGTTGGGTGCTGATTGGATCATGGTGATCCATTAACAGTGATCTGTGGAAACGAGGCCTGATGCAACACTAGAAACAGAAGGGCTATAAATTCAAGTGGATGAGATTAGAAACGCCTGAGAACGATAACTAGCCGATGGGCTTCCTGACTAAACCCTGGTGGAACACTAATTACAGGGCAGGACTGGTTATGGGAAATATTGGAAGAGAATGGGAAGGGTGGAGCCAGGCCAGGTGAACGGAGAGATTATCACAATGTTGTTTCCAACCTGATTTTGATTAGTTATATTTATATACACTATATGGACAAAAGTATCTCAGGGTTTGGGCCTCTTACTTCCAGTGAAGGAGAACCTTACTGCTCCAGCAGACCAAGACATTCTGGACACCAGGCTTCAACTCTGTGGACCCAGTTTGGTGAAGAACCTTTT
>JBBJLS010000018.1:20007726-20026620 GCA_037577275.1 Bryconaethiops microstoma
AGACAGACAGAGAGACAGAGAGAGAGAGAGAGAGAGAGACAGACAGAGAGACAGACAGAGAGAGAGACAGAGAGACTTTTAACAGATGCCCAGATAGATGCTTTCACACTTTGTTTTAACAAAGGTTAGAGACTTGATCAGAAAAATCTCTCCACCCATTTGAACTTTATGATCCACAGCCATGTAAATCTCTTATAATCCAGAATTATTATTTATTTATTAATATTAAAGCCAATTAGAAATGACTACGAATAACATACTCTATTGCTATGCTACCAACAATAAAGAGAATACTTTTCAGCTGTGATCAGCTGTAACAGTAACCACTTTTATGTTACATGTTATATTATGCTGTGTTTTGTAACTGACTATTATATAATTTATCAAAATACTTCTGCAAAAAAATAATTCTCAAAATCTCTAACAAATTTCTTCAAGTTGTACATAGTATATTCTTTTATGTAGTTAAGGAAAACAATGTAGTGCAAAGAAAGCTCCAATTCCATGTGCTGACCCATTTCTCCATGGTCAATGTGGACATGCAGGCCCACCAACTACAAATCTCAAATGTACCACCAGCAAGATACTGTTAATAGAACATTTTGCATAATTTTCTCCGGGATTAATAAAGTTTTCTGATTCTGATTCATTTGTGGCTACAGCTTCTTTTCCCTCAGCTAATCCTTCAAAACTAAATCTTCCACTGGTTTCCCTTTCCTTACACGTGTGAATCTGAACCCTTTGCTAACCCTCATTATAAAAGTGAACAGCCTCTGGGTTGAGGATTATATGATGATATTTAACCCCACCTATGGCCTTTCTCTCCCGCCAGTGGCCCCCACCACCAATATGCCCCCTCCCTGCTCGTCCCCTGAGTTCAGCAAGTGGGACAAGCTGTTCACGATGCTGGAGAACTCTCAGATGAAGGAGAACATGCTGCTGCAGTACTCGGACGACCTGATGAAGGTGGAGCTGCGCTCTCTACGGGGCGAGGTGCTGCAGTTTGTGGCGAAGTACGGCGGCTCATGTGCGGCGGCCGTGGAGAGCGCTGCACGCAAGGTCGGGTCACAGACGGACCTCCGGCTACAGCATGCCGTGGACCGGCTGAGGGAGGTGACCGCTGAGCAGCGAGAACAACTGAAAGATGTACTTCAGAGCGTTCTGAAGGACCAGGCCAACCGCCTAGACAGGCTGGAGCACAGCTGCCTGAACAGGGAGACGGCGTTGGTGCAGCCAGAGGCACCTGGACAAGCCAAGAGCTTCCAGACCAGGCACACAACCCAGGTGGACAAGAGCATGCAGGACATCTCGGCCCAGCTGGAGAATCTTTGGGAGAAGATTGAGCGTAACATGAGAGCCACGTCCAGTCGCGTGCTACCCGCAGGTACAGCCAAGGGATTTTTTTCATCTATACTCAAGCAAGGTTGGGAACTAAGTGTGAGTGTGGAAGTGATGTGTGGAAATATTTTAGTTATATCCCTATATTACATCATGTTAAGACTAGACGGCAGTGGGGCACTGATCAAACCGGAACATTCCATAAACTAAATTTGCTTTCAAGCCCTGGAAAAGACCTCCGTGGTGGGTGATGAGAAGAAATGGCAGTGGTGATTTGATGGCAGTTAGCAGCAGAGGTTAGAAATTTGGTGGTGTTCCAATATCTTTAGGTTCAGTGCTGCTTGGGGTGAGTTGGCTCAAGATGCAATCTTGAGAAATCTGAACATCTGGAATGTTCACCAACTGGGGTTCCACATGCTTTCACAAACAAGATTTTTGCAAAAGTCATGTTTAGTACTCATGTCCTAGTCTCTAAGTGTCAAGTCATGTTCAGTACTCTAAGTATTCAAGCTTCTCGGCCGATATCAGCCGAGTTCTTATTAGGCATCCAGTTAGGCAGATGTAATTCCCAGCTGAGATCAGCCAGAAATGATTTAATCTGCGCGTGCCCAAGCAGTCTGTGTTATCCAGAAGAGGAAATCTGGAACAAATGAGAAGCAGAAGGAGGCCTAATCATCTGCAGCCTGGATGACCACACCAAAGCGGCTGGTTTTCATGAAAAGACAGAAGGCTTGTTTCTGAACAGGCTAACACTCTTCAGCCCTAAAGAGAGTGGACTCAGGAGGCTCACAACGAAAATATAACAGGGTCTGAAAGTATTAAGAGGGGTCTGAAAGTATTAAAACGGGTGATTTGTGAGCAGTTATAAGTGAATGATGGAATGGAAAATAAAGATCCTCCTGAACTGGAGTCTGGAAACACACATACTCCAAGCTCCCCATTCCACATGCATATAAAACACACTACGGCTGTGAGTAATTTGTCTTATCAGTGATTGACTATTATTTAACTAATTGACTTCTCTTTGCCACCACTGTCATTCCTCCTTTTATGATATTTTGGTAGTCAGATAAAAAGCAATGGGCAGACCAGGTTTATCTTTGACAATGTTTCCATCATAAAATACAACACAGACTGGCCACCATAAAAATAGTAACTGTCCAGTTGCCATTTGGTGGTGTGGAGCAAAGACTGGCCAATTCCAACTGTGCACCCTGGTTGCGTGTGATTCTTTTTCGTGTATGATTGAGTTGGTCCTGGCTTCTTGTTTCAGATGTCGTTCTGAAATTCAGCCAACAATGTACACACACACATACACACACACATGTTGGCCAAAGATATTTACACTGGGATTTGGCCGTTTCCTCCTAAATAAATGAGATATTAATCCTAGAGCACCAACGTTAGGAAAAGGATTCCGCCCGATCTCTGGGAAGTCCCACAGAGGACACACAAATATGACATTTGCTGCAAGAAGAAAATGATCTTTTCCTTTTTGGCTGGAAGACAGCCACAATGACCTGCTGTTTGCAGTAAAAAAAGTCATTAATAAGATAAGCTGACATCAACCATCAAAAAAGGGAGGATTCATGTGCGATTACATCAGCATTTGACCTTTTAAAAGAGTAGATTGCTGCACTTGGGATTGTTTGTCAAGCACATTTAAAAATAAGTTATTCATTACTGAGTAGTTTACTGACAAGGCAACATAAAGAATAGTCTAATTTGGACCAAACATCACATCTCCATGTTTTGGATGAGCAATGTGCTCATCTATTAGCACAGATGATATCATCTCTCAGTTCAAAGAGATCCCATTTCACAGTGTGTGGCAAAGGTGCAAAACCCATTATTGTCCAATACATTCATGGATTAATCCTGACCACATTCGTTGTAGTGTGGTGGGTTTACTGGGAATCAAACCCCAGTCTGTTGCATGAAGGGCAGCAGTGTGTGGTATACCATTTAACACCATGGTACATCGACAGCTACCAAGCACACTCTTGGCCAATGAAGGCATCCAATATAAGATTGTTTATGACTAGTTTATGAAAGTGAAACTGGATCTCATCTGACCATTCTAGAGACATTTAATTGAACAGTGTAAGTAGATCTAGATATGACCTGGACATGGAACACCTGTTAATGAGAGATGTAAAGAAACTCTCAGTGTCAGAAACCTCATAAGAAAATTATTTTGAAATTGGACTTTGATCTGATTTGTGACTTGACCTGATGATTTGATTTTTGGGCAGTGATTTGAAAACTAACCCTAAATTTCTCTCCACATCTAGGCTGTGAGATGGCCCTCATCTTCCCTATGCGCTCTCAGATGACCCATGCTGAGATCACCCCCCAGCAGTCCATGCAGACCCATGCCTTCACCGTCTGCCTATGGGCCAAACCCACACAACTGCTCAAAAAGATTGTGCTCTTTTCTTATGGTACCACCAGCAACCCGCTAGAGGTGCAGCTCCTGCTGATTGGTCAGAATGCTCTCTTCACCATTGGAGGGGAAGCCCACCTGGTGGAGGCCCGTGAGGCAGTGGGCGAGGGCTACTGGAATCACCTCTGTGGAACCTGGAGCTCAGAGGAAGGCCTTGCCACCCTTTGGGTACATGGCCAGAAAGCTGCAAGTTCTCCTGGTGTTGCCGAGGGGCACCAGCTGCCACATGGAGGGGACATAATCCTGGGTCAAGAATATTCTGCAGATGGCTTGGCCAAGAGATTCGGTTTCCAAAACATGTTTGACGCAAACGTGGCCTTCACTGGGAAGATGACGGGGGTTAATGTCTGGGATCGCGTTCTGAGGGAAGACGAGATTTCCCAGCAGGGGCAGCTGGATGGGAGAGGATGTCTACACCGAGGCAACTTGGTAGGATGGGGCGTGTCTCAGATTGTTGTGAAAGGGGGTGTTGAATTGATCTACTAATTGACTGTGCTGCTAAGTCCTGTCTTCCAGATATTCCCAATCCCAATCTTGTAGTAACCCTTCCTTGCATATTTTAGTGGTTTCCCTGCTAAACCTCACACATGAGGTGTGTTAGAGAAGTGAAAATCTGAAAATGTGCAGGACAGGAGAACTCCCTGACCAAGATTACTATACTGCAAGTTTTCTCCTAGCAGTAAAGCACACCAACAGCCTGCTATACTACAACTACACAGCAATAAGAAACTTTTAATGAATGAAGCCCACTTCCTTGTGAAGCAAAAGTTTTTCATTAGAGCTTTTCGATGAATTATACAGCCTTAATAACGCTGATGAAACTGCAAGTACCAAAGAGCAAACAGGGAAAGAGAGGATGGTACAATACGTTTTTGTTCTAAATTTTAGGTGGACTTTGGTGCCCTAAGAGAGATGTTACTGATGTCATTTAGATCAAATAAGAACCCTCACCTTTCCAAACACATGACGTGTATTTCTGACTTGTTGTATTTATCAAAATGTTTAGATTCAGATATGATGAACTTAACATCACATAACCTTTTTTCGTCATTTGTGTTGTTTTTGTTTTGTTTTGTAAGTGGTGAGTGGTTTGTTCTGAAATACTTTGCAAATGATTACACTATTAAGCAACTTTGATCCTGTTTGTTCTCATTTTAACAAAGAACTTTGCTACATTTTGATAAAGGAATCGTGTAAAATGTTTACAAGGTCCCTGGGGACTTGTTTCTGCTAATGTGATGAAATGCACCATACTGTAAATTGTTTTTTTGGGGGTATTTTTTATGCTACAAATTTGAAATGAACATATATTGTATTGTATATAGTTCTTTGCTGTCTATTATGGAAGGTCTGAAAAGGTGGTGTTTAATAAAGAAAGCCGTTCTATATAGTATACCTGGAATCTGCAGAGTATTTTTTTAGCAAATTATGACTTTCTATTGCTCATATCCTACAAATTAAAAATCCTCAATACGCATCCCTTAAAATAAAGCATCTCCCTACCAGTCAGTAACATCACAAGCTTGGCAGTAGTAAAGTTAATTGCTATTAATAAATATTTCAAATTATAAATAGGTTTGTATGGTCCCACTACTGAATTTGCCCATTCTCATTTAAGAACATAGCTCTGCCACAGCGAACAAGATAGCATAGTTTATTTACCTGATCAAGGATCAGCACCTTTACTCTAAAGAGCTTGTATGGGCCCTGGATTGGTCGGTAAGCCCAGATGGATGCTGACAAGCAGGCCGCATTCTTAAAAGGGCCATAACTCAAAAAGAGTTTTCTCAAAGGGGTCTTAGGGAGCCATGCTGGGGCCCCGGAAGTTTCAACATATTCCCTCATTCCCTTTTACCCGCAGCACTGCTGCACACACAGGGGGTCCTGCTCTCCTAATGCACTCCAGACATTCACTAACAGACCCACACTCCCTGCAACATAACTTAAGATGAGGACAGCCACAGGCCATCCTGGGGTTTGATGTAGGCTGAGATACATAAAGAGCACAGAAACTTTTGAACTAAAGACATGTAGAAATATCTCTGCAGTGAGTTCTATGGGGGAAATTACCATGACCATCGAACCTCTGCAAATAGACCCCTAAATCAATCATTTAATTGAATTACAGTGATCCTTATTTAAAACAAGCCTTACTTGTACCCCACATGACCTAATCTGATCCCCATTACCTCAGTATGGAGAAGGCAGAGGTTACCGGTTCCCTGTGTGACTGAGGGAAGCTGGGTCTGGATGGTGTTAATGAGAGAAACATTATGAGAGAGGGTGGAACTGATACATATACGTTCCAATAAGGTTTCGGAACGCTGGGACGAAGGATATGCCATTATGTGGTTATCCAGGGGCCTGCGGATCCTCAGTGATAATGTAAGGACAGTCTTACAGTCATTATTTACAGGGACAATCTTGCAGTCATTACTAACAGGGACAGTTTTACTGTCATTAGTAACAAAGACAGTCTTACAGTCATTAGTTACAGGGACAGTTTTACAGTCATTAGTTACAGGGACAGTCTTGCAGTCATTAGCTACAGGGACAGTCGTAGAGTCATTAGTTACAGGGACAGTATTACAGTCACTAGATACAGGGACAGTCTTACAGTCATTAGTTACAGGGACATTCTTACAGTGATTAGTTACGGAGACAGTCTTACAGTCAGTTACAGAAACAGTCTTACAGTCATTAGTTACAGAGACAGACTTACAGGCATTAGTTACAGGGACAGTATTACAGTCACTAGTTACAGAGACAGTCTTACAGTCATTAGTTACAGGGACAGCCTTACAGTCATTAGTTACAGGGACAGCCTTACAGTCACTAGTTACAGAGACAGTCTTACAGTCATTAGTTACAGGGACAGTCTTACAGTCATCAGTCACAGGGATGGTCTTACAATTATTAGTTACAGGGAAAGTCTTACAGTCATTAGTGACAGGGAAAGTATTACAATCATTAGTTAAAGGGACAGTTTTACAGTCATTACTTACAGGGACAGTCTTACAGTCATTAGTTACAGGGACAGTCATACAGTCATTAGTTAAAGGGAAAGTCTTACAGTCATTAGTTACATGGACAATTTCATAGTCATTAGTTACAGGAACAGTCTTAAAGTCAACAGTTTCAGGGACAGTATTACAGTCACTATTTACAGGGATAGTCCTCCAGTCATTAGTTACAGGAACAGTCTTACAGTCATTAGTTACAGATACAGACTTACAGCCTGTAATAATCACAGAGAAGGATCCAATAGCGGAATGAAATGTTTATTAAAGAGCAAGTCCGTGAGGCAAAAGAGAAAAACCAGAGTCCAGGCAAAAAGTCAAAAATCCAAAATAAGCATCCGAGAAACAATCAAAGGGGCAAGACAAAAAGCGTAATCCAAGGACAAAACAGGTCATAACAGGAACTAGAGAAAAAAGGCTCAAAAGGAATCGCTCGGTAAGCTAGGCAGAACTAGAATACTTCGCACAGGGACAAAGTTGAGAGGACGTATATATACT
Organism: Bryconaethiops microstoma; assembly: GCA_037577275.1. Classification (NCBI taxonomy): domain Eukaryota; kingdom Metazoa; phylum Chordata; class Actinopteri; order Characiformes; family Alestidae; genus Bryconaethiops; species Bryconaethiops microstoma. The sequence continues at coordinate 20,015,029 of JBBJLS010000018.1, forward strand.
CTAGGAGTCTAATACTCAGGTGACCTTGATCTGTCTCTGATTGGGTTGTCTGGATTCCTGGATCTGGATTGTTCACGTCCTCTGGATTGGGACTCCTGATCCGTTCCGTTAGTTACATTGGTAAGCATTGAAATTAGGTACTCCGTGATAAGCAGTACAAAATGTTTCATCTTAGTATGTGTTACAATCAAAATAATCTCTTCATAATATTTTTTTATTAAAAAAACGAGTTGTATGACCTTAGGTGAAGGAAGCCTACAAGCCATAAATAGCAAATGGAAACCTGTAATGTTCACATAAATTTGAGTTAGTAGAAAGTTCCAACAAAACATTAGGTAGTAATATATATTATTATCATGGATTTATAATCGACTAACACAAAGAGTGTTAAGCCTAAATGAACACAATAGGAGAGTTAACAATCGATTTCTTATGCTTTGTTGATGCTCATGTTTACTGAATATCTATTCATTTCAACAGAATTTTCAGTTGGATGTAAAAGATTCTTTTCTATCTCACCCTAACCCTATCAGGTGAGTTTCTCTTGAAAGTTTGTTAATAATTTCAGCATCTGTAGATAATTTTTTTAAGAAATAACAAAATTAAAAAAAAAACAAATACCTTTTTCAGGGAAAGCATCACTTGAGGAGTCTGGCAATGGTTTGGTTTATTTCTTTTGGTAACCTTAAATATTATGCAGTCCCACTGCTAGAATGTTGAATATACATTTGTAGTAGCCACAGAGATTTGCTTCTGTTTGCTTATTTATCTTTTTAAATTCACATCAGGTGGCACCTCAAAGATAGATGTTGTTTCTCTAAATGTGCCGACATTCATTCAGCAAGGGGAAAATATTATTCTGAATTGCTCTTTTTCAACGACTGCATAGTTCAAACAGACTCCAGGAGAAAATCCACTCCTCATTGTCTCTGCATATCACTTTACACCAGCTAAATATTGTAATGGCTTTGAGAAGAGCAGCAGCTTTAATGCGCTAAAAGGAGAAAATAGTTTTAATCTGAGTATCTCAAATGCAGAAAAATCTGATTCAACGACATACTACTGTGCCGTTGCGTATTATACAGACATTGGATTAGGAGTCTGGGGAGTTTTAGTGCTAAAAGGTAGGTGCTGGTTAATTATGGCACTACATGTCTGCTGGAAGTTTTTTAAAATGGCATTTTGCTTTAAATGGAAGCCCCTATACATCTTCACCTACATCTACAACTAAGAAACTGACACTTTTTCTCCCATCAGGTACACCTTCAAGTCACTACACTGTTCTTCAACCTCCTGTATCAGATGCTGTTGAACTGGGAGGAAACACAACTCTGCAGTGTTCAGTACTCACAGATACCTCGGCAGGAGAGCACAGTGTGTACTGGTTCAGACATGGATCAGGAGAATCTCATCCAGGAATCATTTACACTCATGGAAACAGGAGTGATCATGCAGCTGTGTCTACAAACTCCCCAAGAGGAACCTCAGCCTCTCTGATGCTGGAACTTACTACTGTGCTGTGGCCATGTGTGGAGAGATCCTGTTTGGGAACGGAACCAAACTGGACATTGTAGGTAAGATCAAATATTTTAAATTAAAATCAAATAACACCAAGCCTTAACAGTTACGTCATGGACTTTCTCAGAATGCCTGCCTTTCCATAACAGTACAAAACTAAATAATGTCATATTATTACAATGATGATGATGATGATGATGATGATGATTATTATTATTATTTTTAGTAGTAGTAGTAGTAGTATATACAGCCATAAGCAAAAACTGAAATTCCACTGATGCTCACTTTATACTAAGTGTCCCTAATATCTCTATAGTATACACATTGATAATGTACACCACAACAATGTAAGCACTGGTGATGTATTTACTGTTACAAACGGATTGAAATTGTTGTTGAATGATACTACACAGTTATTAGAGACACTTAAGTTAAAATATCCTCTACAGCAGGGGTTTCAAACTTCAGCCCTGGAGGGTCGTGGTCCAGCATGTTTTAGTGATTTCCTCATTCAGAAACACCAGGTTCACCTCACCAGTTAATTGTCAGGTTTAATGAATGTGTTTGAGTAGGAGAACCATCAAACTGTGTTGTACACCGGCCCTCATGGACTGGAGTTTGACACCCCTGCTCTACAGAGATCAATTTCTGTTTATTTGCTGAGTGTGTTCGCTGCACAACAGAAAAAATAAATATTGAATTGCATAGATGTTACACAGGCCAATATGATAAATTCAGAAAAGGATCGTTAATTTTACATTTAAAGCTGATTATATGTACTTATTGTAACTTAGAAATTCAACAAACATGCTTTTGACTAGCAGTATGCAAACTGTTGCACAAACGTATCTTTGTACAAATATCAAGTAAAAATTTATGCAATTATTAAAACATGATTTCTTTATTTTATAGACAACAGCCACATCCACATCAAACATCCCTTCCATGGCTGTGGTTTTATTTGTATGCAAAAAGCACAGAGCAGTCATCAGAACGTTAGGTTTAACTCGGACACTGACATTTAATATTTAGTTTGAATTTTAGATGAAAGTATAAAATTAATATTGCAATACATTTGAATAATTTGAACATTTGTTATTAGTTGAGGATGCTACTGAAACTTACAGAGTTCAATTAAACCAGGTGACTGCAGATTTTCAAGCTACTTCATCTTGCCCTTTGCTCAAGTACTGGGACAAATGAACCACTATTCTTCAGAAACACAATGAAACAGCATATTAAAAATTACATTTTGTAAAGCTCCTAAAACTCCACTTTGTTACTGAAGAATTGCTCTCTGACTGATGCCCAATAAGCTTTTCTAATAATGCAATATATTTTCTAGTTAAATTTCTATGATTTTTACTTTTATGGATTTAAGAACATGTTTTTAAGTACTTTATATTGCCATTGTTGGAACAAAATCTCAAATTTTTTACATCCGAGAGGAGCCATGAGCCACTCATGCCACACCCCTGTACGCAACAAAAATATATTTCTCATTATATTATGTGGCAGTATATTTCATGTGTATTCATATATTGTGAATTGTACACAGTAATATATGTTACGATATAGTCTATAATAATATATAATAAATATGTAAGCAATATATATATATATATATATATATGAAATACTGCAATTATTGCCATTTTCATGTATTGAATAAATACATTGTTATACTATTTAATATATTATTATATATATTGAAATATGTCCTACATTAAATGAGATTATATATTGAAAAAGGCATTGTAAATATATTTAAATATATATGTAGAATTATATGAGATAATATAACTCATTGTACAAGATTATATAGTCAGATTTATATGGGAAAATATGTCTTAAATATGTTGGAAAATATATTGATTTATATTAAATTAAATGATATTCATATTTTATATTGTATACATGGTAAATATGAAATAATCTAATAATAATGTATTGAATAATACATTATTATTCAATACATTATTATTAGATTATTTTTTAAAACATGATATAGGATCATGGAAACAACTATAAATGAAAAAGGACAACTGTCCTCCAATAAGGATAAATAAAAATTTCAGAATAACAGAATAGTCCGTCAGTGGAAAAAAACAGGAAAACAATCAAACAAAACGCATGCTAAAGGCCCGATCTGACTGGCCAGCCGTGGCCAGTCCTTCAGTTGTCCGTGAACTTTTTCTTCTCCTGATGTCTTAACTCACAGATCCTTTTGTTTATGGCCATTCGTATGTCGGGAATCTTCGCCCCTGGGTGTTGCTGCGCAACTGCATCTGTAAAAGATAATAAAATAAGAAAGACAATGTTCGCCTCTTATTGTACCAAATACTGGTAATACAGTGCATCCATCACATTAGTCCTCAACCAATACGGGTTATAGGGCAGAGTAGCCCAACGGTGGGGTTGGGGGTTGGGTTGGGGGGGGGGCATTATAAATTTAGTCTGTACACTTGTTTAATTTTGCCAAGTACAGCTGCCAAACTGATTTTTACTGTACAATGTTGGCTGACAATGTTGATATGTGACAGTTAAAAATTCTTATTAACCCAAATCTTAGCTGACATTCTTCAATTTAGGTGTATAATTAATGCTTCACTGCTAATTAAAAATTCATATGAAGCGAGACTCATATGAGTAATGGCCAATTTTAGCTTGCTAAAAGTTGAAATGAAGTGGGACTCTCATTATTAGCTAAAGCTAATGTTATCTAACTAGCTAAAAGTTCAAATGAAGCATGACTTGCGTGACTATTGGCTGTTAATGTTCAACAATGTGACTTTAGGCCTAGTCCTGCTTCATCACTGTCCCGAAGCTAATAGCCTACAGCAAACATTACTTGGCCAATGATGCAAAAACCTCAACAGGATAATTGCTATCCGAATAAATTGCATCCAAATAAATTTATTTACTTTATAAAGTTTATATACACTCATAATGTCACATACATGTTATACGCCCAGGTCAGCCTGTGACCATAGATATTCATTAAAATAAGTTCATTCTTATCCTAGGAAACTGACTGAGGCCATCAACATGCATCAGTCAAACCAGGAAACGGTGAGTCATGAACATGACCTTTTGTGTGTATTTTGTAGACATTAGACACTATGCTGCACTAAATGGCCTGGGTCAGTCCAAATGTTGAGTGGGATCATTGGAAAGCCCTCCATTTGAAGCATTTGGTGGAAGAATCTTATCTTTGCCATCCACGTTGCAGGCAGTTGGCATTGGGTCCTATTTTATGAGAGTTCCTTGGAGTATATTTTTTTACTGGGATTTATTAAATATTGATATGATATATAAGTACAGCCTCATTATAATGCATATCAAACATGTATGTATATGTATATACAATATATAAGATCAAGGAAAAAAGGAACCGCACACAAGAAATAACTGATATCAGAAAACTGTATTGAAAACAAATACCGAAACAATATAGATACGTACAAACAATAGGAGACAGGCGTTTCAGGTCTAGCCATGCTTACCATACCTTTTGAACTCTGGGCCATTTTTGAGCGTTTTTGCATCCCTTTATTTATTGGGCTATAACATTTTAATTCCATAAGCTAACCATTCATGCCTTATGTTGTTTTTTGTTTTTCAGAAGACCCACACTTTGTGCATTATGGACTTCCAGTCAGAATATATTCTGACCAAGGTAGAGACTGACAAGGTAGAGTGTCGTCTAATTCGGGAAATGTTGGCAATTTTTGGGATTAACAAATCAAGGACTACCCCATACCACCCACAGGGTGACCCTCAGACTGAAAGGTTCAATAGAACACTCATTTCCATGTTGGGTACACTAAGCCAAGTAAAGAAACGGACTTGGAGTCAGCAAGTGAATTATTGGGTACACGCCTATAATTGTACCAAGTGTGATAGTACTGGTTATTCACCATACTATTTAACGTTTGGCCATGAAGCAAGACTCCCAGTGGACCTGTGTTTTGACACCAAGTTAGATGTGGTAGAGACTGCTTGTCACTCATGATATGTTGAGATATTGAAAGAGGATTTGAAAGAGGCCTTCAGACTTGCATCTGAAGCCGCTAATCGAAGACATTTAAGGAATAAGCGCCACTATGACAAAGTGGGTTTTCAGTCTCTGGAGATTGGTGACAAAGTGTTGTTAAGAAATCTCGGTCTGAGGGAGAAGCATAAGTTGGAGGGCAGGTGGAATCAATGTCCATACATTGTGGTCAGAAAACTGCCTAATCTGCCTGTGTTCAAAGTAAAGCAAGCTGATGGCGGAGTTGGAGTTAAGACTATCCACAGAGATCATCTACTCCCCATCGATACCCAAGTTAGAATTCCTAGAAATGACCTTGGTGACAAGACGCCTAAGAAACCACGAACTAGAGCAGAAACTCAAAAGACGAGCAAGCAACATTGAGAATGAGAACGTTAATGATGCCCAACAGCAGTTGTCGGAATCATGTTCTGATTCTGAATATTATGTGCCTGTGAGATTTCGCTATTCTGATGACGATTTGTTGACAGGTAATAGGACTTCTCCAACTTTTGAAGCATTTCACCACAGTGATGAGGATGGTGATGAAGTGCGAAGTTTGGCAGATGACAGTATGTCACTGGAAGAACCAACAGATTGTGATTCTGGAAGAGCAGTTAGAACTGAAAGGAAAAAAACACCCCAGGAAGCGCTGTTGTGAGATCCCACAGTTCTGATGAGGAAGCTGATGCATCGGAAGCAACTGAGGTAGTAAGACCAAGACTAGAGGGGGAGATAGAAAGACTGTGTCTGAAAATGAAGGTAATAGCTCCATAGAAGATAGGCCCAAAAGAACGGTCAAACCTGTCGTTAAGTTGACATATGACAAACCAGGAAGTTCTACAGATCAGACTATTACCATAATTCTTGGAGGGATTACCATAAAAATAGAAACCTAGTTAGCGTTGTACTCGTCATACTGTGGTGGTCTGATGAGGACACAGACACTTTAGGAGGGGGAGGGTGTAACGGGCTCAAAATATTTTATTTTGTTTACTTCATGTTTATTTGCTTTCTTGTTGATGTATGTATATGTATTCTTCATATGTGACCCCGCCTGTGAAAACCCGGCCAAAATCGTCAAATCTAATTATGAAATAAAGAGCGTCAAAGTAGTCATAGTGAGAAAAATGTTTAGGATGTACTGTTTGAAATGTAATTTCTAACAGGATAAATAGCGAAATTCATGATTTTATTCACCTTATTTTTCCATTTTTCACCGGAAAATACCGGAGGTTGGCTTCATAAACATTGCTTTTCTAACGTCTTTGGGATTATATGATGTGCAAAAACAACTGGTGATTTGGGTGTTATTCGGTTTAGGAACTGCTTGTCTATCATTATAAAGTGCATTCAGACATTAAGGTCAACACGCATCTGCGGCAATCACGTCAGGTAAAGACGAGGTAGAAAAATTGCGACTTTAGCCGCGTGCTGCTTTCTGTGTGTGTTGCATTGTGTCGCTGTGTTCACATCAGGAACAGTGCTTTGTTTTCGGTGGATAAACGTTTAGTCAATCTAACCAGGCTATTTCATTGACATTTTATGTTTGGTATCTCTCTCTTTCAAAAAAAAAAAAAAGACTTTGACGCTAACTCTGAGGTAATTCTGAGGTAATTTTTTTCCATCCAATAAGCAAGGAACAGAAGGTAGCCGAGCTTTTATAACGAGGCTTTTATAACGGATTACTTCGTAAAAGATGAAGATGATGATGAACAGTCTTGGATGAATCCGATAAAGAAGGTAAGTTTTGTCATGAACTACGCTGTATGTAACTATCAGATAGCTTACCATGACTGTCCGTCAGTGTATCAGTGTATTGCATAGTAATTCAGATGAAAATAGGTGGATTTTATTTACAGATTTGGTGATTATTTTTTCCTGCCATGATTCATAGTAAATATTAAGTCTCAGTTTTCAAATTAAAAGGATCAGATTAATTGCTCTATTGTTTAGAATTAAAAAATCTATTTCTGCTTTTTCAGACGGTGAGCTGAACGATGATGTGGACACTCCAGTTTTGGTGATTGAGCCCCAAACTGCTAGTTTGGTTAATCTGAAGAGGGAACACCAACAAGACCACAACAACAGCAACACCACCACATTTGCTTCTAATGTAGCCTATCTACTGATTTAACTAATAAAATTACAGAAAGTGACACAATTTGTGTTTGAGAATGTTTCGATTATCAAGTTTGTGGTGCCACTCCCCCATTCATTTCATTGTAATTGGTATGCTTTTTTTGCCATGCATATCATAATAGACCTATTTTCCAAAAGTATCAGAATTTTTTCCATAAATGTGTCATGTCACTTGAAATGGGAGAATGTAAGCTTTAATTTGGTATATGACACAGTCAGGATAATTATGGTTCAAAGATGCATCAGTGTTGAAAATATGTGTTTTTACATTGAAATTTCTCAAAAACCTGTTTTTCTGAGCCTGTAATTTGCCAAATCTTTGACATGGCCTTTTTCGGTCAGTATTAAAGATATCGAGGTGAAATTTTCAGAAAATGTTCTTTAAATTATGTAGAATTATTTTATGTGTAAAACAGAGTTGCCAAAAAATGAATAGCTGGGTTATCATAGGCAGGGTCACATATAGATATTGAAATGTTTTTATTGTAATAGTAAATTATATATATGATGTAATTTATCATAATAAATTGTATATTATTCATATTATATTTATTATTATTAAACATATGGAGATATGAATATGCTTAAATCTTCCCCCAAAAACATCTATTTGACCTGACGTTGTGCAGTAAGAGGGTGAACCCAGTATCGGCGGTGTTGATTGTTCCTTTCCTGTCTACGATGTCTTATCAGGAGGAGTTTTATTCAGCTGTTGAACTTTTTGCGTGTGTGTAGTTGTGCAGATTTGTTTGCTGTTGATTTGTGGCTGTGAAACATTAGTGTAGTGTAGGGCGTAACATCGCTGCCTTCCAAGCGGAAGGGTGGGTTTCAGTTCCTCCCTTGGGCAACACTCTGCACTACATTAATAAGAGTCCTTGGGCAAGACTCCTAACACCACATATACTATTTCTCAGAGACACAGAAATTGTAAGCTGCTTTGGATATTAGCATTTGACAAAAAATGTAAAGTGTTCTTTGAGTTTTAGAATAGCGGTTTAAAAAAAAGCATTATGATTCTAAAATTTGTTTTAAAAAAACATGAGAATACTTACTAGCAGCACACAACAGTAACCAATACTGCAGCGAACGCTAGCAAGGTGAGGAACAAAATGTCTACAGGCAATCCCAGATTGGTGTGGTGACCAAAAATGACAGTTGTTTCAGGGCTTTGCTGCGGCAGCAACAGTGAGCCTTATTGGTCAGAATGTTTTTGAAGTGGCTCTGAGATTAATTGGTCCAAGGGCTAATGTTGACAAGTCTATAAAAGTGGTCATTCCAGTTAAAAAAAAAACTTTAGGATGATAAATAATTTTTTATGAAGCACTTTTCTCAGACAAAGAATTCTTTATATTTGCCAAATGAAGGGTTGAATTTGACTGGGTAAGCCGCAACGAACAATGTAAGTAGCTACGTTATCTGCAGAAGTGACCTGCAAATCATGTGGAATGCTGAAAAGGAAGTGAGCTTGAGAGTGACCCTGATGTCCCTTTCAAAGTTATTGAGCTACTTAATACGAATCATTCTGTTGCCAGTGTTTATGGAAAGTTCATTGCTGTGGGCAGGGTGTAGGCCTTGTGATCTCTGAGGATTGGTTTGAGAACTACTGATTTAGCTTACCGCATGTTGTATTTTACTGAATGTAAAATATCAACAGCAGAAATTAGGCTGTTAGGCTAGATTGGTCAGAAGTGATACTCTATGGTGGCACAGCATTGAGTGTCTTTGGCACCTTTTCTGTTACATGACAGTCTTGAATACATAAAACCGAGTATTTTGGGCTTCTATGTGTATTCCATTAACGTCAAGTGACAAAAGGTACAAGGGACATTAAAAAAATTACTACACTTTTATATTTACGCTGGAAGTTTAAATTGGGCATGTGTGAGTGTCATGTGGCACTGGGAAAATTGAATCGCAAAGGATGGTGACTATGTAGAAAAGTGATGTAATTTGTTTTTGAAATTCTTAATAAATATTGTTTAAAAAGTGTGGAAACGTTTTGTATGTCCCTCGTAATTTGAAGCATCGTATGCTAATCAATCCGCATGCTGTTTGTTCTGCATGATCAGTGTAAAAGATTACATTAATCTTTGTCGGAATTTATGTGACTGCATAATTAATGTTTGATCACCTGAAAAAAATATTTTATAAGATTACTTTGATAATCTTCACCTGAATATGACTCTGTCATGAGCTGTACATTTTTTTTTGCATATCCAATAAAGTAAAAAATAAATAACTTTAGCAAAATCCAGTCAAGATTTCCAGTTTCTTACTTAATCTTTTAGATTTTTCAGTTTGTGTTCAGATTACAACATTTCTTATAGATTAAAACAAAGTATTTTGGTAAATTTTGAATGTGTTAGGATTTTGTTTTTTTAATCGTTTTTGTTTTGCTTTATTTACTTTTGGTGGTGTTTCTGTTTTTTGCGGAGGGAGGCCATTTTATGGACTGTTTTGGGCATTTTTGCTTTGCCCATGGTGCTTGGGTTTGTTTTGTTGGTTGTATTGACCACTTTCGTTTGGTCAATGGGGATGTGACTTGTTTTATCGAAGGGCATAGGCCGGCTGGAACAATTATCCAACATTAGTAATGTAGAGAATTTTAATTTCATTGTTATTTCTTTTCTTTCATTTATGAGGTAATGTCTTAATCAGAAGAGGCTGGCAGTTTGACCATAGCAGGGCTACAAAATTAGAGGGCCGGTGTTGAGCACAGTTGAGCACAGCTGCTGTCAGACTTTACAATAAACATCTTGCAGCTGACCACACACATGCCCATCCAAACACCGTGGACTGATGAGAGGAAGTTTCTCGTGTGCAATATTTCTCCTCTAAGCAATATATTTCTCTTGTGTGCAATTTTCAGTTTTTTTTTCTGCTGCAACAAGTGTCAGAAAAAGAGTGTCTGCTGCAGTGCTAGAATGTAAAATACTGATGTAACCCCTATATAGACTGTACTGTAATTCATGCACTGTCGGTTTCTTTAGTATAAGTACGGTAAATACACTAATTAAATTTACAGTAATAAAAATACAGGGCTTTAAGAAAAATTCTGGACTGCTGCAGCTCCCAGAGGTGCATCGCAGGGCAGCAGCCAATTAGCAGCAAGGAGAAATAATGTTCTCGGATTGGCTCCTTTAAACCTCCTGCCTCTGAGTACAGCGGTATTTCACCATTCCAAGACACATTTTCTTTGTGTTCTCTGGACAGTACCATAAAATTGTTAGATTTTACATGGAAATGTAGCTATATTTACGTTAATATTCGTTACAAAATTAGTAAATTATATTTTTCTAAATAATTTAGTACTAAAATGCATGAAATTATATTTTGCCAAGAAAAAAGCTGCGACATTCGGGCCTCGTCCGCCATACCCCCTCGTCCTCATGCGGGGTGTTTGTTTGGACGTGGCACTTAGCAAAGCTAGCAGACGCGGAGCAGTGGAGGCTCATTTTGTTAAGGTGTGTCTTGCTAACCGCTGCACCCAAACATAAGCAACCCAGTATGAGGACAAGGGGGCATGGTGGACGAGGCCTGGATATCACAAAAGCAAAAAAAACCCCAAAAAGATGCAGAGGGTATCTGCAGTTTCAGCGAATGGGCAGGGGAACATTAGTTCCATTCTCAGAAAAATCCTGAAGCCGTGACTGCTGGGTTTACTCTGTCTATCAAATGTGTATATATGTATGTATGTGTATATTAACGCTCGCATTACTTCATTAAAACTTTCAAAGTAAAAGAATTTTTAAAAACCTGCGAGACATACACACACGTATGTGTGTGTATATATATGTGTGTATATATGTGTATATTTTAATATGTGTATGTATATATGTATGTATATATATGTATATATAATTAATGTATGTATGTATGCATATATATGTGTATGCACA
>JBBJLS010000018.1:20066048-20079445 GCA_037577275.1 Bryconaethiops microstoma
AAGTGATCTCGTTTTGTTCCTAGCTGTGATCTGGAGCGGCAGCAATTGGAGCTATCACAGCATTGTATGGGAGGGCGCAGTGTAAGAAGATTCCAGAGTGGTTGTGCCGCTTTTTCCCCTGTTTCTGTTTTATAGTTTTTTTCTTGTGTCCTGACTTTTTGTTGTAAATACACGTATAAAAACTTTTCTTGGCCTATACAAACATCCTTGTCCCTTTAAATTCTTGTGGTGTGACATCAGGGCCTCATTGAGGATGCCCTCCCCCTCCCCTCTCTCTCAGCTGTGTGTGATGAAGCGGTTTCGGGCGAGAGAACTCAAACGGGCCTGTTGAGTCGAACCGGAGTGGGGAGACCGCGGAGCGGCTGGAGGGAGAGAGACGAGCGCGCTGCGAGGCCTGTGCCGATCTGATCTGAGTTTAAAAGGAGCGCTGCACTCTGTCTCTCCTGTGTTTCAGCCGCCGCCTCTCCTGCTCTGCCCTGCGCGCTGAAGGAGCGCGCGCCCCTCGCCATGCTGTCCTCCACCCCGGTCCAGACCTCGGGGGCCGCTCGCGCCTCGCGCGCCGCCGGAGCCTCGCCCTCCTCGTGCAGCCCGACCCGCCTGAGCCGCCTGCAGGAGAAGGAGGACCTCCGGCAGCTCAACGACCGCCTGGCCAACTACATCGAGCGCGTTCGCCAGCTCGAGAATGAGAAGTCGTCCATGCAGCTCCTGCTGGAGGAGAAGGAGGAGACCACCACGCGCGAGCTCAGGAGCGTCCGGCTACTGTACGAGACCGAGCTGGCCGATGCTCGGAAGAGCCTGGACACCACGGCCAACGACAGGGCCAGGCTGCAGATCGAGTACAGCCAGCTGAGCGAGGACCACCGCAAGCTCGTGGCCAGGTAAGACGACCACCAGCACATCCCACAGTGACACCAACTGGTCTTCAGACCACTGGGCCTCAATGAGGCAGGATCCACGTGCAGACTACTGGGACCACCAGCCATTCCTCATTTGTCTATTTTTCTAAAAACATAAATTTGACTCACATGAGACCCCTGACCTGCCACAACCCAGCAGGGTGGCAAGTGCAGTTGTCAGGTTACCTGGAGAATCTAGTCTTACAGCATCTTATCTGTAGTTTTCAGATATAAATAAGTCTTAGTTTCTCTTATAGTATCAGCTTAGCATTAATATTCATTAAAATAGTTTGGCCTTTGTCTGTCATTAAATGTTTCTACACAAAGTCATTAAATTTGGTGTGAAACACTTCTTATCTGATGCAGGTAACCTGGTGGGTCATATCATATCTATCACATCAGGTCTTGCATATCCATTCAAATAGTTCAGTCTTTCTTCATAATTCAGTGTTTGTGAACAATGCCGTCTAGAGTGTTTGTTGTGAACGGTTCATAATAGAGACTTTGAGTTCTTAACAGTGGTGGTGGATGGAACCAGACGTCTGTTTTGTTCACTATCGGCCTTCAGTGAAGCTCCGTGTGTTTGAGAGTTTCTATGGATGTTGATGATGGTAAAATAGTGAATCTGAACTAAATCAGATTTCTTTGGAGACTGTTATATAGTTTGAGGCAGCTTTGAACCGCTAGTCCATTAGGGAGTTTGCCCTGAAATCAGAAGGTTGTGCGTTTGAATCTCAGGACTTTTACACTGTTCACACTGTGGGCTGACTTCACGCGTGACTATAAGAAGCCACTTCACTTCATTTGGCCTCACGGCACCCTGCGCGTATCCCTCCACCATGAATAGGTTTGGTTTTGGGACTAAAAGCTTAACTCTGCTAAAAGTTGATAAAACATTTCATGAATAATTTTCTGTGAGGAGCTTTTAGAGCCGGCCGCCTGGTTCTATTTCCCGTGAACACATCAGACCCACTCTGAGCTGCTCTGTTTACGTCTTAACCACTTAGTTATGCGGAAAATGTAGTTGCTTTTTTTACATCCTAAAAGAATGTGACCAAGCTGACAGTCAGTTTTTAAGCTGTTTTATTTTCTGGAACTTAGTCCAATGCGAACCTTGCACAGTATTATGAATGTCGACCAGACAAAAAGCATATTTACAGAAGGTTTTACTTTATTTAGGGATTTCAATGGATTTTAAAGCTCTAAGCACAAATGATGATGTGTATGGAGAACTGGTACTGCTGGTGCTGCTGTTGATGTTTCTGCAGCATCAGTACATTGTAAAACAGCTGCGTTTTCAAACAGTCGATGTCTGATTGGATAAGTGGAGGGATGGAGCGACACTTCACATCAACACACATTTGTTGAGCAGAACATTTGTGACTCTTCTCCCTCATATATACTGGAAACTCAGGACACAGTTTAGATCCTTATTACTCTAAAAATAAAACAACTGCTGAATCTTCTCACATTTTTTCATGGGGCATCTTTATTTTCTGCACCAGATTTTGGACTGTAGGATCAATGAGTATCCATAAGAATCGGTATTGATTAGCAGTGTCAGTATCTGGAATGGGTACAGACCATACCCATCCCTACTAAGAAGCCCACAGCACTCGACCTGTAGTGACCTCCACTGTTTCCCAGCTCTAAGGCAGCTCAGGGCTGATTACCTGGCTCGGTCCAGGCCTTTCTCACAGCTCATTGGTTACTCTGAAGCCTCTGAGTTCTTTTAAGCTTTTATGCTCGATCAACGTTGTACAATTTTGGGCTGTTCCCAGACAAAAGATGACAGTCGTGAAACAGACGTGTTGATTTCTTTGCTCATGGCTCCTAAAAGGTGGTCCTACAACCCACTGTGACAGAGGTTCAAAGATGGCCGTCGTCACAGCGACCAAAGGCAGCCTGTGTTTTTCTGACGACAGAATTTTAGGACTCCCATCTCTTAGTATGTGCTGCTACGACCTACGACTACTGACCAGCCAGAAAATGCAGCATGAAATGACGTGTCTATCAACACACAACAGCGCGGCAAATCCAAACAGCGTTCAGGAGAAACGAAGGAAGCTCTTCCTTGGATTTGTCTCTACATGCCATCGTACAGCTCCATACCTTCACGCACCCCGGCGTACGTCTACACACACATCATACCCAGATTCATTAGATCCATGTGGCACAGTGTGATCTTTTAAAATTGCTGAAATCTCAGAGTCTGTCAGTCATTAAACGTTGAAAATGGTGGTCAGGTCCAGTTCTGCTGTCCTCACTTCTCAGCTGAGATCCGTCCTTCTTGTCTTGCAGGAACAGTAAGAAAGAGGCCGAGCTGATCAACGCCGTTGAGCGCTGGAGGAACCTGGAAGCTGCTCTGAACTCTAAAGAGGCCGACTATGCAAATTTACTGGCCGCAAACCGCAGACTGGAAAGTGACTTGGCGGAGCTCAAGTCACAAGTGGCTAACGTGAGTTTTGCAAAGAATAGTCATTTAGCCAAGCCGAATTTTATATATGACAAATATTTCTGTATGCTGCAAAACGCGTCTTAAATTTTGTGCAAATGTCTACTGTTCCTCCGCAGTTCAGTTGTGATCATTTTGTACTGGTTTCAAGTCATTTTATCTACTGATATTTGTATTTTACTTTATTGTATTTGTTTGTTTAGGAGCTCTTTGGTCTGCCACAATGCTGCTCCCTTTTAGAATTTATTATGCACTAATTTGTGCATAAATGGTTAAAAACTAAAAATGTGCTCTTGATGTTTTTGTACAATAGCAGTAGTTTGTAGTGGCACAAACAATGTAAGTCTCTGTTAAACGATGATGGCTGCAATGAAAGCTGTATAGTTTTGGCCGCAAAGTGTGTGTGTGTGGTTGAATTTTGTTCTTCGGTGAGCAGACCAGTCATACTGGGGTCTCCCTGTCCTGTAGCTGGAGTCGGCCTTGCAGAGTGCCAAAGCTCAGATTAACACTGAGATGCTCCGGCGAGTGGATGCTGAGAACCAGGTTCAGACACTCAAGGAGCAGATAGACTTTCAGAAGCACGTCACTGAACAGGTGAGAGATGTTGATGTGACAGAAGTGGCTTCCAGATCTCCTATGCGTCATTTACCGTAGTATATACCATGTGTGTATACATTGTGTGTGTATTTCTATATATTTATGTATAGACAAGCCACATCTTTTAATATATATGTGTGTATGTGTGTGTGTGTGTGTGTGTGTGTGTGTGTGTGTGTGTGTGTGTGTAAATTACAGGAAACCCCTGTGAATTAGTTTGAGTTCGCAGCTTCTGTCATTCGCGGATACTTTTTATTTTTTTATTTTTTAGAATTAAACTAATTGTTAGTGGAAACCCCGCACATTCACGGAAACTGCAGATATCCTCCGCATTTTTTGCTTTTTTTGTGGCAATATATAATTTTTCATGCATTTTGGTGCTAAATTAAGAAATATTATTTACTATTTTTGTAACATAAATATTAGTGTAACTTCAACTACATTTCCATATACATATGTAACTGCATTTTTCAGTACTGTCCAGAGAACACAAAGCATGTCTTAGGATGGTAAAATACCGCTGTACTTGGAGGCGGGAGGTTTGAAAGTAGGCAGTTCGAGAGAGTTATTAATTTCTCCTTGCTGCTGATTGACTGCTGCCCTTTGACACAGCTACAATCCAGAATTCCCACATCAGAACAGTTTCCCCCTCGAGTGTTTCACCAAGTGTTCTCGTGTTTTTCGTTTTGTTCTTCTTAAAGCCCTGTATTTTCATTACTGTAAATTAAATTAATTTATTACTGTATTTACTCTGCCTATACCAAAAAACACACGGGCAAGAATTACAGTAAATTGGCATATGTGATACGCAAATGCGCAGCAGTTTTCAGTATCACAGCGCGAATGCAAACTTCATACTGCGCCTCGACTTCACGGAGCGAGACACGGCCGAGACACAGACCTCTGTGAGCGGGACTTCACAATGCTTTAAAAGGCAGTTAGCAGGTAATATTAGCACCCCCCAGAAGGCCGCGCGCTTTAAGGGTAATGTATTAATCTGAGTTTAAAATAAAATTTACGTGTTTTGGGAGCATATTTGGGGTTTACACTATAAAAATAGGCTTTTTTTTTTTTAAACATCACATCACACATTCGCGTTTTTTCACTGTACTTGGGTGCTCTTGGAACGTAACCCCCGTGATTGTGGGCGGTTTACTGTACACTCATAGAACTTCCAAATAATATACCAAATAATTAATAATAGATATATAAGCCTGATAGCAGATACTGAATAACGCATAGTGAGTACAGAATAATTCTTAGTGGACACTTAATAATTCAGTAGATACTGAAAACTTTTTAGTGGATGCTGAAAAATTCATAGTAGGTCCTGAACAACTCATAGTGGATCCTGAATATAGTGGATGAATAATTCAATAACAAACAGGTCGTTAGTCTTCTGTGTTTCTTCTTCACAGGTTTCCTTCATACGGTTCCGAACGACGATCAGGGAGAAGAAAACAAAGGCAAAGCCTCGAGAAACGGTATGGAATAATCTCAACACCACATGTCAATCATCAGGTGACATGAGGACCCTGTGCTGATTTTAGTTTTATGTATTTCTGTCAGAGTGCATCATAAAGTCAGTGCAGAAGTTCAGTAACGTGGCAAAAATGAGCACCACGTACGGAGCCTGGATGATGGACACAGCAGCGAGGGACGACGAGAGGATCTGGGTGGCAGAACATTTCTCAGGTATTGAACAAAGAAAGATATCGCATTAACACAAATTCAACACAGTTTAAACTAACAGACCCTGAACACCTGAGAGCACTGGACTCCAGTCCAGATTCCTCCCTGCGTTTTTCCTCAAACCGTCCCGGGTCTGTGTGCTGCAGGCCGGATTGTTAAGGAGTATAAAAGCATCGCTGCTGTGCAGAATGGGAGCAGCAAGTCTATCGACGTGGGGAAGTTTTTCCAAGGCTGCAGCCACCTGGTCCACAACGGCTCCATCTACTACCACATCGCAGGCACCTTCAGCATCGCCAGGTGAGACCTCAGAACATCTGCATGACCCACCTCAGTCCCTGAACCCAGTCACTTACTTTAACATTTCCTGATGGATGAACCAGCAGTGATTAGTGGACACATCTAGTTATAGACATTTTCTTTATATTTATATACATTTTTAGCCACATACTCATTCTTTTCAGAGTTCTAGTTTGTCAGATCGTTATGGAGAATGTATTGTTTATTAGTAGGGGTTGCCACAGAAGCGCTGATATCATATTTGTTCCACATTATGATATTATTGGTTCCTCCACTGTAAAGCAGACATGTTCAGTTCCGTCTCTGCAGTGTCTCGAACAAGGTCTTGCGCCACCTTGTGGATTTTACAGCAGTGTTATAAGAAGTTTTATTTCAGTAGTCAGTAATATTAAATATTGACAAAATTACTTCCTTTCCAATTTCCATGGCGACGCAAGAACAAGGTCTTGCACCACCTTGTGGGCTTCGGGAGCATCGTTATCATAGTTTTTAGTAGTCAGTACCAAATTAAAAGTAGAATAAATGTATTGAAAATTGTAATATTAAATCGACATTTAAAATAACTTTCTTTCCATGGTGACGCAAGAGAAGCACGAGATCTTGCGCCACCTTGTGGACTTCATGAGTCCACTGTTATGAGTAGACATTGTGTCAAAATAAAAGTCTATTAAAAAAATGTTTAAATAAATTAACATCAGTAGTTGGTGCTGCTGTATCGATGTATCATTGTGCTGAAAAATCTTGTGAAACTAATCCCTCACGCTTTGTCAGATTTAACCTCCAGAGCAGGCGTCTGCACACTCTGACCGTAGAGGGCGCCCTCTACCACAACCTGTCGTACCTGCTCAGCACCTCCAAGACATACTTTAAAGTGGCGGAGGACGAGAGCGGGCTGTGGCTCATCTTCGCCTCAAGCGTCGATGAGAACATTGTGGCGGCCCAGCTGGACCAGAAAACCTTTTCTATCACGACGTACGTGAACACCAGCTACCCCAGGAGCAAGGCAGGGAACGCCTTCGTGGCCTGCGGAGTTCTCTATGTCACCAACACCAAAGACACCAAAGTAACCTACGCTTTCGACCTGCTGAAAGAGAAACCGGTGAACGTTAGCTTCGATCTGCCGCCCCCCAGCGTCCTGTCCATGCTCTCCTACAACCCCCGAGGCAGACACCTGTACACCTGGGACGGAGGCTTAGTGAAGATGTATACAGTGCATTTCCTCTCGGATGAATGAGTCGTTTCGGTGGCTTATTCAGTTCATCACGAAATCTCCCACTTCACCACAATATGGTT
Source organism: Bryconaethiops microstoma (assembly GCA_037577275.1). Classification (NCBI taxonomy): domain Eukaryota; kingdom Metazoa; phylum Chordata; class Actinopteri; order Characiformes; family Alestidae; genus Bryconaethiops; species Bryconaethiops microstoma. The sequence continues at coordinate 20,073,279 of JBBJLS010000018.1, forward strand.
TATATTGGTGTGATTCAGAACTATTCCTTAAACACAAGATGCTTCAGATCGACGCATCATGATGTGTGACCCACATTAAAGTTTGTTTTATTATAAATCTAGACGACTATCAGACAAAACCCACTAAATTCACACCTTTATCCTGATCCGAGAGTTGGACTGGTGATGTGTTTTACAGCTGATTCAAAATGCAAAAAACCAAAGAAACAAAACTGAACATCACACACAGAAAGCATGATCTCACTGATATTATATTGAATCCACAAGCTGAGAAAATTAGATACCTATTTCTCTAGCTTTTTGCATAATTAAGTGTTCAAGGTGTAAACAAAGGGGTTCAGGGTGGGGTTGGTGGTTCTGGAGAAACTCAGTCAGAACTGTTGACAGAGGTGGTAATTGGAACCAGACGTCTGCCTCTAAAAGCTCCCTCACAGAAAAGTATTCAATAGTGAATGACGGCTGTATTTGTGTTAAAGACGTCTGGTTCCATTCTCCACCACTGTAAAGAAATCAGTTTCTACAATGAACCGTTCACACTGAATCTGCTCTGTTCACACATACTACATTATGCCAATTTTTTGGAATAATTGGTGGAACTGCTTTTTTAAACTAAGAAATCATATCTGAGAGCTTGACATTTAGTTTGATTTGTATCGTTTTGGTGTGTTATATATGTGTTAGTGCTGTTGTTTATGTGTACAAACGTTATACATCTTTATTAACCTTTTTCTAATGACTAACAGCATGTCCTCTAAAAAAACAACCAGGGACAAATGTCTCCTTTCCCGTGTTTTCATAACCTGCTGTATGCTTTGATGAATTCTGGGTTTTGCTTCGGTTATAAATCTGTATATTTAAAGAAATCTGTTGCAAAATACATTATTTCAGAATGTGAATGAATGGATGACACTGTGTACCTTGAGGAAAACGTCATTTTAAATGGTCCTCTTGAAATAAAAAGAATTTATTTAACTTACTTACAAAGGTAAAACTTTGACCATGATAGAACAAAGCTGTTCTTCCAGACATTTCCACCGGGGCTTTTAAATGTGCACATCCTCACACAGACAGCAGAACCTGTTCAATAAATACACAACAGACGAGAAGCAGGAGGACCACTGGTTCAACACTCAGATACGTACAGTGGACATGGTGGCCAGCAGACCGGACACAAACACAAAGGTTTTAATAAATACCACAAACGTCCAACCAAATATACAACTATTCCAGCAGGTATGATAAAAACAAAAAATAATAATAAACTAAAATCTCGCTGTTTGTACAAGCTATGTTGATAGTTCATTTATATATTCATTTATTTATATATTTATATATATATTCATTTGAAACTATCACTACTCGGCCACACACAGCCAGACATTCAGTTGTATATAACAGTTTTCCCCTAAATAGCTTTTTTTCACTCTTTAATTTAAGATTTTAAATAGTGTCTCCAGATCTGAGTGCAAATAATCATATCATATATATATATATGTGGATTTAACACACTGTAAAACAAAACGACCAACCTATTCAGTGACGCACCGAGTCCCAGATACCTAAAGGATCAACCTTACAATCCTAGTGTAAAGGCAATAAGTTAAAACATTAAATACAGTAGTCTGTGAAGGAACAAACAAACAAAACAAACAAAAAAACATAGCAGATTAAAAACAAAAACAGAAACATCTTGTGCAAAATTGAAACCGAAACTGGGTGTTTCTGGTTAAAGTGAACGTTCCAGTGTAGGAAAAAAGAGGAGTAAAACCACTGCTGACGAACACACAGCGTCTTCCCGGAATGTTGTGCAGTGAGGCTGCTGAGGAAGCAGAGTGTGAGACGGGTTTAACTGCAGATAGGGGTAAAAGTGAGACAGGTTTAACAGTAATGTTTGGGCGAGAGTGAGAGAGGTTTAACTGCAGATGGGGGTCGAGAGTGAGACAGGTTTAACTGCAGATGGGGTGAGAGTGAGACAGGTTTAACTGCAGATAAGGAGCGAGAATGAGACAGGTTTAACTGCAGATGGGGGTCGAGAGTGAGACAGGTTTAACTGCAGATAGGGGGCGAGAGTGAGACAGGTTTAACTGCAGATGGGGGTGAGAGTGAGACAGGATTAACTGCAGATAAGGAGCGAGAGTGAGACAGGTTTAACTGCAGATAAGGAGCGAGAGTGAGACAGGTTTAACTGCAGATAGGGGGCGAGAGTGAGACAGGTTTAACTGCAAGTATGGGATAAAACCGAGGGGTTTAACAGTAATGTATGGATGTATAATGGCAAAAAGGGCATGAGAGTGAGACAGGTGTATAATATAACTGCATGTATAATATTCTCTTAATGATGAAGCTGGGAGGTTTAGTAGTAATGTATGGATGGAAATGAACCAGGTTTAACCGCCTCACTTCTGTGTCGGGTAATGGGGCCATAGAGACAGGTTTAACTGTAGATTTGGGATGAGAGTGAGACAGGTTTGTTGTTATGGTTAAATGTGAGGGTTAACTGCAGATATAAGTGAAAACACCTAATACAGGAAATATCTAATATTACTCAGTATGTTGTAAGAATATTGTAAGATCATACAACCTTTCGTTAGACATTTTTTACTGATTCTAACAAGCAGTTCTTGCTTTTAAGCAAACTGTCTGGCAGCACTGATCATTTCACTGGAAAAAATCAGAAGTAAAAATGTCTAGAAATAGTTTGACTGATATAATATTCTCTTAATGACAAATATTAGATACACTGACGATAAGATGATCCAAGTCATTTTCTGCAGTGTAGGTAACAGATTTATCTGGGTTTGGGACTGAAGAAGGTCTAACAAGAGTGAGTGCGACGGTTACTTAAAACAGATAGGCGGAGGAGAGTGAGACACATGTTCAGTAGCAGCTAAGGGGTGATAAACTGGTTTTTCACTGCATCCCCAACATCCGGGGAACAGGGCTCAGCAGTCAAGCATCCGAGGAAACAGCATACAGTAATAAATAAAAACGCAGCTGCGGAGTTCACTGACCAACTGGGTACTGAAGCACAGTGCTGGTAAGTTAAGATGCTAAAAGTTATCAGCTGTGGGCACAAAATGACGACAGATACACACTTAAAAAGATTTGCTTTGAGCACTTTTACAGAGCACGATCAACAATCTTGTGAATGCACCGCAGTGACGAGTTTCAGCACATGCATAGCTTTCCTATAAGAAACACTCTAACGAGCGAGCGGCACCCGCGGAAACGACAGGAATCTATTCTTCAGGATCAAGTATGTGACCCTGCGTTTGCTTCTTATGCATTGGGGAAAAATAAATTTAAAAAAAACAGAAAGACATTTTGCAGCGCAAAGTTACTTTTGATTCACAGCTAAGGTAAAGGAACAGGTTTGCTGCTCAAAGTTTTAGTCGCTTCTTGACCGTCCCGGGCGCCGTTAAAGCCTCCTCAGGGTTAGAGGATGTCGAAGATGCTGGCTGGGATGTTGTAGCGGTCAGGGAGGACTCTCATCTTTAGTGTGCCGTCGGCACCGCAGGTGAAGATGCGGTTGCCTGGGCAGGTCTCGATCTGCATCACACCGGCGCCAATGTTGCGGAAGATGGACTGCTTGGCGTGTTCAGCGCTAAAGGAGTGCATCAGCCCGTGACCTGCCAATTTCCAAACCTGCAGAACCAGACAGAGAAACACATTAAAAACTGCACTTATTATTGACTTATTCTCTTTACTTTCAGTATAATACAATGTCTCCTGCGAGTGATTCGGGGTCTGCTGTGAGTGATTCGGGGTCTGCTGCGAGTGATTCGGGGTCTCCTGCGAGTGATTCGGGGTCTCCTGCGAGTGATTCGGGGTCTGCTGCGAGTGATTCGGGGTCTGCTGCGAGTGATTCGGGGTCTGCTGCGAGTGATTCGGGGTCTCCTGCGAATGATTCGGGGTCTCCTGCGAATGATTCGGATTCTCCTGCGAATGATTCGGATTCTCCTGAGAATGACTCATTGTATGCTGTGAATGATTCGGGGTCCCCTGCGAATGATTCAGTGTATGCTGCGAATGATTCGGGGTCTCCTGTGAATGATTTGGGGTCTCCTGCCAATGATTCGGGGTCTCCTGTGAATGATTCGGGGTCTCCTGTGAATGATTTTGGGTCTCCTGCGAATGATTCAGTATCCACTATAAATGTCAATATCTACTATGGATGATTAAAATTCCAGTACAATTTCAGTATCTAGTATGAATGACTACTATGAAAGATTCAGTATCCATTAGGAATGATTCAGTTTCTAGTATGAAAAACTATGAACAATTCAGTGTCTGTTAGGAAAACTACCCGTTCCACTATGAATGACATCACAATCTTTCAGAATGACTGTGTGGATCACTGGAACTTGATAATAGATACCTTCTGTTTTTAAGTAAACAGAGTGTCAACACATCAAACCTTTGTCATAATCAACATTATATAATCAACTAACCCTTCTAGCTGTAACTACTGGAGGAGAAGTGTATGGTTATATCTGGTTGAAAGGATGAGGAAATTAATTCCAAACTGGGACCTGAGTAGGACAACACAGTGCTGAAAAAGACTCAGCACAGCCGCACCTCCTTACTGATGGAGAAATATAGGTTACTATGTGTTATTTCTTATTGAAATAAAACCTACAAATAATAACCACCTGAACAACAGTGGATCAATAATTCCATTGTCATTTATTTGTTCCATTATTTTATTCTATTTTATTTTTATTCTATTCCTGTAAAGCCAACGATTGATCTTTTGTGTATGATAATGTACTATATAAATAAACTCGACTTGAAACAAGTGACACCAGCATCAAGGTGAATGTCGTCTCACTGATGAGATATTTAGCTTCTCTGCTGTTAGATGGTGCAACTGGTGCAAGAACAACTCAGAACACAAAGTAATGGATTGCTGAATTTTAGTGTGGGACGTTGGCACACGAACAAAAAAACTCACAGCAATGAGTAGAACTCCCCGCTGATGGGTTAAGGAGGGTCATGATAGTGACTCGTTAGTGGGACAATCTCACCTTCATGTTGCCCTCGGCAGAGCCGGTGACAAAGAAGTCCTCGCTGGAGTCCATGGCCAGGGCTTTGATAGCAGAGTCGTGGGCTTGGAAGGTGTGAAGCAGCTGCCTTTGTCGTATATCGAAAATACACACGAAACCCTTCCTCCCTCCAGAAATGATCAGCTGCTGCTTCGGAGCATACTGAAGAACCGTCGCCCCGTTCTCATGACAGGGGAACGCTACACACACACACACACACACACACAGTAAATTTCTGTATTTTAAATATGAGTATGATTTATTAAGAAATATTTCAATCGACGTTACTGTTCCAATCCGATTAAGAATTATTTTCAAAAATACACTGAATACACCAATACTTGTAGGAACTATTCACACAGTAATACCGACGGTGTGTTTGGGTCAGTTTTGGCCAAACAAGAGCTCACCCTGTGTAAAATTTTAATTCTAAACAATAATAAATCAGTTAAATGATCCAAAATCATATTTCACCTATTTGATTCAGAACAGAAGGTACTCAAACGCTCATCAACTATACAAATGTGTGTGTGTGTGTGTGTGTGAGTTTAGGCTTACCGTGCACCATAGTATTACTGGGGGAGACCAGAGTGTCCCATAGACACACGTTCCTGAGGCAGAAAGGAGAGAGTCAGTGAGGAGGAGCAGCACAGAAACAGGATGAACAGTACTGAACATTTTCACGCTGAGTCTCTTTAGGATGTGTTATTTTTCAGTGAAATTTTACTGTTTTGTTTGTAAGTTATCAATTTCCTTTGAAGTCTGTTTTTGTTGGTTCTCTTCTTGTCAAGTATAACCTATTAAATTGCAGTATTTTTACCCTTGTGTGTATCTAATGTTTTACAACTCCTGAAAAGCATTTAGCAAACTTATATGTAAATGAATTACTGCAATTATTTATTACAGATTGTTCGGACCTGCCGTCGTTGGAGTGTCCTGCTGTGGCGATGAGGCTGGAAGAGGTGATGAAGGAAAAATCACCACAGGTTTTACTGTGGCACTGCCAACTCTGAGAGAGTAAGAGTGAGAGTGAGAGTGAGAGTGTGAGAGAGAGAGAGAGAGAGAGAGAGAGAGAGAGACAGAGAGAGAGAGACAGAGAGAGAGAGAGAGAGAGAGAGAGAG
>JBBJLS010000018.1:20107871-20123815 GCA_037577275.1 Bryconaethiops microstoma
CACACACACACACACACACACACACACACACACACACACACACACACACACACACACACACATATATATATATATGTGTGTGTGTAAATATGTAAAAATTTTTACATAAAAAATTATACTTCATCAACTGTCAATATTTACAATGTTAATACAAATCTCAACTGATGGAATGCATCATAAATAAGAGCAGTTTACATAATGACCATAGAGACTGATTCACATTAAAAACTGTTTTACTTTTTTTTTATATCCATTTACATAGGAAGAGGGAATCTGAAAAATGTCTTTGAACATTATTTCTTCCTTAAATACAAAAGAAGTGCAAGTTCAGAGAACCTAAAATCAGTTTTTGTTTCCCATGACTGACAACTTTCTAGTAGTTCTAAACATATTGTATCGGAAGAGCTGATGGATAGAAGCTAGGACATTCCAAAAGTCCCAGGTTATATGGAGGCAAAGTGAATTTCCTGTCATGTCCTAGAACCAGCCTGACAAGGGCAAACAGTATGTGCTCCACTATGATGAAACACTGGTAAAAAGCCCAGTTCCTTGTTTGTGGGAAAAGCAGCAACGACTTGGTCCCATTTTGTTTACTTTTTCCTCCATAAAATCAAATTTAGAGGACACTTTACATGGTGGCAGTGCATTTTAGAAGACGAAAAGAAGAAAGATGCTCTGGGAGAATGCTACAATAGCTAAGCATTCTCACCATCAAAAAATCTCTCTCTCTCTCTCTCTACAGTCTTATTTTGACTCCCTGCAGTAGCTTGCCACCTTTCAGTCTGCAGCTACACAAATTCCACATAGTTCTCTGGTATTAACCCAGTTCGTCCATCCAAAGTGCCCTCTAGCCAACCTGGTTCCCTTGATGGATGAACTAAAGCAGGGGGTAAAGATAACACAATTAGATGCACACAGTACACTGTCTATACAGCACATAAGATATACCTTAGATTCCACCTTAAATTACAATACCAGTAACATTTCAGTTTTAATGTGAGATTATCTGCATTATATGCCCATAACCGTAGTAAATGAAAAATTTCATTTCTAAATAAAAACACCCTGTGTAGTTGAAAGTTGGGCCACGTGACAATCTTTCTTTCATGAATTCTTTTCTTTTTAAAACGTTTTCTTGCAGAACGTTTTAGGATTTTAGCACAATTAAGTTCTAATCATGAATTTTCAATAACATTGAAGATTGTAACAATTGTATTTTAGTAATATTTAAAATCATGTTTGGTTAAAAGTTTATATGTTGCAATACATAAAAAAAATAAAATAAATTAAAAAAATAAAAAAAACCTCACAAACAAACAAAAACAAAAGAAAATAATAACTGACAACCACAACAGCCTCTTGGCCAGGATGTCATTGGGACAACCAGTTCTCAGTTGACCTACAGTGATGTTGCTGAGAAAAGCTATCCATATGGCGCTAATGAACAGTTAATTCTTCATGGTATGAATGGAATGAGCACCAGACCACCTTTGGCACGCCAGACAACAACCTGGTCTGCTTTATTTTGATCAACTAATGCTGTGTGAGGAATACCAACAACAGGTGCCTTAAATTCCACATTATATCTCCTTAGTTTAAGGCTACCAAAATGCAGTGAACCTAACTGCATTACCACTAAGCATTAGAAACATTTGCATTCATGCATTGTGCAGTACTATGTACTTTACTATCTTGTGACTGTAACAGTACACAGTACCTACTAGCAATACACTGACAATGGTCAGTCCTAAGGACCTATTGGTCTTTTTTTCCCTACACTAACACACCTAATAGTACAATATATTTTGTCAGCAGTGAGGCCATATTTATTATGCTGAAAGTTTAAATGTTGCCTAGACAAAATAATCCCTCCATTGTTAAGATTATTTGTGAGATTATTTTGCCAAAACAAGTAATTCTTTATAGACAAAGTTTTCGCAGACAGTATATAGGAAACAATCATGAAGTCAGTCTATCATATTGTTAAATAAGAGCAGGTGTTTCATCATATCCACCACCTGGTATGTGCAGGAAACATGCATAAACAAATATGATGTGATGTCATGATGCTTAAGAATTTTCATGACATTACAATGCTTTTCTGCCTCCGGATAAGTTTAAACAGACAAAAAGAAGCCACTATTACAAAAGCATAAATTATTTAATTCAGTATTTAATACTCTGTGCTGAGCTAAATGTTGCTAAACAGAACTAATGGATATTTTATAATGAAACATGTCATTGGTCAGTGCACTAGAAGTAAAGATAATATCCTTGATATGCGCACACATATGTGATTTATCATGATAATGAAAACTATCATCACATGACCCACCTTGGCCCAGTACGTTGTGCTTTAAGAACTCCCCTAAATACAACTGCAGCTTCACAAAATATGGATGGGCAGTTTATAGTTAATGGACTTTAAAGTTAATCATGACAGTCACTTCTTAATTCCAAAATGGGGTTCATGATAGAAAATACATTAGACCCTATATCTTAATTTCCCAGTATGAACATGCTACTCCATCTAAAAGTTGCAAGTACATTAAAGAATAACTCCATTTGAGACCAACCCAGTCAATAAGATTTTGAATACAGCAATAGCAGGATTACGAGGACAAAGAACTCTATTGTTCTTCCAGCTAAATTAACTGAAGTTCCATACAAATATCCACAAAGGCAGAAAGATTTATGTATTGGTGCAAGGCCACTTGGATGATGTAACAGTGAGGGCTTTATTAAAGATCTATAGGCTCTGAGCAAATTTAATCAAGTCAGGCATGGCACTGGGCACTTACCATTCTCAAATATAGTCCCAGCGATGAAAGACAGCTCTGAGTCATGTTCAGCTTTGCAAGCATACAGAGCCCGGGCCTTCCGCAAAGGGGGGCTAGGTACATGGAGAAAGAGAGAGAATTCATGTGCAGCTGGTTCTCAAAACCATAGCACTTGACAAAAGCACTTGTGCTCTTGCGAGAGCATCTCTATTCTAGAGTATGGAAACTATCTTGTCTTAAGTATTCCCCAGTAAAATAACTCTTCAATGTTGTGCTAGTGATGCTGCAAAGAAAAAATTGATACTTTGGCACCACCAATTAATTGGTCATGCCCTATTAATTATCTATGTAATGAAAGTTTATTTTAAATAATACAGCAAATCGACAGCAAAAAGACCTCTGAGAATTACCACACATTGGTAGGTTTTGGCAGAAGATGTGAGAGAGGTTAAGCTTTCACTAGAAAACCACAAAGTGAATCAGGTCTCAGGAACACACCTCAGCGGGGAAGATTCACTGGAGGTGCAGGAGGCCGGCTGGGGGCTGGAGGGGGCAGAGAACATCGGCCAGGAGGGGGAGCGTGGTGAGGTAGGACTGGGAGAAGCTGGGCTGTGATTCATTTATGCGCACACAAACACAAACACGCACAAACGCACACACACGCACGCACACACAAACACGCACAAACACACACACTGAATGACTAGTGCACTAATGTACGGGTTAACAAAAATTTACTAAACTCTTTTAGAAATTTGTTTTGTGTTCACTTTATAACAAAAACACCTACTTTGTACCTCCACTTTGCAGGTATACAATTATAAACTGTATCCCATCTGTTCATGTTTGCATTTTCCTTCCTCTAGCCCTTCATCAGTGGTTAGTTTCTAACCACACAGTTGTACTTGGCTGGGACTTTTTGATGGTGTAGAAGCAATGATATGTGTAAAATCTGCAGCAATGCTTCCATGCCTGATACCTGTGACATACACCGTACTATGCCATTACTAGGTCAGTGTCACTGCTGTTCTGAGAATGATCCACCAACCACATATCTGATCAAAAGTGGTTCTATGGTCAGAAACTGACCAGAGATGAATGGGGTACAAGGGGATTATTGTACACCTGTATAGTGGACCCACAGTAGCATGCAAACATTTGAACAACCTTGCCAAAAGACATGTTTTCTAAGTGAAAATAAGTACACATCCTCTACAGGGGACACATTTTTATGCATTTTCCTGCTGAAGATGTTAGTTTTACAGAACTGGATGAAAGATGATAATCTGTGCCATAACTTTTGCACATTTCATGTTTTGTTCATAAAATGTGCAAAAAAGCAAACTAGGTGTACTTATTTTCACTCAGAAAAATAAACAAATCAGGACTAGGCCCTCCAAAATGTTTGCATATGACTCTATAAGGTAAGTATAGCTCATGAAGTACAGTGAGTGGAAGGTGCAAGGAAGGACTTCCCAATAAATGTGCATGCACTCTTGGCGGTGAAGATGCTTTTAGCAATTCATGTAAATCTAGTTGTATCTAGGCATACTTTTAAATGTAAAGAATAACATTCTCAGCCAGTGTGATAACAAAATGAGTAAGAGAAAAGTGATGATTAAAAAATGACTACCACAATTATCCTTAAGGTAATTAACATTTTGAATCCTGGTTTATAGAATGGTTTGAATGACTGTATTTAATAGAGTAATTACTAATAACTACCATTGACTACCATTAATTTTGTCTAGAGACCCTAATGTGGGAAGTTCGAAAATCAGTGCACAAGACATGGAAGAAGTGAAATCCTTATGTTTAAAGTTGAGACACACTCAACATTACAATGGAAAAAAATGGCAGTCCACTACTTAAGTGCTCTGTACCTGTTTGATAAGCAGTCTAAAGGCCTGATAGACTGTAACAGGCGGGAAAGTAAACAGTGTACCCTCAGGTCGTCTAATGGAATGTCACCATTTTGTTGGGCTACCACACAGTCTTACCTTGTTGAAATACTGCCACGGCCCTTCGGATTTTGACTGCAATATAAACGAAAGTATTTGTTAAAACCTTAAAGCATACAATTGTAAAAGTCTTTAGCCATCTGAGAAAATAAGTCATTATTCTGGGCTTCATATTCATTTTTATTTTTTAAGTAAAGAAAAATATTACAGCAAATGCAAATAAATAAAAATCAATATGTAAACCGTACTTTGTGACTGTGTGTGTTAGCTCAACATTACAGATAAACAAGTCAATCAAATTATTTTCTAATGCTAGCATTTTGACTGGCAAATACATATTTACTGATAAGATAAAGGCTGTCATTTGCATGGCTGCTCAAGGCTGTATATATAATAAAAATAAGAGAGTTGAATATAGGATACAGGAATATCTAAAACAGATGACATGACAAATGAACAGGCATAAAATATAATCCTAAAAATGTAATTTAAATAGTTGAAAAGTTTTCGTTGCATATTTTTTAAACAACAATCTAACGACAATAAAAAAGCTTCTCTGCATGTTTGCTCTCAAAAAGGCCCTAAGTAACCATGAATATGTATGTTTATGCTCATTGAAAATGCCTTCATATCCACAAGTTGTTGCTGTGGCTTGTTCTATGCAGTAGTCGCTTAACACAGTGACAATTAACATCCACTCCAAATGCTGCAAATAGACAGACATGAGAGAGTGAAAATGGTCTTTTCTAGGCCAATAATTATGTTTGTTTACTGAAATGCCTTAGCACCAATGGAAATATGCCTCATAGACTTTATCATCAGCGGTGACAACTGCTTCATCTTTGCAGAAGATCAGATAAAATCTTTATGTATACTATGGCACTCTGTGACATTAAAATTTTGTGCTCAAGCAGGCATCACATGCAATTACATGTACTTCGGGAAGCGATGCTCACTCTCTCCGAGGTTGTCATGGGAACAACATGATCCCATGTGCTGAAATGACGTGTAATATATGGCTCTGCTTCGCCAGCTTAATAACAGGTGTCACACTTGCATTATTACTTAACATTTTCGATTTTCAGTAACTTCTCAAAACTACATTCCCCTCTCAGATCTGGCCTGTATTACTTCCTAACTATTATTCACTAAAGTATTTAGTAAATAAGAGCACAGTTAAAACAATGCATGAACAGTCACTTGACGTTCACCAAATAAATAAAACATCTTTCTAGCCCTCACTGCTACCACAACTTTGACTACAAGTTAGTCACTGCTTTCATTTACCCTTTTCCCTATAGCACTTTCCCTAGCAACAGACTCTCACTCTTGACTTAATCCAAAAAGTTTTCTCAGTAATCAATCAGGTAGTGATGCCGGGCTTAATACAAATGACATGATTTGTATTAAGCCCGACAGAGGGACTAGTCTGACTTTGAATAATTATGTGATTTCTCCTGGTAGATGGTTCTGTGGCCATTTGTTTACACCAGGAAAGAACAGACACAGCACTGCCTCATTCGTCCTCCAAAATGAAAGACGCAAAGTGTAACTATGGCAACAATCATTTAATGATGTTCCTGTTCCTGCCAGCACAAAATAATGGAGACTAAGTCATCAGCGCTATTTGTATGGACTGCATAAAAGAATGGAAGTAAATAGAGAGTGCATGTCTCAACTTGCCCTGGAGCCTGATTATTAACTTTGTGTATGACAGGAGGGAAAGAAATATTTCAGTGGCAGTTTTGAGGTCATCAGAGACTCCTTTTATTTCCATTTCCTCCCATGTTTACAGTATTTACAGTTTTTCAATCATTATCTAGTGCCCCTTTTCCCTTGGCCTATTTTAATAATAAGTATGAGTATGTGCAGGTTCGTAAGGAAAAAAATAAAAGGGGACATAGCAGTGCCCCCTAGGGCATGCTAGCACATGGGCTAAAAGCAGATGCAATTCAAGCATCGACAAGAGAAACACTCACAGGAAATGGACAGAAATGTAATTTCCGCTCCTGTGACAGAACCTCATGCACAAGAAATAAAACCTCCATCTCTCTCATGAGTTTGATGGTACAATCTATTCCTTTATGTACTGTTGAAAAAGTTAATAATGTAGGAAATCTGAACAAATACAACTGCATTAGGTAGGTTTGCAAAGAACTTTTGGCTTATTTTCACTTCTATAATGTTTCAAAGCTTTTAGTAAAATGAACTGACCTAAACCACAACATTTTTCCAAAATAAGGCTACTTTGGAAAAGGTTGTAACAAAGCAGTTATTTTGCATGTGAATCTATCTTGGAAATGCTACAAAAAAAGTTTCCTGTAAGATCACAACAGCCTGACTATACAAAAGCATTCTGCTACAATCCATGGCCATGTCCTTCTCTTTTGCTAAGGGCTGGGCTTAGAAAGTGCTCATAATTTACAGTGTGTGTTTATGCGTGTGTACTTACAGTGCATTGGGCCGACTCTGTCTTGAGAGAGAAAGTCCACCTTGGTCTCCGTTTCCATGGGCTGGGTTACTGAGCTTGCTCCAGTTGTGAGTGCTGTTGCAGTTTGGGGCCACTGACTGTGATTCTGAACTGGTGTTCAGAACCACACTGTTCCTTTTATCCACAACTGCTGTTGACAAATACATTGTAAGCAAAGCTCCTGATGACCAGTGCTAAAGTGATTAAACAGCCACAGATAAAACAGACAGACGTTCCAGAATGACAATATTCAAGCCTGTCTAAAACAAACAAACAAACAAGTAAAAAAAAAACAACAACAACAATAGCATGTATACAAGCAAAATAAAACAAACAAAAAAACCCTATTGCACAGCCCATAAGGAGTACTGCTGTTTCTTGAACATAAACTACATAGAGTGTAAAATTATATGCCTGAATAAAAACTGTGCTATAAAATAGATTGCCCAAACAACACAAAAGTATTATTCCTGATTATTCTGTTCTGTGACATAGTTCTTCCAAATATTTTTATATGACTGAGGAAGGTATTGTCTCCACACACTGCTCACCGGGCGCTGTGTTCCTGACAAATGAACACTTTACTTATTTTAAACCAACAAAAATAAAGGGAAAAAAACTCAACATAAAATGTACCATAACGTTTGTGCATTTTACTATAGTCAGTACAATAAAATACAGCGTGTTTTCTGTGGAGTATACTGTACTTATTATGTAGCTGTCATTTTAACAGGGGCGCCTACATTTTTTGCATACAATTGTAGATAATCTGAATAAGAAACCTTGGCCACATCATAATGAAATGAATAGCAACAATAAAACAACAGTAACAATAAGTCTTTTTTCCTTTTACATAAAAAAAACTCCCCACCTCTGTCTTTCTCCGAGTGTGCAAGAGTGCGAAAGAGAGTGAGGGGTCTCTCGCTGCAGGATGGTGCCTTGCTTTCTGTGCTCTTTCTCCTGGGCAGGTTGACCTGCAGGCCAGCCTGCCCCACTCCAGGAGTGGGTGTGTCTTTGAAGATCTGGGGAAAGGGAAATAAGGGCGAAACTTCCAGTGAGGCCAGCAAAACTTGACTAAATATTTTCTCAGTAGCAGGGCAGGGGTAAAGGGAGATGCCCCTTTGTACATTCTCACACATTCATTATTAGATGAAGGGCCATTGAAAAGAAAAGGAAACAAATTACTTTCTTGCATTTGTATTTGTAAATCACTTTATACTTTTATATTTGAATAAATTAATGATTCTATACATTGTCAGTAACATCCAATAGGTAGAAGGAGACACTCTACCAACGTGCTGGATACACATTCAATAGCTCTCAATTCACCCGTGGTAACACTCCAAAAGTGTTGAGAGAAACATTATGCCACTTGTAGTTGACAAAGTACAAAAAGACCACAGATGCAACGATTTCAACACCATTCGAGACCCTTGTAACAAGGTCATCTACCTAATGTAGTCAGCAATTTAATCCTTTAAAACATTAATAGTTAAAGTTGAACGACAAAAAATGTTCAACATTCCTTAAATATTACTATGGTCGCATTATTTATTTCTGCATAATTTTTACACTACGATATAAGGGAGAGATAATTGTGAAATATTGCTCATTTGCAGGATAGAAGCTATTTTAATGGTACCTGAGCACACTGTGGCTGTGCCCAAATCAGTGTGCTCAGCTTGTTGTTTTACCCGAATCAGCGTGTCCTGGGAACAATGTTACCTGCTGCACTGAAGGCATCCTACATACCTGTGACTGAATCCTGGATAAAACAAGTGAAGTTTTTGTTGTCTTTTCAAGCTGAAGACATGTTTCAATTCAACAGAGGACAATACAACTGTTTTGAACTTAAAATTCTACTACTGAATGCATCCAAAACTACTAACTTGGAGTGGTGCAACAGTCCAAGCATTGTCCCCCATCACTGGGAGATCACAAGTTCGATCCTCAGTGATGCTACAGCCCTCACAGAATTAGCAGTTAGTGTTCTCCTCCAAGTGTGTTGAGCTGTTCAGTGACATTGCACCAGTGGGTTTTCAAAAAGAAATAGTGCAGGTTTCACCCACCTAGTGTTGATGGTATCATGTGACCGGGGGTATCCTTCCTAGTGGGTGGAACTGGACATGAGGAGAATCAGGGAAGCAGCTGAAGTTTCCAGAGCACACTGCCAGCACGTGACTCAGGCCAGACCTGGTCTTAACATCCGACTCTTCGAAGCAAGCAGTGCTGCCGGAACTTACAGCCCCATGGGAAGACCGTATTAAGGAAGCACATGACTGGAAGAAAGCCAAATACCTGAAGCTTGTAGAAGCCTGTAGAGCCAATGGATAGAGGGCCCTCTGTGAGCCAATCAAGGTAGATTGCAGGGGATTTCCAGGGCAGTCCTTATATGAATCACTCAGACTCCTAAGTATCAGGGGGTTGCAAGAGAGGAAAGCCACCAGAAACAACAGTGGAGCAGCAGAAAAAGCTTCAAGGTGGCAGTGGATCAAGAGTGGGGATCTTTGGTGTAGTGCGCTGCTTGGACCCCGGTTGAGTCACCCAGATGAGGGTGTCTGCTGATCTGATACCCGAAACACCAAGTGACTCTGGGTTCATCACTGATGTCGTGTCCAACTTGCACCAGTAAGGTGTTTCTATAACTAGGGAAAATGCTGTGGTGACAGTGAACATGAAAATGAATCAGTGTGATCTATGTACTTTTATAGGAATAGCTTGGTGAAAAAAAACAAGTGTACACTTCTACCTATCTCATATGTAGTTGGTCAGGCAAGATAAGTTTGGAATTCAAACTTTGCTGGCTCAGTTTAGATATGGAGCAACAAGTCAAACATTGTAAACAATGTTCAGTACTCAACTGACGAAGAAAACATCTTCTTGGACTTCTTGGACTTCAAACAGAATGAGGAATGAGGAAATTTGATTATCTGCTGCACTGTTCCTTTAATATTGCAAAGCTGTTAGTACTCTACATCCTTGCTTTCTTTTTGTATCTTTCAATAAGAATCCAAGTGGAGTGAAGAATCCAGTATGTACAACCTTTCTGATCGCCAGCAAAAGGCAGCACAATTTCTATCTCACTATGAATGAGTACTGCACAAGGTTTCTTCCCCTCAAATAAATTCCAACCACTGAAGCTTAACAGTATAGTGATATGTAACAATGATGACATGAGCAACTGAGGAGACAAATTAAACTGGACAGACTAACCCAGGATCAACTTATTATTTATTAAAGTGTACGAGGTTAGAGCTCATCAGTGATTCAGATTCAATACTGTGTATTTGGGAAAGGAGAGGAGTATAATGATAAATATAGGATCTGAGCGCACATGAAAAAGCCAGTCCTCAGAAAGTAGTTTAATTACTACTGCTCATCTTATCTGATTGACATATTTTTGTTTGACTGGTTCACTGGTTCTCTTTTTTCTAACATAGCTAGATGATAATTCACTGTTAGGCCTAGTATAGTGGTTCCGGGAATTTAGTTTTCTTTATGACCACAACATAACATCAATCATCTAATGCTGGATGCTGATGGTTTCTTTCATTATGTGAGTAGATCAATCACCAGATAGCTGGCTTGGCTTTTCTGGGTTGCTTGCAGAAGCTCAGTGAGGCCATGCAGCAGTGGAGAAATGTTTGCAGACTAGTGATAAATATTTCCTGTTGAAACCGTGACTGGCACTAGGCTATAGTGGAACTGCACCTTGATCTAAAAGTGTAAGTTTGATAGATTTTTCTCCTCCCTCTGAGCCATGACTGGTTTACACTTCACATTGTAGGAACAACTCCACCTTGTCCACCTTGTCTCCCAGTAGTTCATCATTTCCCTTTTGTAAACATTAAATGCATTAAAAGCATATTCTACCCTTATTCAGTTATTATTCTCGGCTCCTGTCCTTTTCGCTTTACTACAAACACCTTGCCTTTTGCCCATGGAAAAAGAAAGTTTGGCTTTTTATAACGCTCCAGTGAATTTGTGGCCTTCGCATGCATATCCCTAATGCGCTATCACACAACTACAGCTCAGCAGAAGAATGTCCAAAGTGTATTTATATAAACACACACACACACACACACACACACACACACACACACACACACACACACACACACACACACACACACATTGGTATCCTCGGGCCAGTCTGTCTGCTGCAGAGGTGATTAGATTTACTAACTGCACTAATGTAATTACAGCCCCTGTCATCTCCGCTGGATAACCAACACGCCATGCTGTGTGTGTGTGTGTGTGTGTGTGTGTGTGTGTGTATGTGCATGTGTGGGTGTGTTGTGACTCTCCAGAGAGGTGTGGCAGGGTCAAAATGTTCCTCTCCTAATGTTTTCCTATTGGTCAACACCATCTGTCTGCACTAAAGTGTGTGTGTGTGTTTGTGTGTATGTGTGTTTTCTCATAGTTGTCAGTGTGTGACAGACACCAGCAATTAATCCCAAGGACACCGACCCTGTTAATAAGACCTGACCTGACAGGACATCAGTGTGTGTGTGTGTGTGTCAGTGTGAGAGAACCCTCCAGAGAAGCCTCAGTATGTTCTAGGTGCTCAGAGAAGTTCTAATGATTTCTGACAACTAATACACACGCAGCTATAATTTTTAATTAATTGATGATGCTGCAGGTGAACGGGCTTCTCCTTCAGTGCTTAGCCTGGTTGCGCCGCCTGACTACTTTCGATTAAAGTGTAGCGTCATACCGGTGTGATCTAGAATGTTCAACACTGAACATTCTGACACTTCTAACTGCTGACCACACTGCAGGTTAATGGAGATTCAGGATTACAGTCGATACGCCCTCGTCTTTACACTCAGAATTTTATATTTACACTTTTATACATCTGACGGTCCATCAGTAACTAAATCACAGTAAACTCGGGCTGCGTCCCAACAGCTGACGGACCCACTAACGGACAGAGTGAGCGCCGTGCAGGACACTCAAGAGCACAACACACACAGCCAAGAGACACACAATCACTGTTTAATGCTGTAAAAAAATCTTTACATTTTACACAGCTATTGAGTCACCTGACACACGTCAAAGCAACACCAGCAAACGACCCTGCAGAGCTGTTTTGAATACACGCCTTTATAATCTGTCTTTATTGAGTACTTATCTTTTCCCTTATTCATTCATCACTACTATAGCACTGTAATCACAAACTGTTGCAAATTTTGAAGTTAAATGAGTCACACCAGCATCGATGCGTCATTGACAAGGAGAAATGTAAAAAGTCAGCATCTTTATTTTCCAAAATAGGTACATTTACAACATCAGAGAGACAGCGGGCGATCACTGTCTGTGTCAGCCTGAAACTGCTGCCCTGAACTCAGGTGGCATAACCGGAGTGAATACAAGAACAATTCACAGCACAAAGTAACAGACTGTTGAATTTTAGTGTGGAACAAGCAAAAACCTCATATAGCTTTTTTTTTAAAAACTTTTTTTAAATTGTATTTTTTCACCCAAGCTCAGTTGTATCATACTGTATGGCTTCCAAAACAGTATAACTTCAGCATGAGTGGGCAGAGCTAAAATGTCATAAGCTAAATAAACGGATGTGTGTAAATGTGCTGGTTTTTGTGACATCACAAAAGCAGAAGATTTTTCACAATCAGGTTCTGGGCAGGTCTAAAAACAGCACTAACTGATACATAAACATGTGATTAAATATACATAAGATGGTGCATTTTTATAGTTTGTTACACATGAAAAATAATGTGAATACACACAACCAGCATATTTTAAATTGATGTTTAACTATACTTCTTTTCCATATGTGTGTGTGTGTGTGTGTGTGTGTGTGTGTGTGTGTGCGTGCGTGCGTGTGTATGTGTGTGTGTTTGTGTGTTATGACAGAAGATCACATTGTGAGCTATATTTCATGTGGTTTTAGACTAGCAGGTCTACTTTACCTGGGGATTACACACAAACATCACACACACACACACACACACACACACACAGACACACACACACACACACACACAAACATGCGCACAGAGTGTGGATTATGAGCAGGCCGGTGTGTGATTATGGAGAATTAGGATACAAATCCAGCAGGTGCTTTAGGCCATATGTTGCTGATCTGTGCCCTGAGTGTCTGTGTGTGTGTGTGTGTGTGTGTGTGTGTGTGTATTTGTAATCCACTGGTCAAACAAGTCTGCATGAATTGTAATCTGCAGGTCTTCTAGCTGTCCGCCGTGTCTAATGATGACTCTTGCTCTTTGGGGGGGCAGGGTTGGTATCTCAGTTTTGCTACAATATTACTACAGTATTACTCAGTTTTACTATGATATTACTACATATTGCTACAGTATTATTCAGTATTTCTACAGTATTGATACAGTAGTGTTCAACACTATTACTGCAGTAGAGTAACTCCCCATTTATACGCGGATTAGCAGTCGCGATTTCAGTCTCACGCTGATTTTTTCTGAGAACCAAACTAATAATTTTTAGGGGAAAAGGCAGATATCCTCCGCCTTTTTTTGTGCTTTTGTGATGTCGTCCGCCACGCCCCCCCACCCTCGTTCTGGGTTTCTAAGCACCACGCCCTCACATGAACCCTGCAGGAGGACGAGAGGGCGTGGCGGACGAGTCCCAGACGTCACAGCTTTTTTCTTGGCAATGTATAAATGTTTGTATATTTGTGTTAAATTAGACAAAAATATAATTTAAAAATGTTGTAACATAAATATTAATGTAAATTCAGCTACATTTCCATATAAAAATAACTATAAATGTTTTGGTACTGTGGAAAGAAACACAAAAAAAAGTGCGTCGTGGGACGGTGAAATACCGCTGTACTTAGAGGCGGGAGGTTTGAAAGTAGCTAATGCGAGCACGCTATTTATTTCTCCTTGCTGCTGATTGGCTGCTGCCCTGTGACGTATTCCTCAATGTACTCAGAGGCGGGATGTTTGAAAGTAGCCAATCCGAGCACGTTATTTATTTTTCCTTGGTGCTGATTGGCTGCTGCCCAGAATTCCCCCCTTGTAGCGTCTGTAGTGTTGTTTTTTTTCGTTTTGTTCTTCTTAAAGCACTCTTATTTTTATTACTGTAAATTAAATGAATTTATTACTGTATTTCACTGCTTATACCAAAGAAAACGCGCGTGCATGAATTACAGTACAGTCTATACAGCGGTAATATCGGTATTTACATTCTAACACTGCTGGTGTTCAGTGTAAAATGTACAGTACGGATACGGGTTTACCTTTACATTTTCTTTAAGGGTAATGAGTTTAAAATGAAATTAAAGTGTTTTTGGGAGCATATCTGGGGGCATATTTAGGGTGTACACTTTGAAAATAGGCATTTTTAGGCATTTTTTTACCACAACACAACATCACGGTTTTTCACTATAAGCGGCTGCTCTTGGTTATTGTATTATTCAGTATTACTACACTACACGCTACAGATCTGTATTATTACAATATTATTCAGTCTTACTACAGCATTGCTCAGTTTTGTTACAGTTTTACTAAAGTATTGCTCAGTTTTCTTTTGATATTACTACAGTATTACCCAGTATTGCAGTAATCAGTATCACTATGGTATTACTATAGTATTATTCAATAGTACTCCATGTTACTACAGTATTTTACAGCAGTATTTCTCTGTCTACAGTAGTATTATTCTCTCATTCAGTATTACCATAGTATTATTTTCAGTAGTGCCACATCATTATTCAGTATTATTTTTGTATTATTCAGTATTATTACAGTATTATCCACTATTACTCTGTACTATGCAGTATTGCTACAATATTATTCAGTATTATTTTGTATTATTCAGTATTACTACAGTATTATCCAGTATTATTCTGTACTATGCAGTATTACAAGAGTATAATTCAGTACTCTTTTGTATTCAGGATTAATACAGTATATCTCAGTTAAAGTACCGTACTTGTCATTATCAAAAGTTGTCCTGGTGGTTCTAAGTAGTAGTGAGATGTACAGGGTCTGAAACCACATAAGCGAGTCTTTTAAAGATACTGAACACCTCCACACAGTGAGTGTGTGTTGATTTAGCATCATGCTAATTGGTGGTGTTGTAAGTGTCCGGTATTTGGCTACATTAGCCTCGTAGACGAGCTTCCTGTGGGTATTTTTGCAAATACCCTCCCTGACACATTCTGGCCACCCATCCCAGACAACAAGGACAGACCATCTCCATGCTTATTTACATATTCAAATGAGGGAATGTTGCTAATATTAGCGGAAATAAAAAACACAAAAAAAACTTTCTTTCAACCCCTTTTAAATGTGTGAGGCGGAGACGCTTGGGCAGCGTTGTGGGGTCACGCTGTCCTTGTGTGTGTGTGTGTGTGTGTGTTGATATCTAGCCCTGTTTTAATCTTAAGAAAGTTGCAGACGTCCTTGAGGGCTCCTGAGGAGAAATCTCCGTCCAACCGCAGAGATAAAGCTACGCTAACACCCCACCGCTCAAGCCTCTGTATGTATGTGTGTGTGTGTGTGTGTGTGTACGTGAGTGTGCACTCTAGTGGTTTTCCTTGTTTCGTTTCAGCGAGTTTTCAGTGAGTACAGCTCTGGAGAACCAGCCAAGTGTGTGTGTGAACTGGACAGAGCTTAAATTCACTCCAGTCACACTCACACTCACTCTCTCTCTTTCTCTCTCTCTCTCTCTCTCTCTCTCTCTCTCTCTCCCCCACACACACACACACACACACACACACCCCCCCCCCCC
>JBBJLS010000018.1:20131337-20145589 GCA_037577275.1 Bryconaethiops microstoma
ATATATGTATGTATGTATAAAGTAGGGCTGGACAATACCCAAGACACTCGATATCAATACTTTTAAAGTCTCTTGAGTGTAAAATGTCCACCAAAAACTTTTTTTTTACGGTGAAGAAACACGATGGGCTTTATAGTCCTGTTTTAAAAGCCTTTCCATTAAATTAACTGCCAAATAAACTGATTAGCGGAGCGCTATAACTCCACTATTCACAGTGTGTGTGTGTGTGTGTGTGTGTGTGTGTGAGAGAGAGAGAGAGAGAAAGAGAGAGAGAGGATGGAAAGTGAATAGTTCCCGTTGCAAAACTGCTTGAAGGATACACTCACTGTTGATGCATTAATTATTAAAATGTGATTAATTTATTATTAATTCATTGGGTAATTGCCCTGATATTAAAATAGATCATTTTAATAATAAATACCAAAATACTTCATTTTAACCACTTTCATCAGAAATTCCAAAAACACGTCGAGCCCTCCACTCTGATCAATAAACTCCAGATCAATCACACACTGGTCAATCAGAGCAGAACTCTGTGTTACAGCTAATTGTAAGTGCCTCACCTTTTGTCCATTTTTCTCAGTTTTCTCCTTTTTGCTCGTTCCTGTCATTCTTTCTCTTATTATTTTCTTCCTCTCCTCTCACTGTATATTTCAGACTTCCTCTGCCCTAACCTTTTTCCCTCTCTCCTGGCTCTCTCTAATTTCTCCTTTTTCCCCATTATTCATCACCTACTTTCTTTCTTTCAGTCTCACTTCTCTCGCTGTCTTTCTCCTCCTTTTTGCTTTTTTTTTCTTATTACTCTTACTGTTCTTGTAGTTTTCTCTCTCTCTCTCTCTCTCTCTCCCTCTCTCTCTCTCTCTCTCTCTCTCTCCTTAAATCGTTTATAGCAGTTTTGGCTCCATCCACAGTAATTTCTTGGACTTTCTTGGACAGCAGTGTGCTGTGTGTGTGTGTGTGCGCGTGTGTGTGTGTGTGTGCATTTCCTGAATCATTGTCTTCAAAGTTTACTGAAATCATTTAAACACACAAACACACACTCTGCTGTTCTGTAGAAGGATTTCCCTTCAGGAGAGGCCTGAGGAAGCAACTGTGTTCAAACAATACATCAGACAATATGGCATCACTTTTTAAAAGTCTCTTTTTGGTTCATCTGATTCTTTTTCAGTTTTTTGTCTAGTTGATTATTTGCCCCACTGTTCAGTCAACCTCCAGTTCTTCTCTTTTAACCTTTTTCTAATCAGTCATGCAATTGTTGTTCTTGTTTTTCATATCATTATTAATTTTATATCTGAATTTTAGTGGTACTTCGAGCTCATTTGGTAAAAATCCAACTCTTCCAATTCTGTCTTATATTCCCCCCACTGCGCTTGTATGCAAAATTTTGATGGACGATCAGGGAGATTTTGGGGTTAAGTCTCCATAAATGAATGGGGAGAGAAAGCTATTTTCTTCAGATAAAGTTGCCTCCATTACTTCGTGCAACCAAAACCAGCAAAGTTCTCAAATTTTTTTTCAGTGAAAAAATATGACACCGGTTCCAAATTGGCAACAGAAGGCTCTGACACCAGAGCAGTTGAAAAGAGTTTTTCTTTTCATTTTTGGTGAAAAGTGGGGAAATTGCTAGAAAATGGATTTTCTGCTGAACTTCCGCTTTAAGGTTGTCTGTCTCTGACCTCACACTGACCTGTAATTAGGGGGAATTGGTTTCAGATAAAGCACACACAAACACAGTCATCACACACACACACACACATAGCCAGCAGGGACAGGCTTGCTGGTGTGTGTGTGTGTTGATGACGGAGGTAAAAATATCTCTCTGCCTACGCAACGTTGTTCATCTTTTACAGGAAACGCATACTTTTGAGAAATGTGTACATGTTGTCTAACAGTGTGTGTGTGTTGTGCAGGTAACACCCTCATTCGTGCGGTAGCGGCAGTGTGTATCCAGCAGAGGGAGATGTGTTGGAGGAGTATATCCGTTCTCGGCCTGCTGCTGCTGCTGCTGCCTCTTCACCATGCCGTCAGTTTCCCTGAGGACATCGTCCCCCTGGACACTGTGGACAGACACTGTGAGACACACGCACACACACACACGGACAAATAAGGTTTCGAAATAATAAGGGAAATGATGTGCATATTTATGCCAGGAAACCATTACATAACACCATAAATCCATTATTAAACCAATTCACCTCTATTATCCAGAACATGTCAAGTGGTGCAACCACCAAATTATGTAACGTACACTTTATTTTATTTACCACTGCGGAAAACACTTGCTCACTTTTGTTTTTGAGCTCAAGGTTAATGTTTATGGCAATACGAATAAACATTATTGCCATAAACAATAAACAAGTTTTCCTGAAGTCGCACCACCAGTCTGTGATGACCTGTGATGGGGCTACTAGCCTTAGCTTTCACCATGAAGGTCACTTGGGGTCATCTTTATGATGTAACAACCTGCCCATTCTTACAAAAAAGTATGTCAGAATAAAAGTGCTTTGCGGTCGGTTGCACCACATGACGTTTTGAGTACATAAGAAATTACAGACGTTTCTTCAACCTTTTTTGCAACATGTTATGATATTAAAGAATATTGAAGCTTGTTTATTTATATATTTTTAAATGATTAAATACCCTATTTCACTAGTTCTGCACATGTTGGTAGACGATTGCACCACAGATGAAAGCTAGCAGTCTATTCTATCGCATTAACGTTGCTAGCAATGTTAAAACAGTTGAAGCCTATTCAACCCTGATTACACAGAAAAAGCTATTCCTTACAGTGTGAGCTTTTAATCTAAATATGTGTATGGTGATTTATTCTGAGGTTTCTCAATGATGTTTCCTCATGTTATATGAGCTCAAAGGTATTGTAGGTTGCTAATAGTCTGCCGATCAGCTCCCAAACACGATCACTGTTTCTAAGTTAAAGGGTTTAAAGGGTATATTTATCGTCAGTGCTAATGTGGCTACGTATGAACAGAAGCTGGTTGGGCAGGTAAGCGCGCAGTGAGCGTTTTTGGCCGGATCTTTTTGTAGTCCCAGATTAACAGATTTTGAACGGAGAGTCCACACAGTGTAAACAAGGCTTAACCTGGAAAGTCTTCTTGGAAAATCTCTCCTGTTCATCCCAGACCGGAGTCTGCACTCGCTCCACATCTTTACGCAACATCCAGGCGTTTTTTTTCCTTTATTGTTTCCGGCAAAAAATCTAGATCAGATGTCTTTATCATTTTGTAAACTCCAACCTGAGCCTCCCTGATTTTGCAGGCCGCTGGTGATGCTGACGGCAGAATTCGTCTCTGAGGACATTTAACTTGCAGCTACTCGACACCCTGCAGCAGAAACGCAGCTAATAGTCAAAAACGCTGCAGCACAGATCGGTCTAATCAATACCCTGCAGTACAAACGCAGCTAATGACTCAGTGTCTTGCAACGCAGATACTGCTAACCAATGCCTTCCAGGACAATTGCAGCTAATCAATATCCTGCACTACTGATGCAGTTAATCAATAACCTGCACTGCTGACACAACCAGTACCCTCCACTACTGATAGAGATAATCAATACACAGCATTATTGACACAGCTAATCAATACACAGCACTACTGACACAGCTACTCAATACCCTGCAATGCAACTGTAGCTAACGTGGCCAGTACCCTGCAGTATAGGTGTGGCTGTAACTCGGGTATCTAGAACCGCTGTCCTGAGGATCTGTGTTATGTTTTCCAGACTCCCGTCAGTATCCGGTGTTCCGGGGTCGGCCGTCTGGAAACGAGTCGCAGCACCGGCTGGACTTTCAGCTGATGACGAAGATACAGGACACGCTCTTCATCGCGGGCAGGTAAGACACCAACCACTCACCAGGCCACTGGAGAACCTGCTGTAGCATGAAATACTTTTAAGTCATATTTGTGTACATTTTCACTTGAAATATGAATGTCACAGAACATTACATGACTTATAATTTGTCATATATGGCACCTAATGTGACATAACATATTTTAAGTCGTATTTAAGTCAAAAATAAGTCACATAATAGTGGGGTTGGAGAGGTCAGGAGTGGGCCATGTTCCCAAACCTCTCCCACTCAGTTTGTAGGAAATGAACTGCAGGATGTCTGTATCTCTGCTCTCATTTTGAGAACGTTGATGAGTGAAAGGACAGTGTGAACTGCATCAGTGGGCAAACTGGGCAAACTGACAAACTCTCTTTCTCTCTCTCTCCCACTCTCTTCCAAATTTCTCCTCTGTTCTTCATGAACAGGGATCAGGTGTACTTGGTGAGTCTGAGGGAGTCATATAGGAATGAGATCATTCCCTACAGGGTGAGTTTGTCCCACTCATCTTTACAATGAATGGTTTTATCAGTTTTTATTTGTCCGCGGCGTTAAGAGTCGGACATAAATGGCATGTGTGCCATGTGGCTGTGTCGTTGCAGAAGCTGACGTGGAGGTCAGGGCAGGCGGACCGAGAGACCTGCGCCATGAAGGGAAAACACAGAGTGAGTGACCTTAACTGACCTTTACCAGACACCAGAACAAAACCTGATTCACCCTGCAGTGCTGTAAGCATCCCTGTCTCTCTCCCTCCCTCTCCTTATGTCTCTCTCTTTCTCTCACTCTCTCTCTCTCTCTCTCTCTCTCAGGACGAGTGCCATAACTTTATTAAAGTCCTGGTTCCCAGAAATGATGATCTCGTTTTCATCTGTGGCACAAACGGCTTCAACCCTATGTGCCGTTACTACAGGGTAACTGCTTACACACACACACACACACACACACACACACACACACACACGCTCACAAACACTACCAGCTAAATGCACTTACTGTCTTCACCGAAACATAAATAATAACAATAGCACTAAGTAGTAACATAATAAACGGAAGAGTGAGCTAACAGACTCTGTTTTTGTGCAGATGAAAAAAAGTTTAAACACACACTCACATCCTCTCTCGCGCTCTCTCGTTCTTTCTCTCTGTGCTTCTGTGTTGTGCTATTGCACTCTATATGAGTTAAAGCCCTATTGTGTGTGTGTGTGTGAGAGAGAGCTTCAGCTGTACTTTCACTGTTCACAAAAGATAACAGTACACTCTCTTGCCCTTTTACCTACTTTTTCATTCTCCGTCTATGTTTTACTTATTTTGCTGTCTTTCTCTCTCCCCTCTCTGTCTTTCTTTCTTCATTTTACCTGCTTTTTCCATTCAATCTCTATTTTCTGTCTTTCTCAATCTCTCTTTCTGTCTCTCTCTCTCTCTCTCTCTCCCTCTCTCTTTCTCTGTCTGCCCCCCCCCCTCTCTCTCAGCTGGATAATCTGGAGTTTGATGGTGAAGAGATCAGTGGGTTGGCACGATGCCCATTTGATGCCAAGCAGACCAACGTTGCCCTGTTTGCGGGTAAGTGTGTGTGTATGTGTGTGTTTGTGTGTGTGTATGTGTGTAATAAGCCGGGTGATGAATGACTCTCTTAGGCTTTGTGGAAGGCTTTTGGAAAAATATTAAAGTTTAGCTTCATCTCACATATAAATCACCATCGTTCTCTTTCGCTCTCTCTCTATCTCTTTCTCTCTTTCTCTCTCTCTCTATCTCTCTCTCTCTCTCACACACACACACACACACACACACACACACATACACACACATCCTGGCACGGCCACACAAACACACCACCTCCTCCCTGCACAGTGTGGATGTTTAAGAGCCCTAAATTAGTGCCATTCAGAAGAAGTGGGAAAGTGTGTGTGTGTGTGTGTTTGTGTGTGTTTTATTTGAGAAAAAAGTACAGCGTGTTCAGATCTGTGCATGTGTCCCCATCATTATGCTTGTGGAATAAATGTTTATTGAGTTACATTAAAAGTAATGAAATATAAATAATAAATGCTCAGTTAATAAAAAATTTACGATGGAATCCCTTATGACCTATTATCACAGTATTTTTCATGTTTTGGATGGTGACAGTTTCATAACTTTTTCCAATGAAAAATCACTGATGAAGTATGTTAGTAAATGTCAGAAGTGCAGGATAATGAAAACACATGTCTAAACTCTATAAGTGAATAAACAATAATACACTATTATTACTATTATTATTATGATTATTATTATTATCCCAGTATGCTTATATTATGAACTAGATTTGTATTTCAGGAGGGAAGAAAGGCACTCGCATGGCATTAAAGTATAAGTATCATAAAGTAATATTTGTTTGGATAGAGTGCTAAAATCAAAAAGATAATAGGAGAGTGAAGAAAAAAAAGAATGAAAGAAAGAAAAGAGAGGTGGGCATGGATGGGAGGACAATAAAGGGCCTGTTAAGCGTTTTCACATCGAGGCCAAGCCTGTGATCTAACGTCACTGTGTGTGTGTGTGTGTGTGTT
Organism: Bryconaethiops microstoma; assembly: GCA_037577275.1. Classification (NCBI taxonomy): domain Eukaryota; kingdom Metazoa; phylum Chordata; class Actinopteri; order Characiformes; family Alestidae; genus Bryconaethiops; species Bryconaethiops microstoma. Next base: position 20,137,725 of record JBBJLS010000018.1, read on the forward strand.
AGATGGAAAGCTGTATTCAGCTACAGTAGCGGATTTCCTGGCAAGTGATGCAGTGATATACCGCAGTATGGGAGACGGATCAGCTCTCCGGACCATCAAATACGACTCCAAATGGTTAAAAGGTAACACACAAACATACATACGTACACACACACACACACATACAAAAACCCATCCAACAATCTGGGTCACCACTCAGACCCATAAACCTGCATCAAACATTCAGATCCGGTCAGTCCTGATAATACTCTCTTTGGCTTTTTCTCTCTCTCTCTCTCTCTCTCTCCCTTCCTTCTCTGTCCCTCCCTCTCTTCCCCCTCTCAGAGCCACACTTTCTGCATGCGGTGGATTACGGGAATCATGTGTATTTCTTCCTCCGAGAGATTGCAACGGAACACAACAACCTGGGGAAGGTATGTATCACACCAAGCCCAACCCCTGCTCCAGACTCCACCCACTAGTGTGCTCCACTGTTGCCAGGTTGGAGAAACTATGTCCCATTCAGCCTAGTGAAGAACATTCATCAGTGTGACTGAATTACAATAACCAGCAACTTAACACCATCAACAACAACAAAAACAGCAGCAATAATAATAATAATAATCATCAGCAGCAGCAGTAACAAGGGATGTGTGATTAGTAGAATCAGTGTTTCAATGCGTAGCTTCACAATGTTTCAATGCGTAGCCTTCAATGCGTAGCTTCACACTGTTGTGATCCGGTGTTCCAACACTGAGCATTTTAACAGTTTTAACTGCTGATCAACACTGCAGGTTAATGGAAATTCAGGATTACAGTCGATACACCATTGCCTTTATACTTTTATACATCTGACAGTCCAGCAGTAACTAAATCACACTTAACCCACGCTAATGCACCAACAGACTGATGGAGCAAGCAACGTGCAGGAAACGAATGCGAAGCCTTCATCTGTCATCTCATCTTTCCTTGCTGACCTGCAAAGCAGCTTGTGTTCTTTATTCTGTAATATATTAAAATATGCTGTTTCTCTCTCTCTCTGAAGGCTGTGTACTCCAGGGTCGCTCGTATCTGCAAGAACGATATCGGAGGTTCTCAGCGTGTTCTGGAGAAACACTGGACATCGTTTGTGAAGGCACGGCTGAACTGTTCCGTACCTGGAGAGTCTTTCTTCTACTTCGACGTCCTTCAGGCCATCACAGATATCATCGACATCAACGGTGTGCCATCTGTCGTGGGCGTATTTACAACACAGCTGAACAGGTAAACACTCCTCACCCAGCACCTGAGCCGAGCTGACCGCCTTCTCAGTATTTCAGGCTGGTTTACATGGGTGTCCTTATTACACAGACCAGGAGTCTGGGCCCAATTAAAAATGAGCGTTTTTACAAGAAAACATTAGAAATACTGAAAACTAAAGTGGTATTCAATATTCTATAGTCTAGTAACACATTTAGTCACAACAACATAAACTATTGGTTTTATATGTCAGGTCTGTCTTTAGTGACGACCTGTGTGGATCATGAAGAAAAGAAAAGCATCACTGCAGTATCATGTCACACAATTCCTCCTGGTTTGTGGATATAAAATGTCATTCTTCAATAGGACAATGATTCCAATCATTCTTCAAAATTGTGCCAAAATTATATCCAGTCCAAAGAAAAGCAGGTCTGTAGATGGCCTCATTGATTGGTTCTTTGGTTATTTTTAAACTAGCATGTAGGAACCAGTGAAGAATCAGTGAGGTGGAATAAATTTCTGATCCCCCTTCAGTATCCCAGGCACGGCAGTGTGCGCCTTCTCCATGCCGGACATTGAGAAGGCTTTCCGCGGACGCTTTAAGGAGCAGAAAACCCCTGATTCTGTCTGGACGCCCTTCCCTGAGGAGAAGCTGCCCAAGCCCAGGTGAGCCACACTAATTGCTCACGGCTAAATAATTAACCTGGGATAATTAGACACGTTGCATATTTAACGGGGTGCGTGCAGCAGCTGTATGTAAGCGGGGGGTTCGTTTACAGGTGCCTGTAGGTGTGTTTTGTGCTGTTCCTGCCGAGTGTGACAGAGTGTGTGTGTGTGTGTCTGTGTGTCTGTGTCCAGACCAGGCTGCTGTGCAGGTCACGGATCAGCAGAGACCTACAAAAGCTCCATCGAGTTCCCGGATGAGACACTGCAGTTCATTAAGTCTCACCCACTGATGGATGCCGCCGTTCCCTCCATAGGAGACGAACCATGGTTCACCAAGACCAGAGTCCGGTCAGAACCCAAATTTACTGAAATTACATCACCTCTCCAAGCCATGACCCGACCTGTTGACCTATCTAATAATGCCTTAGGGCCACTTGAGTGGACCAATGGCAGCCATAGCATAGTGACACAGCATACAGAAAAATAGAGACACACGATATGGACAAATGATTAGTATTGTGATTTTACTGTGACATATTATTACTGCAGTTCTTTTCAATATTTTAAAGGGCCCATATAATCACTTTTCTGGAATTGATTACTCTGAAACTTCATATAATCACTTTTCCAGAAGTGATTATTCATATTATTACTTACCTGGAAATGATTAGTATGAACCACATAAGGGCGTGAAGATTAGCGAACATGGAGGCTTTAACAACTTCAGGTTGCTTTAATATTGAAACGTTTTGCAGGTACAGACTGACCACTCTGGCCGTAGACAACGCCACTGGCCCCTTTAAGAACTACACAGTGGTGTTTATTGGCTCGGAGGGCGGCGTGGTCCTGAAGGTCCTTGCGAAAACAACAGCGCTGTCACTCAATGAGAGTGTCCTGCTGGAGGAGATTGATGTCTTCAACCAGGGAAAGTAAGACCAGCTTTTCAGTTTTTCCTTCTCTCCACGTACTTTTATCTCTCTCTACTCTCCGCATAAACACCACTTTCAACAGGATCGGTCCCTCACACCCACAGCAACACCACTCTCAGACTCACAGGTCTTGACCCATTTTTTATTTTTTCATTTTTTTAAATTCATTTTTATGCAGCACCCTAGCAATCACATGATCACCGGAGATTATAAAGCAGCCACTTAGAAACACTCTAACAACAACATGCGATACCACTGAAACCACGTAGCAACACCCTAGAAAATAAACTGCTTAAGCTGCTCAATCACACTTTCTTCTTAAAATGAACACTATATTGTTATTGAACACTATGAACACTATATACGATGCAGGTTTTATTAATTAGTATTGTTTGTATATTCATTCAAAGTTCCTGACATTGAACTGATTAAGACACAAAAAGAAATGTATATTGTATTTTTTTAATCGAAAGCATGTTCTGTGCCGCTGTGCAGAGTGGCAGTCTTGACAACGTTTCTCTCTCTCTCTCTCTCTCTCTCTCTCTCTCGCTCTCTCTCTCTCTCTCTCTCTGCAGGTGTTTGTCCCGTAATGAGGATGACCGGCGGATTCTGTCCTTCCACCTGGATAAAGACACACACACTCTGTTTGTGGCGTTTTCTAGCTGTGTGGTGCGGATTCCACTGAGCCGGTGTGAGAGACACCGAACCTGCCACAAGTGAGAGCCACACACACACACACACAGGGCAAGACAGGGTAATGTAAAGCTCATCAGTCATCTGCATCAGTCATATCGTCATATTTACCATCATTAAACTGTTTACATAAACACCTTCAAACACAACAACACACACTAACACACACCAAAACACACCATTTCCGACCACTGAACACACCCAGTAGGTGATGTTCTACTGTGTGTTACAAGTTGTTCTACAGTGTGTGTTGCAGATTGTGTTACAGTGTATGTCTGCATGTTACACATTGTGCTACAATGTGTGTTTTGGATTGTGTTGCAGAGCGTGTCACAGGTTGTGTTACAATGCTTGTATGTGTTGCAGGTCATGTTACAGTTTGTGTGTTTTAGGTTACATTACAGTGTGTTACTGTGTGTGCTGCAGGGCAGGTGTCGTACAGTTTGTGTGTGTTACAGGATGTCTTATAGTGTGTGTGTGTGTTTCAGGGCATGTATTGCCTCCAGAGATCCGTACTGTGGATGGATGCCCCATGGAGCCTGTGAGAGAATTCCAGCAGCTATTCAGTAAGTTCTCACACACACATACCTACACACACACACAGCTCTGTTGTTAATGAATGAATGTGTTCACTGTTTCACAGCTTTATTCTTAATGAATAAACAGAGGTCAATGTGCAGGACACTCACCCCCCACCCCCACACTGTCTCTCTCTCTCTCTCTCAGGTCTGGTTTTGAGCAGGATGTTGAGTTTGGGAACACAGCGGGTCTTGGTGATTGTCATGGTGAGTTCGGTGGTTTTTTTCTCAATTCTGCATTAGCTCATACTAGTAACCCCCCACTGCACAAACACACACACACACACACACTTACTGCCACACGTTACTAATGCTGATGTGGAGCATCCGAGCCCTGTCCACTGCAGCGGCTCCAGAGGGGCAGGACTGGAGATTTCTTTATGAACATCGTAGGGCATTTCTTTTTTTGATTTGAGATTTTTTTTCTTCCTTATTTTATGCTGATTTCTTGTTCCTTTAATTCCTTTAGAGTTTTTGACTACTGCTTCAGCGCCAGGTTTCAAATCATATGGCGACCCAACGTCTGGTCAGTTTCCTTTACTCCAATGTTTTCTTTCCTTGAGTTCAGCATTCTCTCGCTCTGCGTCCTGCACTGCTGCCATTTAATCCCCTCACCACACCGCTTCTTCATCATCATCTTCATCTTCTTCTTCTTCTTCACCACCTCTACCATCTCCAGGGCTTTGGTTCTTCAGGCTAAAGAACCTTTAAACATCTCTCACTTGTTGCTACTTCGTCGTTCTTTCTTTCCACCTTTATCATCACCTGCATGACTTGTCATCACCGGGCCTCTCTCCCACACCCTCCCCACTTCTCCTTTTTCCTGTTTTCTGGAGGATATTCCCTCCATCTCCCCCTTTCAGCCGGTATTGTGTCTCAGGGATTCATGTCCTTCCGGAACCTGATAAGGCTTTTGTTAGCATAGCGTCATTAGCAGCTTCCTAAAAGTAGTGATAGATTGCAATAGTTCTGAAAAAATTGAATATCCTTGCCCCAACCTCTGATGTAGTCAGTCAGCCGAGACCTGCTTGGCGTCTGAAGTTTGCTAATACTGAAGCTAAGAGGCTAAAAATAGCTGGAATAGTCTTATTTAAATGTTTTATAGTCAATAGTAGAGCAGCACGATATTGACAAAATATCAGTATTGTGAATTTAGTGCTTCATTTTGTTGTTGTGATTCCTTTCAAGATATTAAATGAGCCATTTTATCAGTTTTCTAGAATTAAGAAGAAGAATTATTGCTTCAAATGGCATGTTCACTCCTCCCATCCATACAGCCCATATAAGGTACAAAACAGCCCATTTACAGTTTTTGTGATGTCACAAAATACATTTAAATATATTTTCTTATTCTGACTACAGCAGTTTAGCCTCATCCATTCATGTAGCAACACGATTAAAAATGAGACTTTTGTTGCATTACATGAAGACTTTGACTTATCAGAACACTCAGTAACTTACCTGGAGCTGTAATTGGTCACCCTCACAGAAACACTGTGACTGGTTAGAGGCTCATTTGCATATTCCAGGTTTGTTCAATGTCAGTATTGCAGGGACAGATATCGCTGTAACAATTAATAGACAATGTATTGTGTAGCCCTAGACAAACATTATGTCATCCAGGGCAACTAACTACTGCTCACATAGCAAGTTAAATTAGCCTTGTAGCCTTGAGGCAAACTTAAGAAACCAGGCATGTCTCGGCCAAACAACTGCATTTGGGGGAAGTTTTGATTTGAGATTTTTGACTGAACTATCGCTTTAAGGAAGCCAGTGTCAGGTCCCTGTCCTGGGGGTCCGACCCTGCGAGCGCTGTGCTGTGCCTGCCACCTGTGCCATTTGTGAATAATGTGTTTGTCGCCACAGACATGAAGTTACCAGCACCGTCGGTCACGCCGTCTGCCGCCTCAGGGCCCGTAGAATCACCCCAAACCGTTCCCTCTCTGCCTCCCACACTCTTTGGCTCACGGAAATTTGTTCTCGGAGGAGAACCAGACACCCCCCTATCGTTCCCAGGGGTGCTGGAGGGTAAGGCCTACATGGGAGCAGTGCTGCACTGCTGCATGGAAATCTGGGTAATACGCTGCCTGTTCAACAGTTTGGCGATGCCAAGCTTTTCAGAATGTCTTTACTGCAATAACCTAACATCACAAAGCAGGTTTAATTTGAGGAGAGTATCACACGCAAAAATGTCTGTGACTGTGACAAAAAAACAAACTACAGTACTGCGTCTTGAGCCATTCCTCATTTCTTTGTATCCAGACTTTCTTGTATTTTTTACGTGGTCTTGAGGACCAGTTCTCCAGGCTTCCTTTAGGACTTTCAAAGACTCTCATTTTCATTCCAGTCCCTGAACCTGACCAGTTTCAGAGGAATGTTTTTTTAAGCCACACAGTGACCTACGTATGAATCATTCAAGCAGAACAAAGACCATCTAACTTAAGTCCTGAACCAGTGAAGAAACAGAAGTAGATGATTCCAGATGATCAGGCGGTGATCAGTATACTGGTGGTGCTGAATGCTGAGTGGCTGGAACTCCTTTATCTAGGCACCTTGTAGCTTTAGGTACTTTACAGCCTGTTGCAGTAAAACATTTGTTCCCATTTCCTTACTTTAATCTACTCAATATTCCCTAGATAAGACAGTCTGACAGGCAGAAAATAGTATTTTGTACCAACAAAGGGATTCAAAGAAAAATATGAAGAATTTAGGGGTGGACAATTGCACAGTACTGTACACTCTGATAATTTTACCATGAACACCTACTCCACAGGTGCACATGTTATGTACACACTGACTGACTGTAGCCCAAGTATTGATGCACAGTTAATCGGTCACATTTCATCTGACCCTGTTAATCAACTTAAATCAGGGCTGGTGAGCTCAGAACCTTAGATTTAAAGCTAAAGTTGGGACTGCTTAATATAAGATCGCTTGCTCCTAAACCATTTTTGTTAATGAAATAATATCTGATCAGAATCTCGATGCCTTACGTCTTACAGAGACCTTGATCAGACCTGATGAGTTTGTTGCTCTAAATGAGGCCATACCTCTAGGCTACAACTATCTACACAGTCCTAGACTAAACAGTAGAGGGGGAGGCACGGGAACCACATATAGAGGTGTCCTAAGTATTAATCAGAAACATCTAGATACAAATAAAACCTATTTCTCCCTAATTACTGTCTACAGGCCACCAGGGCCATATATACAGAGTTATTACAGGAATTGAGTTGTTTCCTAGCAAATTTAGCAGTACACATCAATAAAATAATCACTGTTGGTGATTTTAATATCCACTTTAAAATAGAACAGGATCTATTGAAATCTGCATTGGCCTCAATTCTGGATACGGTTGGCTTTACTCAGAATGTAACTGGTTCTACTCACTGCTGCGGTCGCACTCTTGATTTAATCTTGACTCTTGGTACTAATGTGGATAACATAGCTATTCTTCCTCGATCCACTGTAGTCAAAGATCGCTACCTCATTAGATATGAGGATTAATCACAATCTAAAGACACGCCCCTGCCCTCATATTAGTCGTGACGTAACATCCACCACAGGTCATAGTTTTATTAAAAACCTCTGGTCCAGCAGACTTAGATGACCTAACTGAACGCTTGGAGAGCTCTCTATCTATCCACACTAGATATTAGCGCACCTCTAAGATGTAAAAAGTGCAGAAAGAATATACAGCTCCAGGAAAAAATAAGAGACCACTGCAATTTATTTTTAAATCAGCATCTCTATGAGTATGACAACCATTCCATGCCAGTGT
>JBBJLS010000018.1:20153770-20167579 GCA_037577275.1 Bryconaethiops microstoma
TTAGTTATTAACTCTTTTTACATAAGGTGGCATTTGTGTGTGGACAGCAAAGAAAGAATTTCATTGCACAGAGAAAACGTCACTTTTGTTTTTTCTGTACATATGACAATAAACGCTTTGAAACTTGAAAACTTGAAACAGCCCCAAAATCACGGCTACGGGGGTCAAACCAGCCAAAACTTCTGTCGGAGCCATTTTTACTATTGTGGGTTTTATTTTTATTAAGCCATGCAATGAAAACCTAACCCAACAAAACTCCACTGAAATGTATCTTCAGCCCAGACAGACAGTAGTGCTTGTACTTTGGACATCACCAGTTCATTTGTATCTCCATTGCTGTTTTTTGGCACAGACAGTGAAAAAAAAGCAATGGCCTCTTTCCACGATGTCATGACGTTTCAACCAATCAGAACGCAGTGATGGAGTCAACTCAGCTGTGACCCACTTTCGGCCCTGCCGTCGAGCAACTCAGGTTCAGCTCGGGCACTGGTCACTATTCAGAATGGAAAAACATTTGTTTACACTACAGCACGATCCCTTGTGAAATTGGAAAAGCACCACGAGTCAATACAAAATACAAGACTGGAAACTGGACCCAAGATGCCAATGTGAAGACCTCGGGCATTTTGTAACCCAATTTGTGAGTCACCGGTGCTGTGCCTGCAGCACTTTCAGCAATACTGATAAAACCAGAGGTTATAAAAGTTAGCTGATCAATAACACCCTTAAGCTCAACCCACTCATTCAAGACAGACTGTACAGAAACCAACAAAAAATACCTTCTAAAGATCAATCAGACCCTAAAAATAGAGCGCGCACTGAAGGTGACAGGATTATCAGATCAAATTCAGACACCTCCTACCCAGAAAAACGATTTGTGATCATTTCACATAACTTACGCTTTACATTAATACTACTTTTTAACTAATTCAATATTAATTGTATTAAAAGTATTTTAAACTGAGTTTACATAATAGTTGTTATATACTACAATAATTTAAAAGAAGAAATGAGAACTGGAGACACGTGAGGGGATAAATAAAAGCCCACAACAGAAAGGCTGAGGCTTTTCTTACGGGGTAACTGGGACTGTTTATCAGCTGCGCGGAAATCATCTCCTGGCACCGACTTTTCGTCCTAAAAGAAAACACACATCAAAAATATTTTTAAAAATTCACAAAACAAAAGCACTGCTGACTGAAGAAGATTTACTCACCATTTTAACATGCATCGGTCTGTCAAACAGCATCTGGCCATTAAACATGGCTGTTTGTTACAGTTAAAGGAGAAACAATAACAAGCTCTCACACACAGTCACACATGTGCAGGTGGATCCACTACAGATCCAATCAAAATGTTTTATTCTGATTGGAGTCATTAACTAATATTTATATGTTTATAGCTAATCAAGACTATCGCAGAAAATATCAACCTTCTATTGACTCATGACATCAGAAAGTGTAAATGTGTATTATTACACTCCTACAAGAGTCTCGCCTACTATATAAACAGCCCAGAACTGGAAGAGGCCTAAATAGGACTGTTTAAGGTATAAACAGTGTGGTTCGAAGTCGGTTCGGTTGGAGAAACTCACTAGCTCCAGAACTGTTCACAGCGGATGTGAAGGGAACCAGACATATGCCTCTAAAAGAAAGTTATTCCATGAACTGGTTATGGTTGCGCCACCTGACACCTTTGTTCTACCAGAGATTTTGGTCCTAGATCTAAACCAATTCATGGTGGAGGGATACATGGAGGGCATCATGAGGCAAAACAGTCCCCAAAGAAAACTAATTTAGTTCAGATTCACTGTTCTAGCATCACCTAAACACTCACACACATGGAGCTTGTGTTGGAGACGTCTGGTTCCATTCACCGCTATAAAGTGAACGCCTTGACATCAGAACCAACAATTTATTTAGGTATTTCGGGGGAATGAATGTGAAATCGGCCTTTCATCTGCCACATTTGGCTTTGACGATGCTCTGATCATTAGGATCAGTTTTCTTGCCCCTCAGTGAACAGAAACAGAGTGCGCAAAGGATACAGATGGCCTGCACAGCCTCCAGCGGCTGCTCGAATGTGACGGTACCCATTCCTCTGCTCTTTCCGTCTTTATCCTCCTTCACATCCGCCCTCTTCACCATGCCAGCCATGCTGAACACCTCCTTCAGCTTCTTCCAGCCCACCTTAAAATCCAACTAGACACAGAACACAACACAGTCAACACACACACAAAAAGGAAACTCCTAGGAGGAAACTAATGAGCTTTATGAAAGTTCAGAATTGGGGAACTTAAACTCTGACAGCAGGAGCAGAGACACAAAAACAAAGCAACAAGCTCTACGACAGCTGAAGAGCTATAAAATTAATAAAAAAATTGACTGGATTAATCAGTGCCTTATCTACCGTAAATAATATTAATTTAACAAACATTTCTGTCTTAGAAAAAACAGCTATGGTGACAAGAAGGAGGGAGTCAAGACTAAGGAATGGCACAGTTTACCACCTACTACAATGGTCACGGCCAATATCACTGCTTAAAGTCCCTATAATTCAACAGGATACACTAACTACTTATTTTACTTACATATTGTAGAATCAAATTCATATAGTAAGGCATTTTATGGAGTAATACTTGCCCTCACCGGGGCACCTTGTACACAAACTGGGGCACTTAAATATTTCACAAAATACACAAAAATATTTAATCATACACAACATATTAGATAGCATCTAATTTGACAAGTAGTAATTTATGATTTTTTTTTATTCACAAACTATTTCGATAACTAGGAGTGTAATAATACACTCATGACTCAGTTTGAAAGATGATTTAGGGCTTTCAGCATGATTCATTCATCATATTTTCAACAGTAAAACAGGTCAATATTCTCACAATATTCAGATTGAAATCTGAATGGAGAAATATTCAGTTCTGGGACAGTTCATTAACGACATGTATGATGAATGTGCTGGACTTCAGAACTTCCTCCGTGGAGTGTCAAGTTTTTTGTTTCGTTCCTCTTGAAGCCCTGTATTTTTATTACAGTAAATTACTGTATTTACCCCACTTATATCAAAAAAAAAACAGCACATACCAAAGAAATGTTATTTTGACTATGATATAGTTCATATTGTTCATGTCTTTGTGTGCCTGTGCAGTTGTGGCATTAGCGGTCATTCTGATTCTAACTACGGTCACTTCTACTAAATATGTTCGATTTTGTTTATACTTCACAGGTTCAAATTGCCAAAACATCAGTAAAGCTATGTTGACCTGAAAGAGAAATTGTGTTCTTACATTGGCCACAAAAACGGTGGAGCCAAGGCGCCCGGCCTGGAGCGCACTGATAATGTCAGGGGGTATGTTGGGGTTGTTGGCGATGGAGGGAGGCACACTCATCCCTGTCGGACCCACGTCCTGCCCCCTGCCCCCAGAGTACATTCCCCCGGAGCGCTGGAGCACCCGCCGGGCATGCTCTCCATCAGGGTCCTGTAAAAAAGACAGACAAAACATTTGTAACCCAAAGGTTGGGCAAAATGATCAAAAACCAGCAGTTGTTCAGAAATGCGTGTAGTTAAATATATTAGTCAGACAACAGTGTCATACAGCATAGAGAAACTTAAACACGTCTTCATAAAGAAGTGTGCAGAAGACGCTTGCAAAAAAGGAAACTCAGCAAATATAGTATTTCCTGACAAAAGACTGAACAAAACACAAATAATGGTAGCTGGGTCTCTTTCAGGAAGAACTATTCAATTCACCAAATGGTGATATTTTAATGACATGGTTTTGCTATTTCATATGACACTACTAGCTTAATAATGAATGTATCCATGGTTAATAATAAAAGTGTTCTTTGGGGCAAAGCCTTCATGGTAAGTGCAGTGGATAACCTCATTGCCGTCCAAGCATGAGGGGGGAATTTGATTTCTACCTTGTGGTTCACACCACACTACAGCACCATTAAAATAAAAATATAGTAATTAGTGATGGGCACATTAACACATATCGCGCTCCCATTACTTTTGTCCATATATTATATACAATATGGACAAAGGTATTGGGACACCTGACCATTACACCAACAGGGACTTTAATGACACTGCATTTAGATACATAGACTTTAATATGGAGTTGGTCCCCCTTGCAGCTGATATAATGGTTCGCCCCCAGACCCCAACGCTCTAGCCTCTGAGGGCAAATAGTCTATAACAAACTAGATAAAACGTGAATACCCTACAGTGGCAAATAGCTTTGGTTTTACATTTAATTATATTAATGTTTAAGCTGAGATTTTCAAGAAACATTTGAACTGCAGCTGTGTAACTGTGTTAAAGGGAAACTGCTTTTAAAAAGCTCCTTATTTGTTGAGTGTTTGCAAACCAAATGCTAAAACACTTTTGTTCATATAGCAGTACTTTAAAAATAAAAGTGCAGAATACACTACTTTTGAATACATTATTTAATTTTGCATATAACAATGTGATCTCAGAAAACCATGCGGTTAATCCCAATTAAAACATTTTAACTGTTGCCCAGCATTAACAGTAATACAATTATATTTCATGTCTGCCACTGCAAGACATCATTTAAAACATTACAAGGAAGAAACATTTTCAGATTTAGCGTATGAGCTAAATCTGATCCCTTATATGGACATGTTAAGATGTCCCGTACCTCTTTGATGTTTAGGGGTCTGCCGCTGAGGTCATGTTTATTCATAACCTCCAGAGCTTTCTTCACAAACTCCTCATCTTTGAATTCAACCACCCTAAAAAAGGGGAACATAGTGTTATCTTCTCCTGAAGGACAAGGGAAAGGAGGACATATGCAGAACGTACTAGAAGTTTCTCATGGGTGGAACTCCCGCTGCCTTTTGCATTTTTCTGTAGACACTCTCAATCAGTTGTTCTTAAGGTAGGACACTACAGGCAGAAATGATGGTTTTGATCATATAAACCGTTTCAGATATTTGGATAAACAGCATCCATAAGATGTTTTTATTCTTAAAATGTGATCATTCATATATGTTTGTCTGTACTCCTGTTTATCTGCATTTTTTTTTTATTTACCACCATTAAAGAAGAATTAGCTCCACCCACACTCAGCAGAATCATGTGTAACAGCATAATTTCCTACCATATTCTGATGAACATTCCAAAATAATTTCCTAATAGGTCACTCACTGCCAAATTTAAGACTGATTTTGTACTAATATGATCTGTTATTCCTATATATTGTTAAAGTACACAATGCTCTTAATTAACAGTAAAAGTGCGATTTCAATAATGTAATTCTGCGTAATCCTCACTCTGGAGTGTCTTCACATAGAAATAACCATTTTAATTTTAATTCCATCATTCAAAGGCTGGATTTTTGGTTTTTTAAAGATATGAAGATGCAGTTTACTAATAATCAGATACCAGAACTTTCTTCTTGTGCACAAAAAAGCTGGACAGCACAGCTGACTGAGAGTTGCAACATCACTGTTGCTTAGCAACAGGGATATGTAGCCTGAAAGTCAAAAATGCAGTAAGAGCCTTTCCAGAAATTTAAAAACAAATTTCAATGCTGTGCAAAAGTCCTAACCCCTTAATTTCTTCAAATTGTGCTTCCAAAGAGACAGACGACAGTCTGTTTTTAATTTAGCGTACGGAACAATTCTCCAATCGTCCCAAAGTGCTTTCAAAGACTCGTTTGGAACCAGTGAAACTGGTGCAGATGATTCCAGATTTAAGCACACTGCAGCCTGTCACAATAAAACATTTTTCCTCGTTTCTTTCATTTAGTCTACTCAATATGCCAAAGAATACAGTATTTTTGCACCAACAAGGTGATTCAAAGCAAAGTATGATGAAATGAGTGGGCTCAAAACTTTTAAACAGTACTCCAAGTAAAAAAAGTATTGTGTAATAGAAATCTCCTTCCCAGGTATTCACTTACCCACATCCCTGTAGGCGGCGCAGAAGGAATTCACAGGCGGCCACGGAGGAGAATGAAGAGACCAATCAAATTAACATAATCAAATGACAGAAATTAGCTGTTTGATATACTATTGGCCAAATGGAGGGTAGAGTTTAATATTGTAACAGTGTGCTTTATTTAAGTGGGACAATTTATCTGCAATAACATTTATAGACTGCAAAAGAAAATTATGAACATATTAAATAAACAAGGTCAAATGAGGACTCTTTATGCAGGGTGAATGTTAAAATTGTTTGTTTTACCTCCAATTTACAATACATAATCATTACAAGACAATTATGCCAAAACAAGTGGGCCAAATTAAGATTGATCGAGTTTGTGTTCTCAATAGAGTGGAATAAAGAGCATTAATGAAGCACAGAGATGGACACGGTTTAAGAGGAGAAGCTGAAAGATGAGGCAAGTTATACAATAACAGTACAGACTTTAACATACACATTCAGTCTAAGAGTCACTTTATCAAAATTGCCCAAAAATCTTAATAAAAACACCTTGACAGTCATCAGATAAATCATATAATAGCTCCAGACTTGAAACCACAAGATTTACAGCCAAATAAACTGGAGTTTTCTTTAAACATTTTAAAAATGAGTTTTCCCACTAAACTGCAACAAACCATCCCAAGGTCAAAAGTTCAACGTTCATCAGCAGTATCAGACTCTACCCACAAAAATATAATGAGCCTAAAAATCATTCACGGGTTGCATGTCCCCCGTACAACAGTATTAGAGAGTGAAGCCGCGGAGGGCGTTTAAAGCCTCGCGCAGCACAGCAGAGTCGCCAGCACTTACCCTTGACTTTCCTTCAGCATCCTTAAAGAGCTCCACGTATGTAACCTCACCGACTACATGAGACATACAAAAGGGGAAAATACCAAAGAAACACAAACACAAGGCATTTAAAACACCGGTGGTGTCTTCACAGCAGGCCTGGATACAACACTACAGGTAAAAAGAGCCCAGTTAATCACCATCAGCCAAATCTCCGCCCACAACACTACCGTCCCGTCCCATACTGTAGGTTTACACAGACACCAGGCAGCTAAGCAACAACATTCGACTATGGAGGAGTTTCAGGGACAGGGACACAGTTTTCAAAAGCACAGTACTGTTTTAAGGTGACCATCCACCTTTACCATCCTCCTAAAAAGAACATTCCAGTATTGCATGTAGGACACAAACAAATCACATCAATTTTCAAAATCGTCTTTGTCACCTTACAACAGATTCGACAGTATAAAAGAGAGGCTCTGAGGTTACATGTTGGAGCTGATTACAAATACAAAAGCCCAAGAAAGGCATCTTTATCTGGGAAATAATTCAAACCCAAAGCTGGAGTTAAACTCCTCCCAGGAGGAAAGAAGAAACCCTGTCCATGTTTGTGTCACTCAGCTGCAGCTCATCTGCCTAATCCTCTACATTTCACTTCAGATAAGCCCGTTAGGTGGCCGATAGGAGGGAATAGGAGCGAACGTGTGGCGTAAAGCCCTGCAACCGTTACCTTTCTCGCGCATTAGATCTTTAATTGCCTGCCACTTCATATCATAAGGGATATTGCTAATGAACACGCGGTTTCGGTGGCTGGACTTCTTGTCCCCGGATCCCCCATGACGTTCCTTGTATGGGTGGTAGCGGCTGGACTTCCGACCCGAAGACTTTTCCCGGTCCTTCCCATCAGACTTCTCGTTCGAGGTCTCCTCCGACTCACTGGAACAAAGAACAGACGTTTATTAATGCGTTTGTTTGCTTTACCGTATCAAACAGTCCACAAGCCTGTGGAGTGATTCAATTATCAGTGATAACTCAGTATCAGGGAGCACTGGGCATCGATTCAGTATGGATAAAATATTATGCATTAGGCACATCACCACAATACATTGGTTTATATAAATCCAATGACATGTATATAAAAACTTCTCATATCTTTAGTCTGCCAACTTTACAGAAGTTACACATTAACTTCTATACCTTTATCTCCAAAAGAAAAACATTTTAACTTTAAAGTATTTGACACACACCCCTCAGGTGATTAAATTTTGACGACAACAACTGTACATTCTGTTATGAAGAAAGACTTCAGATCACTTATTCTTCTTTTGCTGTTTGTCATTTTTGGGGAATTTTCTGCATTACTGGGCTAAGACAAAAATCTATTTTCTCCTGTTTCCAATAATCACATCTGGAAACAGAGTGGAAGATAAAAGTGAAATTCTTTAGTCTGTTAAATTCTTCATTAGAGAAACCCCTTCTATTGTTTACGAGAAATGGCACAATATTACAAATGTCTCAAATTTGAGGAAGAACACAGCTGAATACTGTTAACTCATATGTATCGTTTATTTATTTTATTCATTATTTTTTTCCTCTCTTTAAAAAGGTTACATTTAGTTTGCATGCTCTGTTTGGTACAACTTTATCATGTACCACGTAGTGTGTATTACCGCAAAAGCTCTTCATCAATTACAAACAATAAATGGGTTTGTAGTAAAGTAAATGTGTTTATAGAGAGCCACAAATCAGAGACACTCAAAAAAACATTCTCTCTTGTTTATAACTATCACTGCCAACTCTGAACCATTCCTACTCTGTTATCTACAGTCTACCAACTGTTCAGCAGTGATCAATCTGCAGCACGGAGCGCAGACTTAGAGAGCACCTTTGTTTTTAATTCATCTAATCCAAGAAGTCTAATTTTAACTGTTAAAGGTGCCGAAGAATCAGTGAATGAATGATGTAGCCAGAATACAGAGATTCATTGAAATGTGTTGATTGTAAAATGACAAACTTAAATCTCTTATTTTCCATATTTGAACAGCATGGAAAGGGGGAAATAAAAGTGCCATTAAAAATCTTATTCACAGTCTTTAGAATTCCTAAAGGGTGATAATGTGGGCCCTTTACTATCTTAAAAAGGTACCAACATCACACTATTTAGCAGTAAAATCGCAGTACTGATCTTCCGCCCCATATCGCGCATCTCTAGTAAAAAGTGATCTATAACAACATTTAATTAAATGGAATGTGGTTCTCTACTGGTAAAACCTGTTCTACACAGTATATGCTTCTTTGTATCTCTACAAAAAGGTCTACCTAGTACCAAAAAAGCCTTAGCACTGTTAAGTCATCTTTGTTTCAAGTGAAGATTTAAATAAAATCTTAAGATTTTAATTCACATTTCTCCCTAAGAGCAAACAAAGAACGGTGCTAACAATGAGCTAAATGAGCTATTAGAACCTCAACAGATACAACACAGGTCACATTTACACACATTTATCTATACAACAGAGTTTACATTTAAAAGACCTAATTTCTAACTGAAAATCAAGTTTACAGAGTGAACTAGTTTATAATTTCAGCTAAAACCGACATGCCCTTTCAGCTAGCCTCCATTAGCATGCTGGCTAACACCGCGGTGATGCGAAGAATGAACTTTTCTAAAAGGAGTAAACATATAAAATGGTTAAGCCCAATTATGACAATACGTTTAACGTATTCACGACACTAATTATATATATACACACACACATTTCTTTAGCATATTTTAAACAGTCGACGAATAATAAAACGGTTATAAGCCATAATGCTAACTACGCTAACCCGGTCAAACGCCACGGCGGCTATAGGCGCTCAACTAAAACAGGTAAAGACATAAAATTACTACAACACATGTTACAATACGTTACATGTTTAAAAGGGTGCGAAACTGGAGGTAAATTCGAGTAAAACTGTGATCTTAGTGTGTGTCGAACGGCGAGCCGGTTAGCATTAGCTGCTAATGTTAGCTCCAGGCCGTTCCTTAGCACGCAGGCTAAAGGGAGAGAGGGAGAAAACGGATAAAAGTCGTTTTCTTTACGTCTTGACGCCGTTGGTCCCCTCGGGCGGCGCGTCTCCCTCTCCCTCTACATCTCCGTCTCCGTTTCCGTCCCTCTCGGGGTCCGGGGAGCCGCAGGGGGAGTCCTCGGGTTTCAGCTCGCTCTGGAAATCCGGGCTGTTCTCCATGATCTCGGATCACTGAGCTCAGAGCTGCACTGGGCTTCTTTTTCCTCCGGCTCTCGCGAGAGGAGGAGCTGAGACCGCGAGATTTGGAGCGAAGCGTCAGATCCGATTCAGAATCAATTCGCTTCGAACCGTTTCGTGTGAACAGTGTAGAGATTATACGATTGGGACACAGCCGTATTGAACCACCTTCAGTTCATTAAGAATGTGTGTAGCTCAAATTAGCCAATTCCTATCACACAAATAGCTGTTGGCCTAGTGATTTGGGAGTTGCCCCTGCGATCAGAGGGTTGTGGCTTTGAATCCCAGGACTTCTAGTGGCACCACTTGAGCAAGGTACTGCCCCCACACACTGTTCCCCAGACGCTGTGATGCTGGCTATCCACTGCTTTACTTGGTGAATGCAGATTTCGTGCACTTTCGTGCTATTCACACTGTGCGCTATGGTGTGTTCACATATGACAGATGGAAACTTTGCACACAAACACACACTCCAGCACTGAACAATGCACTAAAAAAGACCACCCCAAATGATCAGCGAAGAGTTGAGGCATCTTTAGTTGTAGCATGGGAGCTACGAGGCTAATGTCACCAATCTAATCAGGTTTTTCATTTTATTATTTTTTCTTTTGTTAATTTACTGGGTCTCTTGGGGACGTGATAGCCTCACATGGTTTTTCCTGACACTTTTATGCTGGTGACACGCAACTTATTCTCTTTCTCTTCCAGTGAAAACCAGGTCTCAACCCGCATCTGAGATTGTCTGGCTGACATCTCCTCTTGGATTGCGGCCCACCACCTCAAGCTGAATCCCAGCAAGACCGAGCTCCTTTTTTTATCAAAGGGAGTTCATCACCAAGCCATGACCATCATTTTTTGGGGGAACTCGGTTTTCGTCCCTTCAAAGAAGTTAAGAAATCTTGGTGTTATGCTAGATGAAGAGACTGTCTTTCTCGCCGCAGGTTGACCAGATCCCCAGAACATGCAGATACCTTCTCTACAACATCAGAAGAATCCGACCCTTTCTCACCACGAAAGCTACACAGTTACTCGTCCAGTCTCTGGTCATCTCTAAACTGGACTACTGCAACTCTCTACAGGCTGGACTTCCACAGAACGTAAGTAAACCACTTCAGCTGATTCAGAATGCAGCTGCAAGGTTAGTCTTCATTGTTCCAAAATTCTCTCACACCACGCCTCTACTTCGGAACCTTCACTGGCTCCCTGTGGCTGCTCGCACTAGGTTCAAATCAACATTTGCTTTCAAGGCCAAGAATGGACTTGCACCCCCATACATATCAGCACTGATCAAGCAGTGTGTCTCTTCTCATCCTCTCAGGGCTTCAAGCACTGCTTGTCTGGAAACTCCATTGCTCAAAAGAAGCGGTAGACATGCTTCAAGACTCTCTTCAGTCTTGGCCCCCATTGGTGGAACAAACTTCCTCTTCAGATCAGATCTGCGGAGTCCATTGCTGTCTTCAGCCATCGTCTGAAGACTCACCTCTTCAAGGAGCACCTTGGTGACTTACTATTCTTCTTCCCCATATTAATTAAAAATAATAACTTTTAAAAAATGTACTCTTATCTCCATGCCTTCCTTACTTTTGCCTTAACCTCTGACTTTTCTTTAACAGGAGTTGTTTAAGTATAGCTTTACAGGTTTGAAGAGCAGATGTGGACTACTTGAGCACAGATGTACGTCGCTCTAGATAAGAGCATCAGCAAAATGCCATAAATGTAAATGTAAATTCTATTTTATTTTGTCAAAAACTTTACCCCCCTCTGCACTCACAGGGTTTGATCAGGGTATAGAGAGGAGCCCCATCCCCTCACTTTTTCATATGTTGCTTCCAAAGATCCAGACTTTCTTGTATTTTTAATGTGGTCTTGAGGAACAGTTCTCCAGGCTTCCTGAAGGACTTTCAAAGACTCTCATTTTCTCACTCTCAGTTTGTGAAGCCACACAGTGACCTATGTATGAATCATTCAGGCAGAACAAAGCACATCTAACTTACAGCCTGAACAAACAGAAGAAACCGGTGCAGATGATTCCAGATGGTCAGGCGGTGATCAGTATACTGGTGGTGCTGAATGCTGAGTGGTTGAAACTCCTTAGTCTAGGCTCCTTGTATTTTTAGGCACTTTGCAGCCACAGTAAAACATTTGTTCCCATTTCTTTCATTTAATCTATTCAGTGTGCTAAATATCAGACAGTTTGATCAGCAGAAAATAATGTTTTTGCAACGACAAGGTGATTCAAAGCAAAATATAAAATAATGAAGGGGCTCAAGAATTTGGAACATGGACTGTAAATCGAGTGAGGGATGTGGATGATTGGGGCCCTTTAAAAAGGTCCATGCTGTTTATTGGACAGTGATGTTAACTTGCTTACAATCACTCGGATTGGAGATTTGTTAGTGTGACTGACAGGTTCAAGGGTCTTTTATTTATTAATTAATTAATTATACATTCATATGCACATAGACACGAACAAATACCCACACATATATATCCATACACACACACACATACTGATATTTTTTGTAGGATCCCCCTCCCGCACCGTGAGTGCTATGTATGACCTAAAGTGCAATTAAAATCTGGGGGGGACATATGGTTGCCCTCACATGTCCCCAGGTTCAGGGGTCTGAATGGGGAACACCTCCCCTCCCCCCCTTTGGCCATGGAGACACAAGGTTATCTTTACGCGCAACAACCGTAAAGAAAAGAGTCTAGTGGCACTTTGATGATTAAATAATAATAATAATGTCGTCTCAGCATGTAGGAGACAGGCCGAACATCAGGCTGTGTGCGTGCGTGCGTGCGTGCGTGCGTGCATGCGTGTGTGTGAGTAAGTCAATAAGCCCACTATTACAGCATTCTGAGCGTCCCGTAATGCTGTGCTGGGACACAGGCCAGACTGAACCCCCTTTAATTCATCAAGAAAGTGTGTGTGTGAGTGTGTGTGTGTGTGTGTGTGTGAGTGTAGCTCACATCAGCCGATTCCTGTCTCACACACACACACACACACACACACACACTCCAGCATTGAACACCACACCAATAAAGGCTCCCAGTAGCACATTGTGCGTGTGTGTGTGTGTGTGCGTGTGTGTCTGTGTGTAAAACAATGATCAGCAAAGACGTGATTCATCTTTAGTTTTAGCCCTGGAGCTACGAGCATAATGTCACTAACAAGTAAAGGGAGCTACTAACACACCAATTAGTATCACACACACACAAAGACTCGCATCTGTTCCCCAGCTTCAAATTTCAATTTCTCATTCCACACACACACCACAAATAAGCAGCCAAGAGCAAAACCCAGCCTCACTGTTAAACCTTCAGAATGTAAACACATAAACATTCTGAGAATAAACAAATACCCATGAAATAAACTAAAAAAACATTCAGAAGAAAAATATATAAAGAGATATATAAAGAAAGAGAAGAGCGGGATAAAGAGGAAATGCAGAGAGAGAAAAAGGAAAGAATGAAAGAGGGATAGAGATAGGCATCAGGGAGAGAGAAAAAGTATTTGACTGACTTTGACAGGTATGTGTGTATGTGTAAGGGTGTGGGTATGAGCGTGTGTGTAGGTGTGTGGGTACGTATGTCTAAGTGTGTGGGTAAGTAAGTGCTTATGTGTGTGTATACGTGTAAATGTGTGGGTATGTAAGTGTGTGTGTTTAAGTGAAAGTGTGGGTATGTACGAGTGTGTTATGTGTAAGTATGTGGATTTGTAAATGTGTGGGTGTGTAAGTGTGTGTGCATGTGTGGGTCTGTGTTTGTGTGTGTGTGGGGGGGGGGGGGGGGGGGTTC
>JBBJLS010000018.1:20167679-20184048 GCA_037577275.1 Bryconaethiops microstoma
CCCGGACACACACACACACACACACACACACACACAAACACACAAACACACACACACACACACACACACACACACACTTCCCCCCGGGCTGTGTCCCAATTCCATACCAAACACTAACACTATAAAACACTGTGTACTGTGTTTGTAATATCAGGTGGTGATGTTGCCATGGCAACGTGTATCATATTATATCTGCCTTTTAGGCTATTTTGAATTTAAACAAATGATACAAAACCACAAACGGTGTTCATTCATTAGTCAGGTGGGAATCTCAGAGGTGATGATATTCAAGATATTTGGGCCCTGGTGTGATACTATTGAAATTCTAAAACTGCAGACAGTGTGATTCAATTCTGTGACAAAACTGCAAGTTATTTCTTCCATTTATTACTAAAATCCATAATAAAACAAAGAAAATAGCAGTTCATCTCACCTGAATCGTCCCATTTAATAAAAGAGAAAAGGTCTGGCGCCCTCTTGTGGACTTCAGGAGCAATGCTCTAGAGAAGATATCTACACCAAAATAAACGTGTGTTCAATACATTTTAACCAAAATAATATTATATAAATAAATATTGATCCTTTGGAGATGATATCATGTGGAAAAATATTGTGATATATCAATATTTAGATTTTTTTCTCCGACTTTTGGTACAGTGTATATAATATAACGTTCTTTTCACTGCTGCCTTGAAATCCAGAGAGAGGCTGAGGTGGGAGGACCAGATCAGTTAAGAGAAATGAGTAAAAATGTTATGAGTAATGATATTTATTGTCTTATTTTATTGAACAAGAATAGCATGTGAATTTCATAAACATTTCCAGAACATTTTCTGAAATGTTTATGAAACATTTGTATTGACAGAATACAAACAGAACATTTGTCTGTTTGTATTGACACAGCTGGGACACTGGGATTACTGGGTCACAATCCATGAAAAAATTGGGATTACTGGGTAAAACCTGGTGTGATATACTGGACAAATAAATGATACTGGAGCAGAGAGAGGGAGGAAGTGAATAAGTGATATTTTACTGCCTCATATTTTGCATTTTAGGGGTTTTTTTACTAAAAAAAAAGAAAAGCAAAAATGAAAGAATAATTGTATGTAAAAACAAAGATCTATATATAAATTATATAAACAAACATTTTATTCGGTCATTTTTAATTAAATGTGACGGATTTATCTGAGGGGAGTTTAGTATATTGTATGATGTTCTTTTGTTCTTTGTAAATTACACAATAAAATAATTTTAATGGCTGTTTATTTCTGAAGGCCTCCTGTGGTCGTCATGGTGACTGTATTAGGAACCAAACTGCAAAATAAACATCAGTTTCACCAGAATCTTAGTACAACAGAGAACCTACTGTTTTATGAATTATTTACTTTTTACATTCGTCTATTTACATATTATATGCTTAATAATTGAGAAAATATAATTATTTAATAAAACAAGTATTAAATAAATTCTTTAGAGTAATAATGACCGTTACAATACAGGTTTCTTGCGAATGGCATGTGTTGTATTAAGTGTACAGTAGAATGATGGAAAAAACAGAATTGATCATTTGGTGACTGTGTCCTGTCAGGCTGGGATGTTTACAGAGCCGGTGTTTATACAGCAGGACGACTAGGCCCAGGACTAGGCCCAGGTCTTGAGGCCTAGTCGTCACTCACTCTGTTGTTATTAGGGGAGCGTGGTGGTTCTCTATGTGCCCTTTGGTGAAGACTGTATGGATGTGGACTCGGCAGCCCCTTAACCAAATTTCCCTGAAATTCAGAGGAGAGCCAGTCAGGGAGGAGATATTTAAATGTTTTATTTCATTTTAATGTCAGACCAACCTGCCGTTAAAATACAATAATGTTGCTTTTGCTCACTTATAAAATAAATACACACAAACATAAAACACAGAAAGTAGACAAGACCACAAGTATATACAGTAAACCCCCGACAATCGCGGGGGTTACGTTCCAAGAGCACCCGCATAGTGAAAAAACGCGAATTTGTGTGGTATAAACATGCCTAAAAATGCCTATTTTTATAGTGTAAACCCCAAATATGCCCCCATGAATGCTCCCAAAATACTTTAATTTCATTTTAAACTCAGCTTAATAAATTACCCTAAAAGAAAATGTAAAGGCAAATCCGTATCCGTACAGTACAGTTTACACTGAACTCCTGCAGTGCTAGAATGTAAAATACCGATGTTACCCCTGTATAGACTGTACTGTAATTCAAGGAGGTGTGTTTTCTTTGGTATGCGCTGTCGTTTTCTTTGGTATAAGCAGGTGAATACAGTAATAAATTCATTAAAGTTACAGTAATAAAAATACAGGGCTTTAAGAAGAACAAAACGAAAAACAGGAGAACACTCGAGACGCTCCAAGGAGGAAATTCTGGACTGCAGCTTCCAGTGATCATTTGTGTTCTCTGGACAGTACCAAAAAATGTGTAGTTATATTTCATATGGAAATGTTGCTGAATTTACGTTAATATTTATGATACAAAATTAGCACAATATATTTTTCTTAATAATTTAGCCGTAAAACGCATGAAAAATGACATATTGCCAATCGCGGGGGTTTATTATATAAAAAATACAGACTACAGGACGAGGAGGCTGCCACTGAGCTGAGCGCTGAATCTGGAGATATAAAGGGGGCAGCAGAGTGCGGTTCTGTCCAGACTGACAGAAGGAGAAAGAATAAGAAGATAAACAGTCTGCAGGACCTGACTTGAGCTCACCTGACCCTCAGACATGGAGGTCTGGAGACTTTAGAGAAGCTCTGCACGCATCTGTGTGTGTGGAGGTTTGATGGACTGATAATCAGGGGAGATCCTCCAGCTGTGAGATCTGGAACAGGAAGATGAATGCGGTGAAGTCTGTGCGCTGCATCTTTTTGAGGAATCTTGTCACCAGGACTGGACTCCAGAACCTGAGGAGAGCTCTCTGTTCTCGCTCCTCTACCACCGCCGGTGAGATTAAACCACACCTCACGTCTCCTGCTTATCACCTGTACTCTCAACTCTAGTGCTTCTAATTATTTTACTGAATATTTTTTCATGATATAATAATGTAAATCTCATTTTTATAAAACAGTACTAGATAATAGCAAAATACATTTACAGACAAAACCAACGCATGGAAAGTAAAGGGGCTTACATAAAAAATAAATAGAAAAATTTAAACAGAGCAAGCACTCGTGTTTATAAGATAAACCTTTATTAGTCCCACAAGTGGGAAATTCGATTTAGTAACGGCAGAGAGTGGACAGTACAAAGTTAATAGAATAAAATAAATAAAAATAAATAAATGAATAAATAAAATAAATAAAAATAAATAAAATATAAATAGGCCAAAGTATAAAGATTAAAGCGATTGGAATAAGATCATAGTTTACTTGCCTTCAAATTGCTTGATTAATTAGTTAAAAGCATAGTGCAAAAAAGATGTTTACAGATAAAAGAAAAAAGCTACGAGTGGTAGTTTTGTCGTCTCCGGTGAAGTGCATCATGGGTGTTGTAGTTTTTCCGCCCTGAAGCCGGTTTGGGTCTGACTGCGCTTAAAACTACAACTCTGCTGGTATATATGTGTGTGTATATATAATGTACGTTTATAGTAATAATTAGCTGGCGGGTACATAAAATCATTTTCACAAAAAATAATGTAAACAATCTGGTGGTCATTGAGCAGGTTTCATCTACTTGGTCCTGCTCCTGTTTTATTAGGGGTCGGATCAACCCTCTCCATTTCATTCCATCCTCTGCCCATTCCTCTCATAGCAGCTGCCTGCGTGTCTTCCCTTAACACGTCCATAAACCTCCTACCAGGCCTTTATCTTCTCATCTTCCCTGCAGCTCAATCCTCGGTATCCTTCTCCCAACATATTCAGAGTCTCTCCTCAGCACAGGTACAAACCAACGCAATATTGCCTCTCTGACTAAAAAAAAAAGTCCAACTCGAACTGTTCCTCTAATAAACTCTTCCCTGATCCTGTCCAGTATTCTCCCTCCCAGCGTGGATCTTAACATATTCAACTCCAGCTCTGCTTCACGTTCAGGAATCTGATTGGCCCTTTGTTTCTAGGTCCAATCACAGAAGGGAGTAGGGGCGTGACTTGTTTGGCGCGAAGCTTAAAACCACGTGTTAAGCGGGAAACCTGCTCAAAAGCAGTGTGCAGAAGCTCTCAGGAGTTTTAGGGGTGGCTTTGTGTATTTTTTGTAATGCTCTAAAGACAGATTAAGTCTTGTTTTTAATATTTAGACGTGTTCCCGCTGCTCTTCTGCAGGTGCTATGCCGTGCTCGGACGGGACCGAGGCCGCCGCTGTTTCTCCGGCGAAGCGGAGCCGGACTGAGGGAGCCGTGCTGCGGTTCGCTAAGCTCTCTGAGAACGCCACGACCCCCACCAGGGGCTCAAACAGGGCGGCGGGCTTCGACCTGTATAGGTACACACAGCCAACTCATGTTCTGTTCAGATTTCCTAACGTCATGTCTGCTTGCACTCTGTTTGACCATTGTATGTATTATGTTTAAGCCTCCATATAGTAATTGAATAAGAATTTGCTACCCAGTTTTATGTATCAGGTACTTTGTTTCTTTGCTGGCGACTTACATGTAATAAGTCCCCCATGGCGGGAAATATCGAAGCTCTGGTACGAAATGTTTCCCGCCCTCATGTCATGTGACCTACACAATATGGACAAAAGTATTGGGATAGCAGGGTTTGGGCTTCCAGTGAAGGGCAATTTTAATGCTTCAGCAGACCAAGACATTTTGGACAACGCCATGCTTCCAACTCTATTACAGTGTTTGGTGAAGAACCTTTTCTATTCCAGCATGACTGCGCCACAGTGCACAAAGCAAGGTCCATAAAGACGTGGCTGGATGAGTTCGTTGTGGAAGAACTTAACTGACCCCACAGAGTCCTGACCTCAGCCCCATCCAGCACCTTCGGGATGAACTGAAACGGAGATTGCGAGCCAGGCCTTCTCGTTCAACATCAATGCCTGACCTCATAAATGCTTTACAGAATGAATGGGCTCAAATTTTCACAGAAATTCAAAAATCTTGTGGAAAGCCTTCCAAAAAGAGTGGAAGCTGTTAGAGCTGCAAAGGGGGACCAACTCCATATTAAAGTGGATGTATATGAATGCAAGGTCCCAATACTTTTGTCCATACGGTGTATCAGGGGTTCTCGCACTCCTATGAATTTTCAGTCGTGGCCTTAAAGCGGAGAAAGTTGTCTTTCCCGTATTGTAAAACTGTATATTACACTGTCCTCTATCATCCAAAAGAAATGTGTGAAATGTTTTATAAACAGAGAAAATTGCCTGGTGTCAAACTGAACCCAAAGAAACGTGTACAGACGCTGAAAACACGTTCATTTTGTGTTCATTTTGTGTTTATGCAGTTTGTCCATCTTAAGTTAGACTTTCATTTAATATAAAGCAAAAAGTTGATTATTGAGAGATGTTAATATTTGAAAAGGGCCAATTAAAAGTATTAAAGGGGACAAACTATAAACACGAAATGAAGAGTAAATGTCTGTGCGCATCTTGTATGCCAGTGTGTGTTGTGGTCAGTTTGACTCCAGGCTGTTTTTATCTATGTATTAAACCTACAAGAAAAATCCACATTTTCTGATGTTTTCTGTCTAAAACTCAATTTAGGGCAACAAAAACAAAGTACTGGTTATAAAATGAAGTTTAACCAAATTTCTGAAGGTTTAAATTGGACAAATTGACCAAGTTTATAGGATGTCAGTAAACTTAAACACAGGTAAAGTCTTCAGTAGCTCTGACACGCCTGTGTTTGTGTTCAGTGCGTATGACTACTCCATTGGGCCCATGGATAAAGCCATAGTGAAGACTGATATCCAGATTGCGGTGCCGCCAGGCTGCTACGGCCGAGTGGGTGAGCAGTGGTGTTCTCTCCTCTGTGTACCAGCTGTGCTTTCAGTAATCATTAAATACTTCATTCATTTTGTCTCCTACAGCTCCTCGATCCGGCCTGGCCGCAAAACACTTTATAGATGTTGGCGGTAAGTTAGGAGTTCTCTGTATGGCTTGTTGAAATTTTCTTCAATGCTGTCGATCTATACTGGAACCTCTTATATCTTTGTTGGGAGTTTTCCTTCTCTCACACCGGAATGCAACAACTGCACCATTCAGGGTGGGAAAAATTCCAGTAAGCTCTGTAGCTGTATTTGTCTCTTCTCTTTTTGGATCGTTTCAGTGTAAAATTAAACACTGTGCTGCCACAGTGAAGCAGCACAACAGATGGACATTAAACCAGAGCTGCACAATATGGACAAAATGAGAATTGTGATTATACTGAGACATTGCCTTTGCAATATCTTAATGTATAAAAGGACCCATATCACCTTTTTCCAAAGTAAAATACCTGAAGCATTAATGCTAAGGGATGAATGTAGTTTGGAAAATGTTCATATAAGGGTTTAGATTACATGAAGATCACATTTAACCCTAAATGTGCTTAAGTAGTAAACACCACATGTGGTTGGAACTAAATAAATGAAGTGAAATGTTCCTGATGGGTTAAGTTCTAGTCTTCTGTGGTTCTGTTCAGCCGGCGTCGTGGATGAGGACTACAGAGGAAATGTGGGCGTGGTACTGTTTAACTTCAGCAAGGAGCCGTTTAAAGGTAACCTGCTGTTTGACCTCCAGGATGGGTTGAGGAATGGGTTAGACTTGGAGTAACTGACTCTCTTCCCCCCCCCCTTCTGCAGTGAAAAAAGGAGACCGTGTGGCTCAGCTGGTCTGCGAGCGGATCGTTTACCCGGACCTGGAGGAGCTGCAGGTAAATACTAATAATAGGGCAGAACGGCCGATTCGGAGATGAGCGCGTACTCAGTGACAACGGTTGCTGTGGTAACAGCCTCCAGTGACTCATTTGGTTTAAAAATCCTCATTTATTAATTTGACAAATCAGAGACCCTTACACAGTTTCACACTGGTCATGGCACACGTCTTCAGATTACATGAAGACCTCAATTCATCAGAACACCCAGTAATTCACCTGGACTTGACTGGTCTCAGTATTGTAGAAACTGATGTCACCCATACTGTCAAGCTGGGTGAAACCATGACCATAGACTCTTAAATTTTTATCTATGTCTTTTGGTCAAATTATTTCAACTTTTTACTGAATAACCTTCAACTCTGTCACTGTTTGGTCAGACATCTGCTTCAGTGTTAAAACACATGGGTCATTCTGTGGAATCGGTACATTTTCAACTTTGAAAATTTAAAATAGAATTTTTTATTTTTTTTTTTCCCCTCAAATTTTAAATATCTCTGGAAAGAAGACATCATAAAGTTACAAGTTTTATGGTGCCTTCTCAGGCTATTTTATTTACTTTATGATTATCTACTTCATGATCTGATTTTATCTGTCAACCCTGTTATGGACAAAATGGTTACTATATCAAATATTTAGAATTAGAATTGTGTAACAGTTTGCACATATATGAGCAGGCCCTGCGACTGAGATTATTTCAGATTATTATATTTTTAAACATTCAATTTTATCTTTCAGATGACCAAGAAAATCTAAATTGTAGAAGTAGAGTATGTAAGAGTCAGTATTTTTATGAGAGTTGTTAAAGGTCTTTTCCAAAACATTTTACAGTGTTGGTTGGAAGGGGTTGCCCTTCTAATTGTTGTTTTTACATTTTTATCAAACTAATGACAGTAACAGGGATGATGAGACACATTCTTCAGCACACTGTACATATTTGTATGTTTAAAAAACATCACTATTATTGATATATCTTATATGTAACAGTATCTTAAATTGCATTAGCATGGAATTTGCATAGTTGTATTAGTGAAGCACATTTAATTCTAAGAAAATGTAATGTTTTGAGGGATTTGTAGTCAGAAGCTGGTATTTGGTTTCATTTTCTTTAACATTACAAGATAGGGGTGAGGTTCTGCAGTCACCTTACAGCTCTTGTATCAGTGATCATCAAATTGTATCATGTTCACATTAAAATTGAAAACATACTTTACCCTAAAACAAGGATAGAAGTAAATGCTTAAAAATCTGAGATGTATAACCTTTGTGTAACAGTTTAGAGACCAACAGCTGCACAAACATATTAGGAAATTAAAACTTTCCTGTCATTGAGGGAGACAGCACCATAGGAAAGTGAGATTTAAAACTTGGAATAGTATAATTAATGTAAATAAACGGAGCTCAGCTGTTCATAACAGAACAGGAGAATTGCTGCACAAATGAATGTGAAAATTCCCTTTTTACTTTGTAAGATCCAACCATATCTCTTTGGATCGTCACATGACGACCAGTGATTGGTAACAGGGCTGGGATGAAGTGTAGCACATGATAGAGGTACCAGATTACATCATGAATAGGCCTATAGAATTTATTTGGACCTCTGCTGTGCATACATTTGACCTGGATCTCACGCCTTTGCTTTTCTGTTGCACTTAATGGCATACTAAAGGTGTACTGAAGTATAAATATAAACAATTTAATCAAAACATTACATTGTCTTTAGCTAGCAAATATTAGGCATGCCAGCAAATGTTCCTAAGACTAATAAATGCTCAAAAGCACCCACTCTGCATAATATGGGTATCAGCTCAATGATACAAGATAACTTTTAGAAATGTTAGCAATATAGCTAAAACTTTTAAAACTGACTACAGTGAAACCTAATTAAGGTCACTCTTGTTACTCAGATGTCAAACCTGTTACTCTGTAAAAGTAACAGGGTTGATCATTTCAAGCTAATTTACCCGTAGTTATCGAATGTTGAAGGTCACAAGAGCAGATGTCATTGTTTGAAAGGATAATTACTTATAGATATGGTAAATATCAAGATACAAAAAATATTTTAATTGTTAAAAATTGGTAACAGTAGTGACACAGTATGATCTCCCCACCCCAACAATCTCAAAGTAACAAAATTCTACATTATAGAAGAGAGAAACTTACTTTTTTAATTGTTGGAAATCCTCTTCCTGTAAATGGTCACTGCTATGTGCCATTATTTTACAGGCTTTTTTTTTTGTCAGTAACAGGGTTGACTTCTAATCAGGGGACACTGATAAAATGATTTAAATTTTATAGAGATGACGTATTCATGCTGAAAACATTGCTTAACAAGTAATGAGATTACTTTTAGAATAATATACAAATGTGAATTTAAAAAAAAAAAAATTAACAAGTTACTATTAAGAAGACCTGCTGAAAAATAACTTTCATAGTGAGGGACAGGCCAAAGTCCCTGCCTTACCAACATAAATGCAAATTTAACCATTATACATTTATAGGCGCCTTTCACAACACTCAAGAACACTGCACAAATTAACAATATTTAATTTTAATTTTGAGGTAGTATTGATGATGGACACGTTTCCAAATTATGCATGTATCTGGTATTAGTGATTTTATGACGATTATTTCTCTGGGACGCAAAATGTACCAGTTCCTTCGAATGACCCACATATTAAAAGCTCCAAGTGCATCTGCTGATACTGGTAGGTTAATCATTGATTTTTGGAAGTATTAGCAGATGTTCTTAAAGCACTGGTATTGGTGGGGCTGGTGATGGCAACGCTTTTGTTTGTGATTTGTGAGCTGCTGTTTTGTTTTTCAGACTCTGGATGAGACACAAAGAGGCTCTGGAGGGTTCGGTTCCACTGGAAGGAACTAAAGCTGCTTATATATATATATATTTTTTTTTAATGTTTGAATAAAGATGGGTTTTATAGCAATGTTTCATTTGTGTTTCTAAACGGTAACTAAGCAATACAGTCTTCAGCCAGCAGATATTGCTCTTTACCTTTTTCACACCGATTCCTAAACTGTAAACACCAGTAAGTGTAGTTACTTTTTTCATGCTTCTTAGTTCAGGGTGGTAATGTTCCTGTTATTGTGAAGCTGATTTTACGAGCCCTCAGTGTAATAAACAGAAGCAATGTCTTGAGCCATCTGTTATTTATAATTAACATTGTTTTCAACCCCAATTGCTTCGCTTTCTAATGCTGGGGAGGTTGTTATTTTGGTCAGTCTGGTTTAAGCAAGTCTGCACATGAACACATGAAAGAAAACAGCAAAAAATGAATCATCTTAGTTCTTTCAAGTTAGTTTTGTCACCACATCAGAGCGGTCATTGCCTACTTTAATTTGATTAAGCTCAATTACAGTTTAGTCCTCTGTTTAGGGTGTAAACGTATTAAGGTGCAGAGTGGTTAGACTATTTAAAAACGACCTAGAGTGCCTAGTACTGTTGTAGGATCATGTTTAGAGATCAATGGATGGGGAGGGCTGATGGACTATACCAGGCAGAATGCTCCAGTTCTGTTGTAGTGTTCAAGTCTGATGGCCTGCTTTCAGATGGTTGTCTTGAATGATGCATTTGTTTAAAACAGCTCATTTTTCTTTTAAAGAAGACATTTTAGATCAGTCTTGGCCTTTCTGCTCTTAGCTTTAACAAGCCTTAGTCAAGCTCGGCCAGTAGCTCAGCACAAAGCAGAACTGGAAGGGACTTGGATAAGTAGATGGTGCAATATGGTTTATTAATATAAAAATGTTTCATTTATTGGATACTAATAAGTGCATAAAAATGGTGTTCCTCAAACCATGGAAAAAAAGGCAAAACTTAGTCCTGGATTAAGTTATAGCACGCATGGTGATTCACCACTGAAAATGATTTGTTTAGGAAATGGGTCCACTACAAGCAACTTTATAAAGGAACCACAGTAACGCTACTTCTAGCAGTCCTTTGTCATGAAATGTTAACCAAAAGCAAAGCCAATATTTTTAAAAAGAAAATGAGCAGGGATGCATATGAACAACTGCACTGCAGCTATTTTGTTATTGAATGCGACTTTTGAAACATCTGATAACGAGCTGTGTCAGGTGCATTAAATATTAGAACACTGACGTGCTGTTCTGGAGCTCCACAACAGAACCGAACCCACTGATGATCTCATTCAGAAATAAGGGACTCGTTTCCATGACCCCTTAAAACCAAAAAATATGTTTTATTGTGAATTTACAGCTAAACCCCTCACAGATGTGAACACCACAATCCAGTAATAAAATGGTGTCTTTTTTTTTGTATTGTCGCCATGGCGACGGCACTGACTGTACTTGCGAGTGTGTGTTTTGTGGCCGTGGGGCCTCAGTGCAGTAGTCTGGAGTCACAGACGTTGCTGGTTTTTCCCTCGGAATGGTGAATGTACACAGTTAACACAAGAAGTAGTTGGTCATTATGTTGAGCACCATTTTGCTACCCTCCAGTCCAGGGTGTGTAACTACTTTAGAAAAGATTCCCGAAGTTAAAAGTGGCATGGTTACAGTATACACACACAATGCACGTAGTAGAAGGCGTAAGTGATGGACAAGACAGAACGGCTGCTGAGCTAAACGCTGGTTCACTTGCAAAAGGACGCAGCAGACGGGACGTCTGCGGAACAGTAATGAGCTCCTGCGCTGGTAAAGGATATTACAGTGCATTCGTAAAAATCTAATGTTGACAACGTTACTAGCACCAGTAAATATGATTAAAACGGTAAGAAAGGTGGAGAGAGCGAAATTAACGAAGCAAAGTCCGTTAAGGCTTAATGGTGCCCTCCTGCAGTCTGCCATCCGAACGAGAGCAGAGCCAATCAGAATAAACCCTATTCCATCAATAGCTTTCTGTTTGTCGCAAACATACACAGTGGTCATTTCTCAATGAGAATGTTCAGTTTATCTTCAGTTCCTTTCTTTCCTCACTTTATGAGCACAATGGAATATTTACTATTATTTTTTACCGGTTACTCTTAATAGATTTGTATATGTGGAGAGATCTTTGGTCATGGCGGATGGAGTCCTCTCTGTGTCTTTGGTTTGAAGCGCCCTAGTGCAGGATTATCTGCAGTTTGACACGTAGTGTGTCTCCCAGCTGTCCACTGAGGTAGTCTTTATCATGTCTGTCCTCTAGAGCGGCCAGTTCTTTCTTGCGGAACAGAGGCACACTGCTGATTTGTAAAAAATGAGCCCCGGGGAGCAGGTGTTTGCTCTTGTTTAAGTGCAGGTAGCTGACCCCGTCCCTCTCTGCCAGTTTGAACAGGCCCTCCTCGTTGCCGAAGTCAATGGTGTAGCGGACGTGGTTGGTGAGTGTGGACAGGGCTGGGATGAACTCGATGATGTGGTCTTTGCTCTTCAGGCTGCTGATGTTCAGGTTGAAGTCGATGGTGTTGTCAGTATCCACACTGGCCAAGCTGACAGTCTCTTGATCAACCTGCTGAAACACAGATGGCATAGAGTATGGTGTGAAAAGATAAGTGATTCACACTGAAAACTCTTAAGTCATCACCTGCTATAATGTTAAAGCAAAATGTTAATACTTAAAATACCACGAACCCCAAATATCATCAGTCAGCCTTCATTTTCTGAGGTTCATATCTCTAGTTTTAGAACTGGAGCTATGAGGATAATGTAGCTAACAAGTAATGGAAGCCTATACTGTGCTAACTGTGCTATCATCTGAAGTAACAGGTGTCTGCATTTTAATCAATACTAATTAAGAGCATTTTACTGTCAAAACACTAACTTCTCTGACAGCAGTAACAGAAAAACAAGCTGACTGGCCCACCTAAAGTGGTAACATGAGTTGAAATGTCATACCCGATGTGAACTAGAGTAACAGAGGGCCTAACAAAGGTTACCTGGCTGTCCGGCAGGTGTTCCCCTGTAGTGTTGGTGCTCCGCTTCTTCCTGCCCTTCTTGGGGTAGCCATTGATTTTGCACTCATAACAAGCCTCAGGGGACAGAGAGTTTTCCTCTCCCTCTGATCCAGGAGCGACCGGGCTACTACTACCAAAACCCACTCCAGATACACAGTGCCTGCAACACACACACACAGAAACACAAACTTTAATCACATCATGAATTCTAAATATTAATTTTAGCATTTAGGTGCTTGTCATTAATCATGTAAACAATTTGTTTGTAGGTTGAACAGCTGCCAGGTTGATCTATTGTGATTCCATTGTAAAGGAGAATGCTCTGGCTGGTAATTTGTCACAGTTCATTAGGTCAGGTAATACCAACATACTGATTTTCAGTTTTCATACCTGCATGCTAACAGTTTAGGCTAACCAGCTTCAGTCAGCAAGACAGTGCAGTAAGTCTGTCAGTGAAGATGCTGAAAAATTTCAATGACAGAACATCTGTATTTACTACAGAACTGCAATATGGATTAGGAGCAGTAGTGCAACTACTAGGGGAGCAGGGAAGCAATATCACTTCAAAAAACATATGTACAGATACTGACTCAGTGGCAAGAGCAGAAAGACCCACCTTTTCTTTTTTTTTTTTACATCATTCACCAGCTTCCTTTAGCACTACACACCTAGCTTGTTCATCTCCTTTTTATTAACACTGTAGCATCATATACCCATTAAAACTCTAACGTAGGTAGTCAAACATAAACGTTTAGATTAGCACTGCATGCCTGTGGGAGGAGCAACATGCTTTAAGAACATCAGCCTGTTTGTTTCTGTCTGAATCCACTGATCATTTCTACAATCAGTAACTTACAGTTCTCCCTTACAAGAAGATACTGTATCATTTATGTTACAAGAATATTCTAATTCAAATAGAATTAACTGTGATACAGCTTTGAAAAAGACATCTATGTGTCCATATGTGTGTGTGTAGTTAGGGGTGTGTTTCTAAACTGGCTTGACATTTTTGGGGTATAATTAATTTACATCAATTTGATTATGATTCTTTAAGAAAAATAATCATACACAATGTGTACTGTGTAACTTTTCACCCAACCTTAATCATAATAACTTTCATGTATCAACTGAATTTTCACCCCTTTTATT
This sequence comes from Bryconaethiops microstoma, assembly GCA_037577275.1. Classification (NCBI taxonomy): domain Eukaryota; kingdom Metazoa; phylum Chordata; class Actinopteri; order Characiformes; family Alestidae; genus Bryconaethiops; species Bryconaethiops microstoma. The sequence continues at coordinate 20,181,558 of JBBJLS010000018.1, forward strand.
TTTATTTTTACCCCAATGCCACCCACATCATGTTTATAACCCAGTAGACCCCTGCTCTCACCCCTGTCCAGCCCTGAAGTATCCGGGTGGGCAGCCACAGAGGTATCCCCCATCTGTGTTGGAGCAGCCATAGGTGCAAGGGGTTTGCATGGATGAACACTCATTTACGTCCTGACAGCCGCCGGTTGCCTGCTCGAACGTGAAACCAGTTGGACACAGACAGCGGAAACTACCCAGAGTGTTATGGCAGGACGCGCCACCGCAAATCTGACTGTTCTGACACTCATTTTCATCTGTAAATAAACCAACACACGAAAGGTCATCAGAGTTGAGTCTGGTTTCCACTAATGGAAAATGCATGTAGAGTCCACACACTGTAAAAATCCTACATTCAAAACTTCTTACACAATTGACGTGTTTTTCAGTGCCAGCAATACTCTGGCATGAATGGGAATTACACTGGTTTTTCAACATTCCTGCATAAAAAAGTGTTTCAGATATAAACAGATGTTCAGAATGGGTTTAGTCATTCTACAGAAACTCAGAATCAGAACTGTTCATAGTGGTGGTGAATGGAATCATACGTCTGGCCCTAAAAGCTCCCTCTCAGAAGGTTATTCCATCAAATGGTAATGGCCACACCGCCTAACATCTGAGACATTGTTCTACCAGAAGCTTTCGGTCATAAATCTAAAACTATTTGTGGTGTAGTGATACATGCAGGTCGTCATGAGGCAAAATGGTCTTCAAATAAAACCAATTTAATACAGATTGTCCACTATTTTACCATCATCAACATACATATAAACACTCAGAGACACATGGAGGGTCGATAGTGGATAGAACAGCTGTATTTCACCACCACTGTAAAGAAATCAGAACCGTTTCACACCAAACACACTCTGTATGACTAAGTTTACATCTCAATCACTGTGCCTTTCATTTACATTAGTACTTGTCCCTCTGGCAAAGGAGAAGACAGTCTCACCTACACACTGGTTCCACTGGTAGTGCTGCAGGTAGCCTTGAGGGCAGTTACACCTGTATCCCCCGATCAGGTTCTGACAGCCGTGCTGACACCGATGACTACCCTCACACTCATCCATGTCTGCAGAGAGTTCAGACAGACAGACAGACAGACAGACAGACATACAGACACACACACACACACACACACACACACACACACACACACACACACACCATATCAACAAATCACATGCACACACCAGTAAGAACACTAGTGAAGGGCACAGATGACAGATCTTAATCTTAAAAGCATGTGATGCATGTGTACGTTCACTGACCTTCGCAGTGCTGACCGTTCTGGTCAAGTATGAACCCTCTCTGACACTCACAGTTAAAGCTGCCTGGACTGTTCTGACACACTCCGTTTGGACCACACAGCCCAGGTTCTGTGGTACACTCATTGTTGTCTACATACACAGACACAATACACAAAAGCTGTAAGCAGAGTGATATGGATGCAAGAAATGCAAAAATCTGCAAGTTAACATTTGACTGTTAAGCAGCATTTAAAATGAACCATAAACTTTCTGTGGACACAAAGCAAAGTGAACCAACAACTAAATCAAAAACCTCACGTCAAGATTCAGATGTTTACTGTCACATACAGTTATTAACATGTAGTTAAATGTGACCCTTAATCGCTTCTGAGTGTGCAGTCACTAGAAAACAGAAAAAAGAACAGAATAATAGAATATTATATTATTATTCAAACTCCCAACCCTGGAGATGTGAGGCAACAGTGCTACCCGCTGTGCCACCTTGGGGCTGTATAATAGAATGCATTAGAAGAAGCTGAGAGCATCAGATGGAGAACCTGTATCCGTGCAACACGTTGCTTTTGTTTGATGTGCCAGCTCAACAAAAATACAGCTATTTATCTTTAAACTGAACAAAAATGAAATCAAGGATGAGGCTGATGATAACTGGTTCAGGTAATGGCTGTAACCAAGGCTTCAAAATTGATTAAAGAAATACCAGGACTTAAAGAACACAGTGAGAGGATGGGAATTAATCAGGTAGATAAAGGTTATGACATCAGGTGCGTTTCCAATGTGGACATCCTGAACGTTTGTGTCCTGTTAGGACACCTGCTGTTCCAGACTGAACTCATGTTAAGCTGCCTTGCTGCTGAAAGCAAGGAGTTGTGTCTGAGAGTGGATGTGTGTTTGAGTGTCTCAGCTGTGAGGGAATGAGCTCAAGCAGCAGTCACTGCTTAACAGTGCAGTATCCATGGCAATGGGGCTTTAATTCATTCCAGCTAACAACTAACTCCTGGGTTCCTGTAACAAGGGTCAGGCACATCTCATTAGAGGGCTGGGGGTTTATAGTTATTAAGAGGAGAAGTGACTCCTGGGAAAGGTCATAATGCAGAACATTACACACGAGTGACCCTGTGTGTGTGTGTGTGTGTGTGTGTGTGTGTGTGTGTGTGTGTGTGTGTGTGTGTGTGTGTGTGTGTGTG
>JBBJLS010000018.1:20202159-20212858 GCA_037577275.1 Bryconaethiops microstoma
CATTATATATATATATATATATATATATACATACGTGTGTAGACTTGCATTAACATGCATTCAAAATGAGAAAGTAACCAAAAAGGACATCAGAATGGCTCTGACTGTCTATGTTCTAGAGGTGGAGTCAGTGAATCTGTAGGTTGGTGCTGTGGGCGGCACTATAGCTACAGTAGCTTTTAACTTTAGCTCCCACAGGTCAGTACAGCCCTGTCCGTGCCATGGAGGCCCTACATTAAAGCTTACAGGACTTTCAGACCTTCAGAGGTCTTGTTGAGTTGTTTGGGAGCATGAGTGGGACCAACAATATTAGACAGGTGACTTTAATGTTATGGCTAACAGTTCAGCACAATGACCAATAACCTATTGCCTCATACCTCTTTATAGGTTTTAATATCCATTTCCCTGTGCGTCTGGGTTAAAGTAGAGAAATTTAAATCAGAGTGTGTGTGTGTGTGTGTGTGTGTGTGTGTGTGTGTGTGTGTGAAGGCTCTATGTTGTAAACAGCATGAGGAACACAGAAAAGAACAATAGTGTGGCCCTTCGGGAGAGATGGAGCTGCGCCAAGCAAATCTGGAGCTCTATGCTCAGCTCGGACAAGATGGAGCCTGGCACACCAGCGAGCGCTAACCAGGTATACACAATCCACACACACTCCAAAAACACTCAATACGCTCACAGTTACACTCACCATTGAAACACAGCTCTTAATGTTGGACCATTTAGGACCAGCTCCTACCGAACCATTTCTGATATTAAAGGGTCTGTTTCATTTTTTAAATAAGAGTTTGATGCAGATGTTGTTGTTTATACACCGATCAACCATAATATTAAAACCACCTGCCTAATGTTGTCCCCCTCATGCCACCAAAACATCTCGTCCGTGCCACAAAAACATTTCTCTCATCAAGGCCTGGACTCCACAAGACCTCTGAAGGTCTGTGGTTCTGCTCCACAGCTTAAGCCTACTGCCCTGTATTTACACTGACATTCTTATACAAAGCTATAACGACACAAACACCCCATGATTACCCAAATTCTGCTTAATTATCCTGAGCAGAGCAGAAGAAGATGAGATTGACTCACATCAGTTTAAAACAGGTTGGTTTTGGGCATTTCCATGTAAATATGTATTGTAATGAAAAGCACCTGGTACCAAACAAACACAGCACTGCATCTCTCGTTCACACACTCCATTCCAGATAGAACGTTCCGGCACATCTGTGTCAAATATAGTCTGTATGGAGGGATGAGTCCAAACACATGACAGAGCTCAAAAAGCAGCTTTGGAAAAAACAAGCTGGAAAAAAACACGAAAATAATGAATGGCTGTGCCATGTCCCTCTCTCTTTCACACACGAAAGCTAATCTGTGGTTGTGTTATTAGAGAGCGGAGTGATATCCCCCTGCATGAGCTGAACCCTTCTAGCAGGGAGCAGACCCATGCAGCCACTTCAACATCTACATCCCACAGCTGCACAACTAATGCTCTGCACAACCTCCTGCACAGTCCAGAAACCACACTCTGCAGAATTAACACCCTCTGCCACAAGCAGTCTCTAGAACTGAAGTCCACAAAAACTGAACTCCCCAGAATCCAAACTGTCTAGAATACACCAGAATGCAAGCTCTACAGATCTCACACTCTCCGCTCTCCAGAAAATATCCTAAATTATCCCAATATATTATCCTAAAATTGCTCTCCAGATTCTGTATGTCCAGAACTCCAAAACCCACACTATCTAGAACCCACATTCTTTAAAACACAATCCATGGAATTTGCACAATCTAAAAAACCCATATTCTCTGCAACCCACAGAACTTGAAAGGTCCAGAACCCATGCTCTCTAGAATTTACTCTTCAGAACCAGTGTGCAATAGAAATTGCACTGTTTAAAACTTGCACTCTTCAGAATCTGAGGCCTGCAGAACTCACACTGTCCAGAATTCACATTGGCCAGAATTGTTGCTATTCAAATCATGCATTCTCAATCACCTACATTCTCTAGAATCCACATATTGTGTAATAACTCCAACACCGACAAAGAGTCATAGCTCTGCCAGCAGTACTAAAACAAAATAAAACAAACACAAACTATGACAGCGGCACAGCACTATGGCAACAAACTACATCACCATCTATAACAGCATCACAGATCCTGGCATACAGTGGATGAGTGTAACTGATAAGATGTCAGCATATTTACAAGCAGAGTTATTTCTTACCTCGTTCACACTGAGCTCCAGTGAAGCCGTATGTACACACACACCGGTTTGGAGCGACGCACCTTCCACCATTGAGACAGCCTGACTCACAAACCGCTACAAAACGACAGAAATAGCGATCACTGGTCATTACATGAAAACACAGTATGGATAATCTAGCACTGATTACAGAACAGTAAAGTGTAGACAAATACATTAATAACTATACTGACAATACAGGCATGATAAAGTAATGATAACATTTAAAATGACCCAAATGCGTTAGGAGTAACATAATATGTTAAAGAAGACATTGTAATTTTTGGGGTTATGTAATAATTTGGTTAAGTGTAGCATCAACAAAAGAGGCTCCTTACGCTGGCCACAGTGAGTTCCTGTGTAGCCTTTCTGACACAGGCAGTTGTCCTCTGCACAAGTTCCACCATTCATGCATCGAATGTTACAGTGTTGGACTGCAAAAAAAAAAAATCTCTTACACTCATGCAAATTAGTAGTGAAGCATCACTCTTTCAACTATGGGCAGATGCTGCTCTGCTGCTACCAAAACACACACTAGAGGTGCACAGACTGTGCATTTGCACGTAGCGTTAGTTGGCCAATGGTCAATGTTTTTTTAGGCCAATAGCTTTATTTTTTTATTTTTTAACTGTTACCTTGGTACAGGTGTAGCAGTAATATTCAGTGTGCAACTGCATTCTCTTACCTGTTTTACGTTATTTATGTAAAACTACAATATAGATACCGATGCTGATAATGTTTTAAACAGTTATCTGCTGATACTTACAAGCCTTACAAGATTTGGAGTGTAACATCTATTTCCCCTAATTTAATGACTAATTATCAAAGTCTTCATGAGCGGAACCTTACACTGAGCGGTAATGTTGATTACAGCTAGATGTATAGGACTTAGGAAAAGATGATGGCAGAGAAACCACACCAACTAATACTTAATTGCTAAGTTGAATTAAGTGTGTAAACTCATAAAACTATACAGGACTCTAACACTCAACAACCAGAAATCCCCAGGGTTTAAAGTGGTTTTTAAGTGGTCTGGGCCCCCAATTTACAAAAAGAAGAGATGGACAGCGGTCAGGAAATGACTTTATATATGACATGTGTCCGGCCAGACTACAGATTAGACACTACTTTAACTTAACAAAGAGAGTTTCTGCCAGAAACACGGCTCTGACAAACACTCTGACAAGGAGAACATAAACACTCTGCCTGACTCAGCTTCTCCACCATATGTGTTGAACACATGCAAACTTCAGAGCCAGGGGGCAGGTTTGGTACCTGACTTGGAGCCGCAGGATGGAGCAATCTGTCCATTTGGGCAGGTGCACATGTTTGGTCTGGAGCAGAATCCATCTCCACATGAACTGCGGCAGATTGCTAGAGGGAAAACAGGAGAGAAATGAGGAGACAAAAATATCAATACAACATAGAATTTTTTCTTTATTTGAAAAAATAGTGGACAAATCTTAATAACCACATTAAAAATCATACTGTTAGTCAGGTATTGTGGTAACATTGTTTCAGGAGTTCCACTCTACTAAACACAGAGACATGCTGTGAGCTGTATGTACTTATAGACTTGGAATCAGCTTGCCTGAGGCTGCTTTGGAGAGCAGTGGAAAGCAAGCCTCTTTCTGCGAGACTGGCTGGCATTCTCCAGTCAATCAGCCATGATGTGGAGCATGACCTCCACTTCCTCAGTTTCAATTGCTAAACAATATCATCACCCCTGCTAAAAGCAGGCTGCTGGCCAATGCGCAATCACAGAGCACAAAGCTCACAACAGTCTTCCTGAGGTACACAGTTCAACAGCTCTCTATTCAGCGCTACAGGAAAAAACAATAATACTGATGATGGATTCATACCAAAAGCTGAAGTCAAACTGTCCGTGTTCAGCTGGCATTAGGGTAATGTTAAAAGCAGAGAAGGGTCAGGCACCTTGGGCGAGAAATGTGCCACAGCTGTGCGGAATATAAACGTTTACAGCACACTGTAAAGCATGCTGTGTGCAGTTCCTTCATCAGGATGAAGGAAGTGTCTATTAGTTAAAACAGGAGTTTGATACTTACGGACGATGCACTGGTTGCCAGCAGTCAGAGTCTTCCAGCCGGGGCAGCAATAGGTTTGATGACGTGAGCCACACACATTGGGTCTGAAGCAAAAGGATAATAACATGATTTAATCAGGAACTCACTTTCAAGCAGCTCCAGGAAATCATTTTCCAATACACTATTTGTAGGGGAACTAAATGTGAAAGAAAATTTGCCTACATTTGTACAGCCACCAGTTACAATGTGGGTAATTAAAAAAAAAAAAGATGTGTGTGGTAGTGGAATCTCTTATTGTTCTAAATAAGTGAGCCATAATTATCCTTAAGCAGCAACACCACCTGAAGATTTGCGCATATCCCTATTTATATGATAACAATGTTCAATTTCTTATTAAAGAACCCACATTCTACATTTTTCTTGTATTTTATTTTTCCCTGAAGTTCACTTGTCATCCCTATGTCATAGTTTATTCTGACATGTCCATTTCCAACGTATTTTAATTGGTTAAACTTATTTTTTTTTTACTGTGCCTTTAAAACTGATATATTTTAATAACTTCTGATTCGACTGGCTGCCCTATATTCTGGCTTGTTTAAAAAGTAGCCCAAGCTGAAACACTCCTTCTAACCAGGGCTACACCCCTGTAGATGGATATACATGTAAATAGTTCAGTTTTTGTGACATCACAAAAAAGTGCTGTTGTTGCAGCTTAATTTCCATTTACCTACTGTATGGCTTGAGGAGTAAACAGTATGTTAACCCTAATCCTAACCTAACCCTTAACCTATCCATACAGCAATCTGTTCATCTGGTGATGCATGCCCAAGGTCAACAAAGCCCATGGAACCTGAGCTTTAATCCCATCAACTTTGCCTCAGCGAAACAAATCTTAAACAACAGTGGTCTTCACATGAAACACAATCAACATACTCAATCAAAAAGGATACTTGTACATCTGAGAGCCACAAGACAACTATCTGCGCAAGCGCCTGCCTTCAAACATCGATGCCAAAGGGATGGACCGTGAGAACCACTTCACTACTTTCATCATCATATGTCCCAAGGCATCACACTTTAACACACTGTGGCTAAAAGACCAGTGCAAGAAAATGTGAACAGTATAAGCTGAATAGCAATTCATGAGGCAGTTCAGCGCTTGGACCCCTGTATCGCTCCTCAAACCACAGGATACGAATGTGGGCCAGCATCGAGACAACTCCCCCATCCTGCCTCCCTTACCCTGTCTCTGTGTGAAAGGAAATAGTCCCACATAGATGTATCTTTTGAATGTTTAGTCCTGTTGCTGTAGCAGGCACAACTACCTTCCATTATGTGACAATTAAATCTAAATCTTGTCAAAAAATAAAAAATATCCTGTTAAACACTTAATGAGAATTGTAGGCACTCACAAAAAAGATTAAAGATTACACAGCACTGAATAACACAGTGCTAAATATATACATGCATTTACTGTAACAAAAAGGGTGTTAACTGATACAGCATAGAACAGCATAACTGAATAAGGCTTGCAAAGTAAATACAAAGTGTTTTTGAAAACTTACTGAGCTGAATAAGGTACATTCCGTCTTTTAAAATCAATACATGCAATTATGCCACTTTTTATGCAATACGATCAGTGTTAGCATTAACTGGTGACCACCAGATAAACACTCTTGACTGTAAAATTAACTCTTTGCAGCTGGGTTTATATGAATGCTGCAGGTGTTCAACACTGTTTTATTTTAATGTGAGCATTAACAGTTATGGCCAGTCATTACCCTTTAAGGGCATCTTGTCCCCCACCACGGCGTTTGGACCTGCTGACCCGCTGCTCCGCAGGTTTGTCAGTCTTGGTTTCTCCACATACGACACAGAGTGCTGCTGTGAGTCCCACAGCAAACTTTAGCAGCCACATTTTGCCTCAACGCTCCTCTCCAAATGCAGCCGATCCACTTTATAAAAACCTGATCTGAGACCGCAGAATCCCTGGGGTAGGAGCAGCTCCTGTGGGCAGAGGCCAATCCGGGACAGATCTGGAAGGAAAGCAAGCGAACCAAAGTTTTAAACCAGTCAGTGAACTGCGATAAAATACTTCTGAGCTGAAAAAGAGATGAAGGAGTTTTTCCCCCTTTTTGCAAAAAAGGAAAAGTTTCTGCAAATGGCCAAGGACTGCTGCCCACAGCAAAAAAATCAGAAGTGCTGAATCCCCAGAGAAGTGCAACAGACTGAACGCAGCAGGAGAAACTTCAGCTCTGCATGAGTTCATCCAGCACCACCGATTTTAACCACTACACACACACTTGAGCCAAGTTAAAAAAAAAAAAACAGAGTCTTATCAGGCAGAGTCGTGCAGCATTAAAGGGCAGCTGAGAGAGTGAGCGTACCTTCTCTGTCCTGTGTGTGCACGTCCCCTCCGGAGTGAGCAGAAGAGTTAAAGTTGCTTTCCTCTGGAGCTGTGTATGTCAGCATGTGTAGTGCAGCACAGCACTGAAACTCAAAGCTCAAAGCCTCCAGGCCATTCTGCAGGGTGAGACGAGCTGCTGCTTTTTCTCTCCACTTTCTCCCTCTCCTGTGGACTCTCCTCCTCTCCTCCCTCCCTCATTCGTTGCTCTCGCGAGACGCAGAGCACAGCACAAATGCAGCGCTGCGGAATCGATTCAGACAAACTTTCGCTCACATTTTCTCTCCCCACATATACACACACACGGTCTCTCCACATACACATGCACACACAGACACACACACAAACCCAAACAAACCCAAACACACCATTCAAACTCCCACAAACTTAAAAAAAAAGTTGATTTTGCTCCATTTGTTCCAAGCTGGTGAACTGATTTGCACATTTTAGGATCAGTGTTTTTCCTCCTGAGGGTTGGGATAGGGGCTTGTTCACTGCACCATTTAGGTTTTTAATTCAACTTGAATTTTTTTTTACTTTACTTTGAATCATGTTAATTTCACATGATAGAAACTTTTAGTCATATATCATTTCCAAGACAAAATCCTTGTTTCACCATAATCTTCTATTAAAATGCCTTTTACCTGCATTACCTGGCTATGTCGAAATAGCGGAAGGGGTAAAATAATATCAACCCATGATTCTGTTTTCCTCCCCACAAATTTCAGAAGGCGACCTGGCGGAAGAAATTATGTAAAAATGTAAGATACGAGTGCTTTTTAATTGTCCTTACCTACAGAGCTGCTCCTGTGGCCAGCAGGGAACAAGGGGGGGGGGGTGTTAGTTTATGGCTGTTCTCCACAAACTAAAGTTTTAAAAATAATTTAAATCACCCAGAAATGCTCACACATTCCCACACGCACCGAAAGCCATCACAGGAGTCAGTGTTGGTCACATCCACGTTTTGAAAAGTGCTGGGGGGGGGGCACTCGAGAAGGTAAAACAGGGTAGCAAAATGGGTATCACAATGACAATCCTGAAGCAAATGGATGCATAGTATATCACCTGTCAATCATTATCACGCTATCGGTTTCTGCAATACTAATATCACAGAAGGCTGCGATATGCAAACGAGCCTCTAACAAGTCACAGGGTTTCTGACAGGGTGACCAATCACAGTTCCTGGTGAGTTACTGGACGTTCTGATGAATCAAGGTCTTCATGTAATACTTCAAAACTCAAATTATTTTTTACCAATCTAACCGTTAAAGAACCTGATTGGTCAAGGTGTTTTTTAAAGGGCTCATATTCTACATTTTTCTTCTGTTTCATTTTTCGACAGTGTAGGTTTCTGTTGCTTTGCCTTTAAGATTGATAAATCTGTAGCAAAGTGGGGACTGAAACTCTCCTGAGAAATTCAACATGAATGGATGTGACTAAACTGTATACATACATTTACACACACACATTTATTTATATATATATATATATATATATATATATATATACATATATATGTGTGTGTGTGTGTGTGTGTGTGTGTGTCTGTGTTATAAAACCAACATGTAAACACACACATTTATATACCAGTTTTGTTGTATTTCAACCAAATTTCTAATGACTTAAATTGCAAAAAGCAAAAAGAAAGTTGACAGAACCTGAGGGTTAAAGAAAACTCTCGTCTGTCCTTCATTACTGATGCTGCTTGCTGGGCAGTAGGCAGTAAACAGTATCTGCATTGTTTTACTGGTGCGTTTTCATTCACTTACGACATGGAATAGGAACTCAGCATGTTATTAGACATCACTGGGTTTAGGAGTGACTGCATTATTTCTTTTATTTCTTTTCCATCTACCGAAGCGAAGCAGCGGCTGTACCCTGTTCGCATTTACACCCTGCTAACTCTAACGGCATGAGTCAGCAGAATTAACCAAGAAAGCAGAGCTGATTACAACACAAAGGATAATACAAGCTTATTTACCATCTGTTTTATCTGATATTACACTTTTAAACCGGAAAAATTGAAAAATTACCACCAACTACTCAAACTACCACAAACGTTGAGTTAGAATTTACTTCAGGTTAGCTCGCTAGCTAAACTGAGGAGAACGCTGTTGACACAATTTTAGTCATTATTACATTCGGTAAACAAAATTAATTATAACTAATACATTACACGGATGCTAATAATTATATTAAGATTTAAAGATAAAGTAATTATCAGAATAAAAAGCATAAATAACGAGTGCGAGCCACTCCCCTCAGCTGTAGCGCCTCCAGTGACTCCGCTGGAATTTCCGTTCATTTGAACTGAGAGAGACTAACCTGATAAACACTAACACACCTTAACATGCTACACACTCTACACACACCCCTTATTACACTAATACACACTCATTTACACTAACACACTTCACACACCCCTTATTACACTAACACACTTTAACACTCTAGACACACACATTCAAACACTAACCCACCCTAACACACTTCACACACAATCATTAACACTAACACACTACACACTCTACACACACATTAACAATGACACACAGTAACAAACTACACTCTACACACACTCATTTACACTAACACACCTTAACACACTACATACTCCACACACACATCCTCATTAACACTAACATACTGCAAACACACTCATTATTACTAACACATCTTAACACACTACACACTCTACACACACCCTCATTAACACTAACACATTGTCACCCTCAATGAATTTTTATTATGTTTCATGTAATTTTATGGTATTAAATGTATTTTTGTATGTTTTTTATTGTTCCGAGGTTCTAGTGGACGATTCTTTAAAGAACCATCTGTCTATCTGTCTGTCTGTCAGTCTGAATGTCTGACTGTCTATTTATCTAGAAATGTGTACTGTGTACTATGAAATGTCATGGTTCTGTATTAATATGGACACTCTGTTGTGCCACAAAACACACAGATTAAAATGTTGCCTCGCCTTCTCTGTGCCTCGCCAGGGCCGCTGGTGGAGATCTGTTGGAGCTGCTGAAAGTCATTGCCCACAAGCCAGATGAGACCGAGTAAAGCGGTCTGGGAGTCCCCCAAATGAGGAGAAGGACCGAGCAGTTAAACTGGAACGGCTCTCGAAGAACAATGGTCTACAGAGAAGGACGGGGTGGGAAGGAGAAGAAAAAACTTTTTTAATATGGCATTGATTTGTTTTCTGAAACACACCCAGGCCTGCCTGAGGATTGTGTGTGTGTTTGTAAGGGTCAGACTCTTGTTGTAAACCTTGTATGTGTATGTGTGTGCGTAATGCTGTAGTCGTCTCTGAAAACCAGTAATGCTGTAGTCGTCTCTGAACTGTGACTTAAGTACAGAGTTAAAGGCACCATATCATGTAAACTTTATTTTCACTATTCTATGATAAAATATCACAGTTAAAGTTTCAGTGCATACCATTTACTCTCCCCAGTTCATAAACTTAAACTAGGCTGAATTTGCTGTTCTTGTGATGTCACAAAAAACCAACTTGTTTGCATTTAATCAGCCACTTAGGCCTACTCAGAGCAGAGCCCTTTTCCATATATCATCCTACAGGCACAGTAACAGAAACAGCCTGTTTAATTCTGTGTTTTTTGGTTAATAAATAAACACAAACATGGAAGAAAATACAAGAAAAACCTACCCCGTCACTCAATATAATGGTCCTTTTTGTCTCTGGGTAAGTAGGGTGGTTCTCCCCCTATCCCATCACTCAATATAACTCTTCTCTCTCTCTCTCTTTCTTGGTAGGCAGGGTGGTTCTCCCCCTCCCACATCACTCAATATAACTGTACTCTCTCTCTTGCTAGGTAGGGTGGTCCTGCCCCTCCCCCATCTCTCAAAATACCTGTCCTCTCTCTCTCTCTGGGTGGGTAGGGTGGTCCTCCCCCTCCCCCATCGCTCAGTATAACTGTCCTCTCTCTCTCTCTGGGTGGGTAGGGTGGTCCTCCCTCTCCCCCATCACTCAGTATAACTG
>JBBJLS010000018.1:20245876-20259422 GCA_037577275.1 Bryconaethiops microstoma
TCGCCTTTGGCTCACTAGAGACTCGGACCTGGACTCTGTAAAGCTGCTTTGTGACAACCTGGTTGTAAAAAGCGCTACATAAATAAAATTGAATTGAATTGAATTTTCAGACCCACAGACTTGAATCATGGGGGTCTTTTCTGATTTTTCATTGATCTTAAAGGAAATTGTTTATGCAAGGACTGCACAGACACACAGAGTCACAAAACAAGAACAATATAAAATATAATATAATGTCAAAATAAAAGTCTCCAGAAAGTACTCTGAAAGTACTCGGTAGTAAATACAGAGTACAGAGCGCTGATCCTGCACAGTTGAAAGGAGTCACACTTTGGTGTTATAAGTTTTGAACCCCTCCTCAGTTTTTTAAAAAGAAATATCTCCTTTAGCCATTTTAGACGTGCAAGGCAGCTGAGGTGTGTGTGGGTAGCAGCTTGTGTGAGTGTTAGAGTCTCTTTCAAGGGGAGATATCAGTGAAAACTTTGGGAACAGCTTTTGTTGGGAGGACACAGCCATGACTGCATGAGTTTAAAATGTAAGAATGGAAGAGTTAAAGTGAAAAACAGCAGAAAAGTTCAATATTGAAATAATACTTTAGTACAATTCTTTGTCAAATGTGCTGCTCCTTTTAGTTTGCCTTATTTAGTAAATTTAGTAAATTCAGTCAATTATTAAAAATCAGACAATAAGAGGTTGGTCTCTGACTTTTACATTGCAGTGTATGCTGCATGTATACATCTTAGAAACTTTAAATATCAAAACCTCCCTAAGTCACCAGTAGTTTAGCCTGATGCTAACTTAAAATACTATAATATAAAAAAATATACCATATACCATATATACCATATAATATAAAATATACCATGATCAATAAAATAAATAAAGCCAGAGATTGCTAGCAGAAAATAAGGCTGAATACAAAGTGAATGTGTGAAGTATGATGTACATGAAATACAGCTATTTAATGAAATATCGATGGTTATTTGACAAACAAAAAAGCTCATTAAATTACTGGAAAATACTATAAGCTGTGCTAGTAGGTCACAGAGATGACTCGAGGAAAAAAGTCTCAAAGGTACTATGGAAATGTGGTGCTTTGCATGAATGACACTATACAAAATAGTTTATTTTGTGACAGTTGGATACTATCCATTCATTTAAAAATTCATTCAAACAGCAAAAATAGTTATGTGCCATATCTAATCTCAAGTTCTTTTCATTATTTTCTTAGATCACAATAACAATAAATGCAACACTAATGTCCTCGGCTGGGTCACATCATAAAAAGTAGAGCAAGACTGGTCACCCCCGATCAAGTCAGAATCCTTTACAGGGATCAAACTTATATTTAGCACTTTTTTGCAAATTTTAGTGCATAATGTCTATTCATTTTATGCATTTGAATGAAATAACAGTAATGTAGCATTAAAACACACAAACTTGTGTAGAGAAGATTCACTTATTTTCACCTGCATTTGACCAGAAGTGACCAAATGTTAACATACAACACTAAAAGCTCGAGTACAGAATATGAATACGTTTTTCACTGCAAGTGTAGAGTGACATCTGAGAAACGGTTCACTCTTCTAAAGACGGACTCTGACGGAAAACAAGGCTCCCCGACACGTGCTCGACAGGAAGTCGACCGTTTACAGCAGGCTGACATCCTGCGTTCCAGGGAGCACTTAACATCAGACTCCATCCTGCTTATTCCAGCTCTCATCTCCGCCATTTAAACCAGAGCTCTGGAGAATCTCACGCCAAAGCGAGGAACGTTCCAGCGGCTACTTCTTGTCTCGCGACGATGTCTCTTCTGGTGCTCAGACCGAAGGCATAAATACACACACCTGACACTGACAAACACCCGGCTGGTCCCTGCGGTTATCTCCCTTGGCTGCTGGCCAAGGCGGCAGGGCAACTTTCTGCCAGTCGCCAGCCAACTGCTCAAAACGCTTCCGTCGCTCAGTCACGGCTCTCACCTTGGCGGCGAGCCAGGGGAGCGATAACTCTCCGGCACAGCCGTGCACGACCGAGCGCCAGGCTGGCCAAGTGACATAAACCAGAAGCGGCAGATAGATGATTCATGTTGAATCACATTGATTAAAACATTTTTCATTTTCTTCTTTCTGCATTTTTGGGCTGCGGCTCGGCCAGGACAGGAAATCCACAGTACCTTCTCTGGACTCTATGTGGAATTCGTCACTGCGCGTCTAATTGATTTAGGTTAGAGACACAAGCTAAACATCTGGTGCATTATTAGGAAGCTGTTAATAGCTGTTTGCCTCCAGCCCATGGATGTATGTCCATGGACATGGGTTCCGAGTGGAAAACATGAAGTGTGACATGCATAAGTGATACATGTATGTCCCTGTGGTGATGCTTTACTAGAAAAATGTCTGTATGCTGCTATACTTTAACTGGATCCAAGTCCAGATGCTGCGATTCCAATAAGAATCTATTAATATTCTGCACTCATTGGTAACTTTATTAGATATTTCTAGATTGCATCAACACTCATTGTCCATTTTATCAGGTATACTTACCATATGGATACATTTTGTTGCGTAATTACAGATCAATGGTCAGGATCTCCCAGGACCACCAGGTATTATTTCAGCGGGGGACCATTTTCACGTGTGTTTACAAATTAGTAACATGTTACTGGATAAATGTGCTGCAAAGAGTGGATCACCAACATTAGTGTTACTGGAGTTTTACTGGACAACTCACTGCTGGACTAACAATAATCTACCAACAAAGGAATATCCAGGGAACAGTGGAGCTGTGGCCAGAATCTGACCGCTGGAAGACTAGAAGATGATTAACAGGAACAGTGCAGCAACAAATGAGCTGTTATCTCTACAAGTTTTACAAACAAGGCAGGTGAGCCTAATAGAGCTGGCACCAAGGGCACCATGTTTAAACATCCATATCTATGGATCAATCAGTCCTACACTACCACACCACTTCCTACACTACCTGCTCAGTGGTGGTCCTGTGGGAGTCCTGACCATTGCTGACTGGAGTAAAAGAAGGATAAAGAGCTGCATAAAAACAGATGGGTGACAAACTATAAATGTAAGACCATAAAATGCACCTCTGTGGTAAGTGGACTTGAGAGAATGGGCAATGAGTGTCGGAATGGGCAGGTGCACCAAATAAAGGTGAACAGTGAGTGTATACTTGCCCCACCTGTCATTTCAGATTGATCTACATAGACATGAACAGTATTGTACATGCGGAGATAGGTATTTTCACAGTGCCTGCAAAAAGAGAGCAAAACAAAGAGAAAAGGAATGAAAGACAGTAAAGATGGAAGGTAAAAAGCATGATTAAATTAGTGAATAAAAGAGGTAGACAGCAAAGAAAAGAAGAAAAGAGAGAGATGATGAAAAGATAAAAGAGAGAGAGCAAGAGAGAGAAAACCACTGTTGTAGTAGAAATTAATGTTAGTGCTGGCACAGTGCCCAGTGAGCAATGGTGATGGACTCCACCCATGCAGGAAAGCGGGCGGAGCCAGCCAGCCCGATTCTCTCAGGACTACAGATCACGCCTCGGCACTGACGGGGGTCTCCTCCAAACGACTCCTGCCAACTCCTACACTCAGCAAGGGCCTTTCCAACCTTGGCTGCATCCCAAATACAGTGAGGAGAAGGGGAGGACAGGAGGGAGGAAGCGCCCGGTGCCATCTCTGCTTGCTTAATTCCAGTTTTCCTTTCCATCAAAGATGCGGCTGTTGTTCACACGTCTCACCTTCCTTCGCAATTAGCTCGGTAATTGCCCAAATTATATTGTACAGGCAAAAGCCCAGAAAACCAGTGCCCTGGAAAGCATATTTACCAATGAAGTCCCAGTAAGTCCTAATTGGGAGAGACACCTGCAATGCCTGGGTGGATAAACTGATGGTAGAATGAGATCCTACATGCTTTCACCACCTTCTCATATACTGCCAAGACTGTAGTTGCTCCAAATAAGTGGTGTGTGTTTACAGTTACTCACACAGTAAATCATCTACTTGTTTCTATTGAGCTACCCCAGGCTGAGTAAGATACAACTATATGTCCAGTGCTAGAAAGTGTTAAACCTCTACTGCAATATATGTAACCAAAATGTTACCAGTCCTTATCTTCTCGGGACGCAACGGCCTCAAATCTCCTCCAATCCATGTGCTTTTCCAAGACGTCTTGCTCCTTTCCAACCATTTTCCCTTCTGAAGTCTGCCTGGTATTTACTTTGTGCCAGTCTCAAGTGAAGGCAGCAGGGGTGAGGGGAGGGATCGCTAAAAGCCCACTCACATCTCCTGGTGTAGGTGCTGAAAGTAAAGATGCAGACCTGCCTATCGCCGTACCAACAGAAACTGCAAGTACACACTCATCAGATTCGTCAAAAGCTTTGAGGAGATGCGATCTGAAAGGTACTCGTTCCTCTGTTTGACTGTCCTCCCAGAATGCCTTGCATCTGGGGAGGGCGTCCAGACAGTTATTAACGACCTTCGTCTGCCACTGCGGTCTGAGCAAGCTCTGGCGGCAGAAAAGCCAAAAACAGTCTCTCCTCCCCTTTTGTTTCTTCTTCCAGCATCTCCTGACAAGAAGGGAGAGTGCAAAAAAAATCTGGTAACTGACAACCTGTCTTTCTGTGTTTGTTCGCCCTTGAATTATTTATAGGGCTCCGGTTTCCCTGGAGCAGTGCCACTGACATGTTCGCCTTTTTTAATGCTTCATCTCCCTTGCTCTGGCTTACACGAGGAGAAACGGCAGAAGAATCCTTAAAATCTGCCATTCGCCAACAAATCCTCCAAATAAATTGTCTATAACTGCAGTTTCGGCCGACTCCACTCCCAGACACCAACCAATTGTGCTTCTGCTCTAGCACTTACCAGATGAGGAAGCTCCATAATTCAGAAACAGGAACGTTAATCTCTCCTTACTTTGCTCTTCTGGGCTGAGAAAGAAACTCTTACCATCAGAAAAGCAGCTACAAACTACCACACGATGGCTCTTGAAGATATTAGCATAATGACATTAGCAGAATAGCTGAAAATCGAGTGACCCATTTGGCATCAAAAGACAGCAAAGGAGGTCGTCAGTGTTCAAAACCACCTTAATAACCACACAGTTATTACACTCCCTCGCCAGCCTTTGGGTTTTCCTGAGTTCCACAGACTCTTGCATATTGTACAGCCCCACATTCACACTGTCTTGAAGCTAAACATGAAAAGAACAAAGCAACCGAAGGACTTGCGCTCATGGGCGTTTTATCAAAGGCGTGTTTTGCGCGCTGGCCCTTGGCCGCTGAGTTGCTCAGTGAACGAGGGGGTGATCTGCCAGCCCTGCTTATGTAACACCATTGTGTGAATCACACAGGCCATGCAGGAGACATGAGGCGAGATGTCACTTAGCCTTTCGCTCCAGTGAGGCAGAGATCCAAAACAGGCCTGACGCAGGGATTGGGTTCTCCTCCACGCAAATGAACCAAGTTCTTTTTTTATGTTTCAGTTGTTTCGCTTTTAAGTCTCCCTACTCTTCTCAGTTTTTTTCGGGACATAGGACATTTGGTCACTGCAGGGGAATGCCGGTCAAAAACAACTTCTCGAGTCTTCGTAATGGCTTATGTGAAATAACTGTGGATAGAGGCTATAAGGTGCTTGTTTTCTGGTCTCTCTCATGCTGCACGATGTCTCCAGCTTGTGATAGCCACTCACAAACGTGCCGATTTCTGCACACAATGTGATGACCCACATGCTTCTCATTGTTGCTGCACAAGTAGCTTTTGACTTTGAATCCGTGGCGGTCATCCTGTTTCCAGAGTGTATCTGGTCGAGGGGGGGACTTGAAAATGTGCTTGTCCGCTCTTTTTATGTGTTTTTTTAAAACTGATAATTCCCCCTTTGAATTCTAAAACTACATGACTACTGAAGTGGTGTAGCATGATCTGCTTGGTGGAACTTCACCAAAGAAGGTGGCAATCATTTTTTAAATGTTATTTATAACACATTGTTTTAAGTTGAAGGTTATTAAGAACATTTTTAAAGTGGGGCCCACTAAAACTGGCCTGCCATCTGCCACATCCACTGTTTATCTCCAGCCTCTCCATGGTTTGAGACATCAACTAACATGTGGCAGTTGGATTGATTTATGTTTCCTCCCTCATGGCTCCAGTAGACGCATCGCTATTCCCTTGCCGTTGCATCGATCATGTTTAAGACTAATAATGTAATCAGAAAGCTAATGGCCACTATGGCCCAAAACAGTTCCTGCTGACGCAAAGGATTTTTCTTTGCTGGCATGAGTGTGTGAGCATGAATGACTTTGCGGGACTAACTGTGCTATGTGTGCGTAAACCACAGAATCCATATTTATCAAGGTGGAGAGGGAGAGGGGACGGGGGGACCTGCTGGTGTGACAGGTGTCCTTGGCTCCTGCCTGCTTCTTCTTGGCTGCCGTCGACTGAGAGGGGGACCCTAGAGAGAGCGGGCGAGGGCTTTGATGGACGTGGCAGTCGATACAGGCGGTGCTGAGGCTGCTGTGGGGATGAGCGCCATCAGGCCTTTCTGCCAGCATGCAAGGTGGTGTGCAGACACCACTCACACCTTAAACTCACAAATACCCTGACGGCTCAAAGATGGCAGTGCCCGGAGGGGAATGCCCAGAGGCAGGCCCTGATAGTGGCGGACTCCTGGAGGAGAAGGGCTGCCGGACTGGGAGCTTAGCGACAAAGTCTGTGCCAAGGTAATTACGATGCAACCCACCGCTCTCTTTATTATTAGGATATACTGCAATGATGCTACTCACTCTTGCGTGAAATTGAAGAACTGACATCCTATGTTTACCTTTTTTTTCTCTCACTCTCTCCCTCTATTTCTCTTTCAGCCTGCCTTTGCAGAGTTCAATATCGAGTCGGAAGGTGGTCACTTGAGTTTTCAATTTTTTTTGTTCACTGCTTTGATGGGCTTCGGGTTTATTGACGTGTGACTGCCCTTTCCACAAATCAATCCACCCCTTAGACAGACAGGTTTCTCAGCCTGACTCAGAGATGGCGGCGGGGGGAGTGACTTCATTCTATAAGTGGGGCATTCTCTCCTCACAAAGGCAGATGGAGGTGCAGGAATGGCTTTTCACTGGAGATAAACCCAGCAGAGAGAGGACACAGTCCAGGCGTGGAGATAGGTTGCCATCAGCCCTGTGTCTGTGTGGAATTTGGGATGTATCTGCGCAGACAACTCTATTAAAAAATCTCCAAAACAACAAAAAGCAAACAAAGCCCTCCAACATGACGTTATCACCGCAATAATTTCTACGCGATGAATAAAGCTGCAGGGAAGAGAGCCGGCCCAAAGCTTATGGAAATCATGACAGCAATGCCGTTCACGTCCCATTTGGTTAACGCTCACTGTGTCATGTTGTTAGTGGAAAAGGCCTCTGCTCTGTGAGCAATGATGATTAAACGGAACGATACATCCTGTTGTGGCAGAAGGATGTGAAGAAACTTTGAGTCTGAGTGAATCTCTAATGCCGTGAGAAAAAAAAGGGCAGGATTAGTTTAACAAGCCTCATTGACTGTCTAATTAAAGAGAATACTCTTCTATTAATTTCAGTATCACTGTGCGTCAGTCTTGTATAACACTGTAGTTAATACACGTCAATGGGGAGATAGGACCCTCACAGAACTGGAAATAGGCTTTCCAGAAACCAAGAACATCAAACTATTGACATCCCAACAATCTACACCTAGACTGACAAACGTGCAGGTGAAGCCGCCATCAAGACTGTAATAGTGGAGAAAATGGCACAAATAAAGGGAGATTTTAAGAGAGGTAGAAATCTGCCAAATCTGATGTTCACATTACTCTTGGGTTGGTAGCAAAGTTAGATAACACCTTTTTAGGGTAATTATGGAAACAAAAGTAGATTTGGTAACACTTTAGTATCGAGGGACATTATAATGCCCATAAAAATCTCTTATTAAGCTACTAGCTTCTAATTAATTGGCACCTCATTACTATGTTATTAAACAATAGTTAAAGGGAATTAAACCTATTCCAGAGCTCTTTAATTTAAATATGGTGCATCATAATCTCTTGAATAAAACTTAAAGTCTTCTTTATTAGGCCTTAGGAAGCCAATAGCTGGTCAAACTAATGACTAATAATTAACCCTCCTATTATAATGGGAAAAAATTACATCCATTATGGAATGGGTGATACTGTCCCACATATTTTAAATACAGCTGAAACCAGGCAAAGAATGGGTCCAACAATAGAACAATCACATCTCCCCCTGACTCCCAAGTGATTGCAGGTGCGAGAGCAGACTTCCATTTCGATGCTTTTTATTTAAACAAATCAAGAGGTGCGAGGGCCCACAAACAAAACTCAATGCTTTTCCAAACACTCACACGGAGTCAAGGAAAACACAACCGGCCACTATGACGGTTGACCCACACCTGAACACAGAACACCATCCCTTATACACCTAACTTCGAAACCCAACCACCATCAATTAACAAACTCAAACACTTTAACAAAACCCTGCCCTGGGCCTCTGAGCGACTGTTAAGGTCTCCCTGGGCCTCTGAGCTACTACTATGCCCTCCTTGGGCCTCTGAGCCAGTGACAAGCCCTCCCCGGGCCTCTGAGTTACTGTTAAGCTCTCCCTGGGCCTCTCAGCTACTGTTAAGCCCTCCCTGGGCTTCTAAGCCATTTATAAGCCCTCCTTGGGCCCCTGAGCCTTGGTTAAGCCCACCCTGAGCTTCTGAGCCATGGCTATCCCTCTCTAGGGCCTCAGTGCCTCAGCTATCCCTCTCTAGGGCTTCAGGGCCTTGGCTATCCCTCTCTACAGTCTCAGGGCCTAGCTGCCCAGCTAACGGGCCTAGCTGCCCAGCTAATGAGCTTCCTGGGCCCTGTCTGGGCTGTTTTAGCATTGGCTCTGAGGATGGAGCCGTCTCGGCGCTGTCACAGGGGGCTGGAGCTGTCTCGGCGTTGTCACAGGGGGCTGGAGCCGTCTCGGCGCTGTCACAGGGGGCTGGAGCCGTCTCGGAGCTGTCACAGGGGGCTGGAGCCGTCTCGGAGCAGGTACAGGATGCTGGACTGTGGCCGCTTGGAGCAACGAGAAGGGTTGCATGTCGTCAATGAGAAGCGAGACGAGCTGCGTGTCCTCGAGGAGCGGTGAGATGAACTGCGTGGTTTCGAAGAGCGGCGAGCCGGGCTGCATGGCCTCGTGGAGAAGCGAGACGTGCTGCGTGTCCTCGTCACTTGGGAGTGTGGCTACTGTGGGCTGCTGGCTGAGAGCAATGACCAGATCTGCGACCCACTTCTCGAGCAGGTCCAGCTGGCGCTGCTGTCCCTTCTAACATTCCTGCAGCGTCCCCGTTTCCAGCGGGAGGACCGAAAGAGTGCAAGGAATTTCATCCCTCGTTGCCGTTTCCTTAGCCGGTGTGCTCAAGGCTTCCCTTGCCTGCTTCCTCCCCACTGGTCATGGCAGGGCGCCAGTGGAAGGATCGGAAGAGCACCAGGGACGCTTTCCCTCGTGGCCGGCTTCCAAGTCAGTGTGCTCAAGGCTTCCCTGCCTGCTTCCTCCTCGCTGGTTGAGGGACTAGCCAGTCTGCCATGGTGCAGGCAGTCATGTCCCTCGTGATTAGCTCCTGAGAGAGGGCAGAGAGTTCTCCCAGGAGCCACTCCTCTTCCTCGTGCATGCCCTACACGCCTCGTCTGCTGCGCCGATTATCGTCGGGTGGGTCGATCTGTCAGATCTCCCCCTGACTCCCAAGTTATTGCAGGCTCGAGAGCAGACTTCCATTTCGATGCTTTTTATTTAAACAAATCAAGAGGCACGAGGGCCCACAAACAAAATTCAATGCACAAACAGAGTCAAGGAAAACACAACCAGCCACTATGACGGCTCTCAGGCTATGACAAGAACTTTATTTTTGCCTCTCAGAAAAATCAGAAATATGGAAACATATAATGCAAACGCTAAATTTAACACTTTACAGAACTGTTTAATGCAATAGCAGCAGACGTTTTGTAAAAGAAAGTTTATTTATGTTGTTTAGACATCATTTCACCATTTTTGTGGAAATAATATCCACGTGATGAACAGGGTGTGTGTTTTCTACACTTTACATGAGCAGCAGTAGTTTCACTGTCCCGTCGATGGGGCAGATCTGGCATCTTTTTCTTTTTCTTCCATTCAGCTGTTTCTGCTGGATTTGAAAGCTCGTCTTTTATTCCTCAAAACAACTATAGACTTCAAAAGCATGATTTTATTTTGTATGTGCAACTCTTTTTGAATGTGGACCAAAATGATCCACAGCATCATCTTTGTGCACAGAGCCTGTGCAGACTTTCCATAAGATATCAGTGTGTGAACATTTGAAATATACGTTAATGGCCATAAACGAGGAAAAGTCAAGGAGTTTCGGGCAAAAAAGCAAGAGTAACTGTTATCTAATGACACTCAAATGTAGAAATGGGTCAAATTCAACCGTAACATAATAGGAGGGTTAACTGCTCATTACTATTAATTAAACAATAAAAAGACTGAATTAAACATTTACAAAGCTTTTATCAGTGCAATATATATCATTTGTTCTCTGCACATTATTTATTGATATGAGGACATCCAGCTAAGACAATGTGATGAGATGAAATCTAACAGCTCAAGTGTTGACTACAAGCCCTCTGAGCCCAGTTCATACAAAGTCCATGTTTAAATAAGGCCTACATGTAAGACGTTAACACCTTCTCAGGACACGTTCAGTAGAAATCTTCACTGGTACCACTTTACAGTTAGACTGCACTTAGAGTGAATGATTGGTTTAAAATAGTTTAAGATAAGATAAACCTTTATTAGTCCCACAAGTGTTAAATTTGCATTTTAATGGTAGAAAGTGGACAGAACAAAGGTAACAGCAGCAGAAAGTGGCAAAATAATAGATTAAACACTATATAACACACAAAGATAAAACAAATAGTAGACTTTACAACTAATATAAAAATATAGACAGTGTATGCTAATGTATGTGTCTACATAAACCTGTGTATGTATGTGTTTATGTACATAGTGCAAATATATATATATATATATAATTTTATCCCTAAAAATAGCGCACATTTATTAATGGTTATTGGTTAGATCAATTGGTTACAAATCATTAAGAAACAGTTGCAACCCAGAAAAACCTGATGAGTGTAGATATTTGATCAAAGTGATAGAAATGGTGATGACTGAAGGAGAAGACAAAGTAAGATCAATAACCCTGAAGGTTTGAGGTTTGCATGGCCCATATTGTGAAAATATCTATTCTCCTTGTTAGTTTAAGTTAAAGAGACTGATGATGTAGACGAACAATGTAAAAATTTCTAAACATACTCCAGTCCATGCCGTCCACATCTGCAAATGAATTCGCTGTTGAAATTTTTTAATGATTATTTTTTCTCCTCTTCAGCCTGATCAGCAGTTTTGCTGCCCGACCACAGTGAAGTTATACAGAGTGTTTCAGTCCTGACCGGTTTTGAATTAGGCCAAATCCGGGGCAGCCAACTGGAACAGAGATTATTTTCATAAATTATTATTATAATCAGTGACAAAATTGTTTGTTTGTAAGATATAAAGAGAGGTCAGAAAATGGTTATATAAAAGGAAATATATGGACTGAAGTGAAAAAATAAAGAAAGAAAATGCAAGTAAACACAGAACATGGGCCCTTGAACAGTGTATATGAATGTAAACTCTGTATTTGGCAATTTTGCTCTTTTCATTGATGTTAAAACGGCACAATAGTTTTTTTGCGACCTAATAACCAGTAATACAGCAATATTTAACCACTCATAAAGCCCTAAATACAGAAGTCTATAGTGGAGTTGTAGCTCTTCACTGTAGAATAGAAGGTCAGTTTTTATATAAACTGGAGATTTAAAATGATATGACACAAACAGAAGTGCTATTGCTATGGCTTCATTAATGAATAATAATTGGTTACTTACCAGCGACGGGCTTAATAAGCATTGCACCAGTGTCATCATGTACTGAAGAGTTATCGCAGACACTAGAACCGCAGAGACTCTTTCTGAATGTAATGCCACGGGATTCACAGAAAAGGGAAAAATAATGTAGTTCAAATCATTTGGTCCATTCTGGTCCATCGCAATACTAACAACACCTAGAAAGTTCACTTCAAACAAATAAGTGACAGACTCTCCAGTTCACTTTCTCACTCAACAGTAAACGAGGTAAAAATTCGGCCTGCAACCACCTTTCAAGTCAAGAAGAGCTTTATTGTGATTCCAGCCGTATACATTAAGTACACAGAGAGACGAAATATCAGCCTCCCGGACCATTAGAGCAACACACAACACAACATACAACACAACACACTCAGACAGGTCAACAATGAGGGAACAAATGGGGAATTCATTTGATATATATACATAATTATTACCACAATAAAAAAAGATATTTCAGACAGTGTACAGTAGAGATATAATACACTAGACTATAGACTACAAAGTAAGAAGAAAAACAGTGGAAATGTACTGAAGAGAGGATCTTCAATGTAAACTACAGAAATGCACCCGTTTAGCTTTGTGTAGATCTTTTCGCTCTGAGTGTCCTCGGCTCCTGCTCTCTTACAGCCCTTTGTTTTCAGATGCATTAAGACGCCACTGATTCTCCGGCCCCGAGCCACGGCGAGGCCGGCGTCTGGCCGAGCTCTTCAGGCCAGTTTAGGGACGCTTCAGATGGCTTTTAAGTGTGCCGGTGGCACGGTGGCACCTCTGTGAGAGCTTTTAAGACCTTCTTCATATCTTTTTTTTTTTTGCCCCATCACTCATTCCTTCTCTCTCCCAACGTTCACTTTGTCAAGTCCCATCAGTGCAGAGCTGCAGAGACGCTCTCTCAAATGGTTCGTCCGTCTACCACTCAAATCTTTTTGTTCTCCCGTTAGAATTCTCCTTTGTATCCTGCCCTATTTTCTGGTTCCATTAGACTCTACGTCCCCCTGGGTTCACTTTTTTCTGATGTTCTTCTGTCTCCCAGGTTTGCTTCGATAAACTCAGGTTTGCTTTTTGTTTGATGGGCAAGTTTGTTTCTATATGGGAATCCAGGTGAACCTTTTTATTTCGTGCCCTGTCAGACGGGACCATCAGGGCACAGCTATAGAGTACACTAGACCCCCAGGGGGAACTCTTGTGGGCACAGTAATATCAGTAAACAACCATGAGTTCGAGATTCATCTCAGATGTATGGACTGTCTGCAGGAGACCTAGAGCATGTAAATAACACTGAGAGAGCCATGAAGGAGTTTCTGAGGACAACAGAGACAGAGACATCGGGAAGAAGGGGAAGAAAAGAGGAAGATGGCAAGAAATGAACAGAGAAGGGAACAATGAGAGAGAGAGAGAGAAAGAGAGAGAGAGAGAGAGAGGGAGGGAGAGATATAAAGAGAGAGAGAGAGGTATAGCAAGAGAGAGAGAGACAGAGAGAGAGAGACAGCGAGAGAGAGAGAGAAAGAGAGAGAGAGAAAGAGAGAGAGAGAGAGGGAGAGAGAG
>JBBJLS010000018.1:20262134-20276659 GCA_037577275.1 Bryconaethiops microstoma
TCCCTCTCTCTCTCTCTCTCTCTCTCTCTCTCATATCCCCCTTCATATCTCTCTGTCTCTTTGTTTTACACTGACCAACTCTCTCCAGACAAATCCTATATGCAATGAGCTGCAGGCTTGCAGGAATAATTAATGGAGCGATAGCGAGATCAGTGCTTTCTAATCTCCAATCTCCAGCAGCCTAGAGATCCCAGCACACATTCTCGCTGCGTTTGAAGCCATGGATAAATCAAACAAGACAATGGCTGCTGTCAAAGAGGCAATGTTCATACGCGCCTTAGCATATCACTTGCAGCACTGAGAAAAAAACAGGGAGGGAAGGAGAGAGAGAGAAAGAGAGAGAGAGTGAGAGAGTTTCAGTAGAGCTAGTATTTGTCTCAGGAAGTCAAGGAGACATCTGAGCCACGAGCTCTGCATCGATTCTCCACAGGCATGATCAGCATGCTAATGCCGGGGTGCCAGTGGAGAAAATTAGACACCATTTGGACAACTGAGCAATTTGTCCCATCAGAGAATTTAATCTCACGGAATTAACATGAACCTGACCCAAATCGTCACCAGCGATTAAACTCAATTTGCTCCTCCGAATGTAGCATGCGATGTGGTCTGCTGACCTTTCGGGATGAAATTGGAGCGGAGACGGGGACTGAGAATCAATACGCAGCCGCAGCTCGGAGCGGCCGTCCCACGCCCTCGTCTGGATCCAAAGCCGGGAAGACGTCCGGACTGCTGGACCTGATCGTTTACGACTGTAAACCGGTGTGGCATGAGGTACGGCTGGCAATGGCACAGGCGCCACCCACGCAGCGGGAGCTGAGATCTGCACCAGCACAGGCAGCTGTTTCATCATATATTTACATGCGTTGCTCCCATTTGCAGTATTAAACCCCCCCTGCCATCTGTACTTTTGGATTTCACACGAAGCGCAACACTGTAGGAAAGATGCATCATAACTCTTCGCTCTATATAGAACATGGAGGGTTGCATGAACCGTCTTAGTCATAATCATCTGAAATATGACGCATCGCAGTGGTGTTTGATGATCCTTTGCGTTGCCTTGAGCTGAGCAGTTAGACCGCGTAAGTCAGTGATGCTACAGACACAAATGGGCACGAGACGCCTGCATTTACGCATGTAATTGCCTGTGGAAGTGATTTGTGTAGGCCAGCATTTTATAGGCGGGTGCAAAACAAGGTCAAAGAAGCCACAATCTCCTCCGTAACGCTCTGTGAGTAAATTAATTGGAGGCAGAGGCTTTATGGAATAATTGAACTGACTAGCCGACTCATATCTGCCCAAGATTACAGAACAACCTTCAAATAAGCAGCAAACTCTCCCACCCACAGCAGGAAAGGAGCTGTAGCAGGCCAAGTCTGAACGGCCACAGCCAAGATAATGAGCTTTTATACTGTGGCTTAAGCATCCAGGAGCACTCTTTCTCATCTTTAGACACAAAAATTAGAATGTGCTTCTAATAACAGTTTGGAAAATAAAGCTGTTTTGAGCAAAACAAACCTTTCCTACCAAGAAAGGCCATCCAACTACCACAGATCTCAGGATTAACTGTCCAAAAATCTACAGAGCCTGGAATAAAAAGGAAGCTATTAGTATACTATATATGACTTAAAGAGATTATTAGCGTGTTGTTGGGTGGATGAACGTGTACTTTGGAAAGTAAAGGATGATGAGGGAGGTGTCTCAGGTTGGTGAAAAGGTCCCAGCAGATCTTTCCTCTTGTTTGTTAAGTTCTGCACTAGGCAGTACCAATAGTCCAGAGTCGAGACTCAGTGCCATGGGTACGGGTCATCTTAGAACTTCCATTTCATACCCATGCACACCTCTAGCTGGGAGGCTCTGTCCTTGCCTGTACAGCCAAGGACGGACAGTATTTATAATACATGTATTTAATATAATATTTGTATTTAGTAGCATATTAACAGCTTCACATTTTGCAGCAAAATATCACAGTGTTTTCTATTTTTGTAGTGTAAAACTTTCTGAGAGGCGTTTACTTCACATCATAAACATGCAAAATGATGGACACAGCTGTCATGTGGGTCTTTGGTAGTGAGGCGCAAAAGCAGGTTTTACTTCACTTCATTTACAACACTCAAACTCAAAGAAGGCACAAGGGCCAAAACACAAAGAAACATCTGGGACACCAAACACAAGAAGACGGGAAGTGGAGCTCTAACACAAAAGACGGGTTAAACACTCAGTAAATAAAG
Source organism: Bryconaethiops microstoma (assembly GCA_037577275.1). NCBI lineage: Eukaryota > Metazoa > Chordata > Actinopteri > Characiformes > Alestidae > Bryconaethiops > Bryconaethiops microstoma. Next base: position 20,264,363 of record JBBJLS010000018.1, read on the forward strand.
GTTTATCTTATCTTAAAGATGGTGGACCGACCCAAAGGTCTGAACTGAGGCACTCGAAATAGGACTTGGACCTAAACCAATCAACACACAAAATCACTTGAACCAAATCTCCCGACAGCTGCGACTTGGACTATATGAACGTACAGAAATCCCATTTCAAAATAAAAGTCCCAAACATAATGGCCGCTGACCATGGATGTAACAACAGCTTCTGATTGGCCTTGTGCTCAGGCCTGTTGAGATAAAAACTTATTCAGCACAAGGTGGGATCTGTGTAGGCTGCCAGGGTTCCACTGATTTTTAAAATAAATTGCTACAATTACAAACGGCTGTGGTTTTGATGAAAGTAGTGGCCCTCATAATTAACGTTAACTTGCTACTTTCAACCTTGGTTAGGGTTAAAAATAAAGCGTTTTGGAGTTGCTGCACAACAATACTTCATAACGGCACAAGGAACTTGTTTTGTGTCTTATTGTCATGAACAACATTGTGCTGCATTGTCAAGCCAAGTCAAGCCTAGTTCATTTAAACAGCCCATTATCTACACACAAATGCTTTGAAATCAATTCTGCACTGAACTGGAAGCCAGTGCAAGGACCTGAGAACTGTGGTGGTGGCCTAGTGGTAGGGTACTTACCTCTGGACCAAAAGGTCATGGATTCAAATCCTACCTCCAGCACACCACCACTGGGTTCCTGAGCACGACCCTTAACCCCATCAATGCCGTAAATGTAAACTGGAGTGATGGGATCTCTATTCTTGGTTTTGGTTAGAACTCTAGCAGCAGCATTTTGAATATAACACAGCTGTCTAATGGGAATCCCAGTGAGGAGAGATTTGTCATTAAACAGCAGTCCATCAACCTCCACCGTCCTCTTCTCCTCAAGCAAAGTGTATAATGTATTTGTAGTATTGTTAAGGATACAGTAGTTTATTTGGATACATGGCTTTGCTGCTGTATTACAATGTTTATGTTGATATCCTTACAACAAGCGTATGTGGTATCAACCTTAAAATACAGTTTTATGATCTTTGCCCACCCTTGCATACAGCACAGCAGGCTCCAATCATCTGCACTTTTCCCTGGTATTCTAGGGGATCTATTAATCAAGAGCCTCAGTGTTTGACTGACTCATAAAGAGATATGGATGAGCTAGAGGGGAATTTATACAGTGCAGCGGGTTCTGATTATCCAAGCATTTCTTCTGATACTCTCCGGACCCACTCATCAAGACTCTCAATGTCTGACTGACTCCTGAGAAGATAAATCCTGTTGGAAATTCATCCGCCTGTTCTCAATTTACACTGAACTCTACACTACCCTGTAGTGATTTTTTAAAAATTCCACAGATTTTTAAAAAATCTGCATAATTACAAAGTGTCGATGTAAACAAGGCCAGTCAGAATGGTTTGACGTGACCTATTCCGGACGGATTAACTGAACTGTTCTCAGTGGTGGTGACAGGAACCTAAAGCATATAATGTTCCTAAAACTCTCTTGTAGACAGTTAATATGTAAAAATAGAGCAATCAGTACTGAGTAGTGTTTTTCTGTTTAACACTGATACACTGATACAGTTCTGAGGATAAACACCGGTTCTAGACTGTTTTACACCAGTTATATTTACTGAGATCAGAGTTTACTGATACACTCTGAGTTCTGAGGGTAAACACCGGTTCTAGACTGTTTACCACCGGTTATATTTACTGAAATCAGAGTTTACTGATACACTCTGTGTTTGTTTCTAAAACCCAAAATAAAAGAATTTTTTGTTTGTTTTTTATATTCATTTGTGTGTGATGCCATTTTTAAAAGCCCAGTAGTGTTTTTTTCATAATCACAATAACTTTTGTTCTACACGCCAATACTTAAGCATCAACACAAACCAGAGGAACTTCCATATAAGGAACTGTCTGGCCATACTCTCGTGTTCTAAGGCTTAAATGAATTACTTGTGCAGAGATACATGCAGGGCATTCATATCACCACCAGAAGAAATCTGAGATGATATGTTGCTCTGAAATAAACCATTTCAAATCAAACAACTCTAAACTTATACACCTCATATATGGTGACTTCCCAGAAACGTAGGAAAGTCAAAGATGAAGTGAAAGTCATATACTCTGTAATGATCTCTGTTCATCTGCCTTGACATTACAGCACATTCAGTAAAATAATAAGTCAATATCACTCTGGAAAAGAACACACAGAGTAACCCACTACATAATGAAATTTAGTCAGTGGGTATGAATTACGATGCTCATTTTCGCTGCTGATGCACATTCATTACTTATAATGGGGCAATCATAGCAAGGAGTGCTTGCAGTGGAATCATCTAACATTCATTTCGTAGCAAATTTGTGAGTAATGTGGTCGACTAATCATGAGAGTCAGTCATTGTCTGTAAACATGAAGACCGCGGAATGGTTTGCTGCTTTAGGTTTCTGCTTCTGTTTCTCCATCCTTTACTATCACAACAAAACAGCACTTTTTTGACTCACTTAAGAGTGGGCTGCACTGAAACTAACCATACTGAGATCTGGGGAATTTAGAGTAAACACCTTAAAGTATTTGTCATGTTCCTTAAAACCCTTTCCTGTGTGGGAGGGTGCTGAAAGAGGCCACTGCCATTAGGGAACACCACCATGAAGGGGTGGACTTGGTCTACAACAAGGTTTAGGTTGGTGCCATCCAGACGAATGGCAGAACCAAAGGTCAAGTAGGTGTTTATTGTTAAGATAAGATAAGATAAACCTTTATTAGTCCCAGAAGTGGGACATTCGATTAGTAACGGCAGAAAGTGGACGGTACAAAGTTCAGAGCAGCAGAATTGAGAAAATAATAGAATAGAATAAAATAAAATAAAATAAAATAAAAAAAGGCCAAAGTACTATGTAGAAAATAGTATTAAATAAAAATTACAATTAAAATTAAAAATTCTCTCAATATTATACAAAATATACATGTATATACATGTTATTTCAGCCATGTATACAGTACACTGTGTAACAAAACAATGTTCTAGGTTTCCCAGCAGAACATTGTCCAGAGCATCACCCTGCCTCCTCCAGCTTGTCCTCCTCCAGCTTGTCCTCCTCCAGCCGTACGTCCTGGTGCCTCTTCCACTGACCCACACGTCCCTGGCCTCATACCCCCCCCCCACGCGTTGCTCCATGGTCCGGTTCGGGTGCTCATGTGCACATTATACACTCAATAAAGTTTGACCATTGGCTACTTAAAAAAATTACGGCAACAAAGTGACACGTAATATAATTGAATAGATTTTAAGTACTGCAAATTTGATTTAAATCTATTGATTTAATTAAGTAAATTTAAACAAAATTACGGCTGAGGCAGACATCAACGTCCATGTGGCGCAAATGGGCGGAAACTCGAGTAAAACTCAAGAGCCCGCAATAAGTAGAATTTTATAATTTTTCGATGTTATTGACTTACAGATGAAATAGAATTAAATTCTACTCAGTGATTTTCAGAATCAGAATCAGAATACTTTATTAATTCCCAAGGGGAAATTATATCGTCAGAGAGAGGAGCTGTACAGTTTGATGGCAGGAAGGAATTCCATATGGAGCTCAGTAGTGCATTTAGGAAGGGTCATCCTACTACTGAATGATTATTCAGCTGATATTATTCAAATAAAAATGAGTAAAATGCGATTGATAAATAATTCAAATTTGATTCATTCAGCATAATAATATACCAAACTGAACACAGTCTTTTTTCATGAATAAGTTACTAGTATTCATTCTGTAAATATTAATTTGGCCCAGTGGTGCTGTCAGTGGTGGACAGGGGTCAGCATGGGCACTGTGACCAGTTTGTGCCCACACAGCGTGACCCTCGTCAATTCAGCTCAGATCCAGACATACACACATTTTTACTGCTTCCATCACATCAAGTTCAAGAACTGACTGTTCACTTGGAGCTTAATATATCGCACCTCTCGACAGACGCCACTGTAATGAGATATTCTGGATGAGATGAGAGTTCTGGATTAGAGCATCTGCTAAAAGCCTTCAACGTAAACATAATCGATGTTATACGTTTCTCCTCTCAGTGCTTTTAATCTCACAATTATATTTCACATACATCCTGAAACAGCTCCGAAATAAGATGTCATATAGACGGTTAATTGTATGACTTTAAAAAGACAAATATCCAAATGTAACTTTACTAATCCTTTGAGTTACATTACAGTTTGAACAGGTAAACAGTAATCTGAAATATTTTATCAATGTAACCCCTTGTAATCTTGTTTGTGTGATACATGTGGTCATTCCAACAGTGAGCAATGGGGGTGGTTCAAATTTTGCTGTTTTGTTGTATGTTAAAATGAGACAGATGGAACTTGAATGATCTCCCCATCATGGACCAGACAGAAGGTCATTGGTTAGTAGTCTGTTAAATTGAATAGTATTCAATGGATTATTTGCAGTTTCCTCTCCCTGTGTCCTGTAGTGAAATGTGGAACCGAGATCTCTTCACTCTGGACAGAACAGGGCAAAGCGACTGGCTCTGCTCTAGATGTCGGGTCCAGAACAGAACTGAGAGCAGCGCCGTTCGCTCTGTCCAAGATGTCAAATCCAATAAGCTTTAGAGTCGAGCACCACATGCCACACTTCGTGTGCAGACCCATCCGGTTCAGGGCTGTTCGGTGCTCAGCCATCCGGTTAGATCTTCAGCATAGTTGTTAGAAATAGCTTTATTCCATTACTAGACTGAAAAGAGTTCCTGTTAATTCTACATTAAGCCTGTATGATGCCTCAAATGTATTTTACCGTTTCATTTTTTGTCTTCATAAGTAATCCTTGTATCCAGTTACCACTGCTATGATGATGCTGTTCCTGTGGGATTCAGTCTCTGTGTTTTTTGCTGTGTCATGTTGGTTCTAACAGTGCTGTACTTTCTCTTTCCCACGGTTGTCCTGCACAGCTCCAGCTGAAACACTGACGTCTGGAGTTTGAACGCCTGTTAGTGAGGAAAATGAAGGAAAATCCTGTTTGATGATGATGCAGTTGCACGTCTGGCAGGAAAATTGTGTTCTCAGCTAAAGGCACTGAGGTGAAACTGAGCTCGTCGGTCCCCAGCATACAAAACACGTCCGATGCAAATCTGACATCTTCACCAATGTGGCTGCTAGGAGGGGCGGCCGGCATATAGGGTTTATACACTAAACATCCTTCCCCTGCTTTCTTCCAGACGCAGAGACGGGACACTGCATTGCAGCTGTTGCCTCTAATTTACCAGGCCGCCGTGACACGCGCCTCCATGCCTGGCTTGCTCCGGGGGGGAAAGAATAAAATAAATAAAAGCAGAAACTCACCCAAAAATAGGCTGTGTATCAACGCCCCCACACCGAGGTTCACGCTCTGCTCCCGGGCATCATATTTCATCAATCTTTCAGCCGCTTATTGACGGGATGTCCACACATATTTGCGTGATGCCCCATTGGTGTGCTGAGAAATATTGCTTTCTATATCAGCCAGGGTAGCGGTCATGTGCGTGGGAGGCCAAAGTGTCGCCCGTGGCGTAAAGACACACCCGCTGCACTCATTACCGCGCCACATAATGCTCTTTGTGCCCGGTGTATCCGGACAGCTTATTGAACCCGGTGCACTGGTGGTGCTTAATGCATCCCTCGATGACCCTTAGATGAGGAGGTCATTTTAAAAGAGGCCCACTTGACTGCCTGATAAATATGGTACTACCTCCCATGGTCTTCTATAAGGAACAAGTTTAAAATGACCTTTAGAAAACATAAAAACAGTTTAATGACATCATTTAGGAGCTTCTGCGACTGCAGGTACCTTTAAGTCTTAGCTGTGGATTTTGGAGTACACTTTTAACACACAGCACAGAAAATATTTCATCAGAACTATTTATTAACTGAGTTTTACATACAAAACAAGTGTGAAATTGAACACATTTAAGGAATTACGAAGTGTATGTCACTGACATTGGTTGTGTGCAAGTAACTACATAGAACCACTGTATTATTACATTATAACTACATTATAACTTTCGTTTTTCATTGAAACACATTGCATAAATATTCAATAAAAATGTTTAAATGAATATATAGTTTTCTACTAGAAATACGTCAGTCCTTTTTCATATTTTTACAAAGGCAAATGAATTTAGTCGCCATGGAAACATAAATTAGCCAAAGATCATAATCATAAAAGAGCACAAAACCTAATCAAGGAAACTGTGAATCGATTTTATTTTTCATATTCAGAGTTTTTGTAGCTAAATGTAAACAGCTTATAACAAATATATTTTGAATTAGACTTTTAAAACAATATAATGTTCCTAATAAATTGGAAATTTTCAGTACAATGTTTGCCATATTTACTCATAAACAGGGAAAATACAACATTTTATTTGAAGTTTTCTACATAAGCACTTTCTAACAAATGTATGCTGAATAACATATTTATTGGGTTTTTCTGTCAGTAATCACAAGATGACAAGCTGTTTTCTGATGTGTTTTATCATAAGCTGCTTAAACAGGTATGTGTTTTATTAATAACCTTGTTATGAACCTATAAGGTATCTAGAACACCATAGTTTGTATCAGTTATATAAAAGATACTCTCAGAAAAGCATGCATGTAAACTGGTGTAGATGGTATTAAAACTCTTATATTCAAAATAAGGTGTTCATAACCAGACTCAACACTGTTATGAAGTATTATAATGCCTCGTAACAGGGTTATGAATGCCTGTCACTTTTGTTTTTGTGTTCTTACATTAGTGCACTGTCTTTTACAACATAAAACATCTTATGTCATCTTCCAAATACTGAAATGAACCGATCATAAATACTTATACGCCTTTTTATATTTGCTATGAAGTCTCTGTGTAGCTGGTCTTCAAATAAAGTCACCAAAACCCTTTTCTGTGTCCTTATGATGCTTAAGTGCATCACAAAAACCTGCAACTTGCTCAAATGGACTGTGTTAAAACCTCGTCCTATCTCGCTCTTAATTATGCTTTGATGCTGTCGCTTCATTCATGTGAACCCCGTGCTCTTCTAGAACTGGCCCATGAACTTTAATATCCGAGGCTTCATAATGGAGGGACACCGCTGCCCATGACATGCTCGCGGGAACGCAGTCCTGCTGACGAACAGAAAGTCATGACGACATGTTGCGCAAGGCCGTGCCAGGGAAAGAAAGAAAAAAAAAGAGAAACTGATTTGCATATCCACTCTTACTTATATTCAAAGTGACAGCCGGGCAACTGCACTCGGAGAACACGCCAAGGTTACGCCGCAGTTTGGTGCTTCTTATTTGAAATCTGTCGCAAAGTAAATAAATTATGTGCATCAATCCACGTGGTCCTGCATGCGCACCGGGACTGAGGCGCTGCTGAGTATAATTATAAGGATACGTGTGGACGGCAGAGGCGGAAACGGCAATAGAGAGCCATAGATCATCCGCACTGCGTGGTGAGGCGGAGCATTCAGGCCTAATGCCGTCACTTGGGCTTTCCACAGTTTATAGGTGACACCTCCGAGCCTGTTAAATGGAAATAGAACTCATACCCATAATGAAGTGCCAACAGTGTGACTGTGATTGGAGTGCATTTACTTGAGAACTGTGTTGAGCCAGATGGACATGAAGTCATGAGCTGTGTGACGGAAATACTGGAACAGTGAACTGGTCAGGTTTAAAGGAACACTACTGCATCTGTAGCATGTGGTCAGTCACGACTCAAGAATGTTGGTGTGTTTCCCTTTCCTTAGAAAACAACAGAAAACCTGCCCACTCAAAGCAGGCTCACAATGGATCAGAATCAGAAAAAGGTATTGATCCTTGAGGAAATAGCTTTTATAATGACTCCAAAAACACAGAGACACAGAGACACCAAGACAAGAACAATATAATATGAAAATACACCATGCCCATCCAGAAAGGAGGCGCAGACGCAGATGTCCATACTGAGATGACTTTATATTAAAGGGAAAACAGAAGAGGCACGAGGGCCAAAGCTCAATAACAGAAGGGCAGAATCTGGACAAACACAACTCTAAGGTGAAGTGAGGGAAGACAGACCATCCTAGACTAAGACAGAAACTATTTATACAGGTGAATAAACTCAAACACCCGAACATAATTATTCATTGATCCCTGGCCGGCTGAGAACCCTTATTCCTAATGCTGACCAGGGACGAGACCACACCCATAGTCATAATAAAAGCCCCCATATATGCAGTCCAATGGTGGTCTGTGGCGGCTGCCGACTGGGGACGTTACAGCTACATACAGAAAAGCTGGTATAAATACTATAGATCAGTAACACAGCTGCGTGAAGTCTAACCACACAGATGGTAGTTTGGAGGAAGTTACTGCTCTTAGTACAGAATCAGTAGTGATATTAAGTAATAAAAAGTAACACTGACAGAAGCAGTACATGAAGATTATTGTACGTAAGATGCTGCACATGATGCAGTGATTCAGCTCCCATTTAGAAACGTCGCATGATATTCACGCGGTAAGACAACATGAGACATTGCACATAATGATAAGAACACTTCACAATACTGCACCTGGTACACTGCTGCACATCATAACAAAAATAATGGAGAGGTGCTGAGAACCCGTTCCCACTGACTTCTGTTCTCAGTGTGCTGTGAGTCTACGGGGTTTCTGCTCTGTTCTTTGCATGTGGAATTTAATGTCCATAGTAACTGACCACACGCAACAGATGCGGCAGGTTGAAAAAAAATGCAACGTTCCTTTAATGTGATAAGAAGGACAAACCCAATATGAGAGAAGCACCTTAACGGTTCGCCAAAAAATCTAATTAGCACAATTTTTCCCTTCTTTCTTAAACCAAAACATGGTTGATATTTGAGGCTTCTGTAGTTTTGCACTGAAGATTTTTGGTGAAATAGACTTCCATGATTGCATTAGCCTCCATGCTCCAGTGCACATGAGAAGACGCAAAGATGTCTTGACCAACTGACGACATGTGGGATCAGTGGAGCTTCACTTGCTCATCAGGAGCCGCTGAGAGAGAAAGAGGAGCAGTAGAACCTCACCCTACATGCTGGGGTGTATCGTTAGAATGCATTTGGGACAAACAGGACAGGCTCTTTGTGTGTTTACGAGGTTGTGTGAATAAATTTGCTTCCTTCGGTTTAATTAGAGATGATTTTTGCATTGGGCCTGGAGGCACAGTTGCTTGTATTATGCTATTTTACCACTTGGGTAAATGTTAATGGGGAATTTTCCCCTCACTTCATTTTGGCTGACTTAACATCACCCGCTGCGACTCTTCATTTAGGAGAGGCGAAGTGAGGAGCTCTGTAGGTGTTAAAATTCTAAGCATGCCGCTGCCTGTTGACTTAATCACGTAGCGCTATCAAATCATGTTCCCCTTCCTAATAAGCCATCTGGAGATCTGCAAACAACAATGATGAGCACACGATGCACGATGGCAGCCATATCGAAATGACAAAATGCAAAAAGCCTGGTACTGACAGCTCTGCGCACGAGCAAGAACGTGTCCGTCATGGGAACGAGCTCTTTTCCAAAGTGAAGCCACAAGTGTATGAAAGATTGATGCTACTCTATGTCCATGATGCACAAAAATTGTGAAGCGTTCCTTATTTTTGGGGCAGCTGGTGGCCTAGTGGTCAGGGCATTCACCCTGCCATCAGAGTCGTGGGATCAAATCTCAGGACTGCCAGTAGCACCACTGAGGTTCCCTTGAGCAAGGTACTGTCCCCACACACTGCTCCCCAGGTACTGTGTTCCTGCCTGCCCACTGCTTCACTTGGTAAGTGAGTTAAATTGGTTAAATGAGTTAAATGGGTTAAATGGGTTAAACGTGTTAAATGTGTTAAATGCAGAGGAAGAATTTCATGCTGTTCACACTGTGTGCTGTGGTTCACGTATCACTTTACACTTTTTACTTTACACTTCTGGTCAGTTTGGCTATTTACCACTTTTATAGCACCCTGGGAAGATTAACAGTGTCATAGAACCTTTGATTTTCAACTGAGTGAGGGATATGGAATGGACAGTGGTTAAATATGTCTGGACGAGACAATGTAATTAATCATCCCTCCCTTATACACTATATGAACAAAAGTATTGGGACATTCCACCATGACTGTGTCCCAGTGCACAAAGCGAGCTCCATAAAGGCATGGCTGGATGAGTTCAGGGTGGAAGAACTTGACTGGCCCTCACAGAGTCCTGATGCAATGTCATTAAAGTTCCAATTAGTGTAATTAGTGTAATACTTTTGTCCACATAGTGTACCAGTCGGCATTAGCTGGTAGCACAATAGAGTTGCTTTGCTCTCATGATAAAGACTCCAGAAGTATTGAGGCAGTGATTTTTGTAGGACATTTAAGGGCCATTTTATTTTTTTTGTAGTTGCATCTTACTTTGAGTAGTAAATCCTCCATCCACGCTCTGCATGCAAAGGTTTGTGAGCGCCTGCTTGTCCTGGGTTTCCTCCAAAATTGAGGGTATTAAGTGCGAGGTAGCCACCAGTTTTGCTGCAGTAACAGTCTCTATTCCTCAGGGAAGGCCTTACACTACATGTTGGAAAGCTATTTCGGTGCCTATCTTCAAGGCATTGGATGATGTTTCATTTCTCCAGAGAATGAAGTCCCATTGCTTTATAACCCAGTGCTTTATACTCTCAGGCCAGTCGGACGTGGAGGCCTTGTGGCTCATGTGTGGCTACTCCAGATCTTCCCATTTTGTTGGTCAGTGCATTTCTGAGGACAATATACAAGCTGTGTGCATGATTTAACATTTCTGTCAGCAGTGACCTTAAAGCAGCTGAATTTATTCCTTATGGAACCAATATGGAACCAATACTTCTGGACATAGTACATATAGTGGATCTGGTGATGTAAATGGACCTTATAAAGTGTTCAGTAGTTTATATATTTTTCTAGAAAAGTCTTTCTGATGAAGTAGAGGGTAAATGCAAATTCAAGCTTTTCGGATTAAAGATAAAAATCTATAAAACATGACATTTATAAGTGTCATACATAATTTATGTCATCCAGTGACCAAGAGTGTCTATTAGTGCTAGACCTTCTCTGCATGTCAGAAAAAGACACCACTGACGGAGCTCATTTCTGCTTAGCGTCTCTATGAGATTCTCTGAGCATGGTAACACGAAGATAACTGAACATTTGTGGCCACTTCTAGATTAAACATGAACTTTTAAAGCTCTTAAGACACATTTATCTAAAGCTTGTATCAGACATTAACATAGATTATAACTTTGTCATACGTGAACACAGTGAACACAGTGAACACAGCACACAGTGTGAAATCATTTCTCTGCATTAAACCATTTAACCCATTAAACCATTTACAACATTTAACACATTTAACACATTTAACCCATTAAACCATTTAACACATTTAACCATTTAACTCATTTAACCCATGAAACCATTTAACTCATTTAAACCATTAAACCATTTAACCCATTAAACCATTTAACCCATTAAACCCATTAAACCCATTTAGCACATTTAACCCATTTAACCCATTTAACTCATTTAACCCATTTAACCCATTTAACCCATTTTGGAAGGTTGTGGGATTCAAACCCACAACCTTCCAATCGCAGGGGCAGGTCCTAACCACCAGACCACCAGCTGGGTAGTTTTAGGGGTTTTTTCTAGTGACTGACAGAAACGTGTTTAGACCATGACAAGACAAGAACTGTATCCTGGAAACTTACATACCACACAGAAGTAAATCTGATTGGATCATTCAATAATTCAACTTAAAATAAAAAAGAAGTGTTTTATAATAATTGCAAACTAACTATAAGAAGCATGACAATCATATTAACTAAGAATGACAGTGGTCATGAAAAATCATTAGGTCTTCTCTGAAGTATAAATGTGCAAAATTCCATTAACTATTGATGATAGTTTATCACTGTTTTTTTCCATGAGTCAGATTGTTGTTGTTATAATCCTCAGTATTATTATTATTATTATTATTATTATTTTTTTTTTTATTATTTATTTTTTTGTTGATGTTGTTGTTGTTATTGTTTTTATTATTATAACCACGGTTAATTGTACCAGCAGTCATAGGCCAAAAGCAGAGAAATACCCTGGACGAGTCCATTCATTATTATTATTAGTAGTAGTACTAGTAGTATTACTAGTAGTAGTAGTAGTAGTAGTAGTAAGAGTAGTAGTAGTAGCAGCAGTAGTAGTAGTAGTACGAGTAGTAGTAGTAGCAGCAGTAGTAGTAGTAGTAGTAGTAGTAGCAG
>JBBJLS010000018.1:20314807-20327189 GCA_037577275.1 Bryconaethiops microstoma
ATATTTTTTAAACAAATTTGTCCAAACTAAAATGTGCAGGAGTTGCACTTTAGAAACAGGCATTGAAAAATGACAAGAAACTGTAAAATTTCAATTTAAAAAAATATTTCCTGTAAGAATTGCTTTCCAATAGGTAAAACAAGTAAAACGCGATTTTCCTATTGGTTCATTAGTACTGAAGGAAAAAAAAAATTGCTGGCTGAGGTACGTTTATAAGTCCATGTGAGATTACATTAGCAAATGTTTTCTCATTCAAAAACTTCACCACCAGCGTTGGCTGGCCATAACTGTGATGTTCAGCTCAGTTTGGTGATTTCCCTACTCAGACACACCTGGTTCATTTCACCTGTTAATTACCCGGTCTAGTATGTTTGAGGTGTGGAGCTTTCAAACCATGCTGGATTCCAGCCCTCCAGACTTCAAGAAAGTGGAGCTTGAAAAATCTCAATTATGAGTTTAGTGGGTGAAATATAATGTGTTTTAATCCATCTGCCACACAAAATCAGTGTAAGTTTGTCTTTAGAGCTTGGGCTAGAGGTAAATCAGCCCCATTTTAGTTCTTTCTACATTTCCTACAACCTGTTTGTCCACAGAAAAACAAAAATAATCATTTGTTGAGAAAACGAATATGCACACTAAGATTTTAACCTCAGTTTGACTTTAACCTACATCTCTTTACATATAAATTCAAATTTACTGCCACTACTCTTCTAACTGGTTTGTTCCTATTCCTTCATCTGACAGAGGCAGGCGTGTGATTCACCAGGAGGTACGTTGATTGTTACTCAGCAAAGTATGTGAGATTTGTGAAGTACGGAATGATGATGAGGTCGCAGGTTTGCACCCGTTTAAGGTGCCAACGCAGATACAGTCACTTTCACCACTCGTGTGTCAGTGTTTGATACAGAGCTGGAGAAATCGTGGGAGTTAGCAGCTGCACATCTCGAGCGGCTCCGCTAAAGGTTATTCTGTTTGTCAGCCGTGACTCATAGATTCTGGAGTCAAGCTGTCCTGACCGCCAGCTTAGCCGCGCCTCCTTGGTCTCTGCATCAATAATTCGATAGCATCCAGGCGGGATGCAATTAAGACATTATTACACCCTCTGCTGGCCTTCTCCGAGCTCCGGGCCTGACCAGCGGACCCTGGAAGACCTCTTAGGCCCTGGAAGACCTCTTAGGCCCGATGTCCGTTGATCCTCAATGAACCCTACACCTCCCACCCCCGGCCTGTGAAGCTCGTGTTCCTCACATCTGTGACTCAGTGTAGACCCCGCTGTCCCCAGAGCTTCCAGCCTGGTATGAGTCACTGAGGTTCTGACAGCTGCATAGTGTGGGCAGGCAGGACTCATCTGCCACCACCAAGAGGGGTGATATGGTCCAACATGGCAGGGTGACATGCCGCACATGCTCACAATTTCTTTGCCATTACTCTGCATGTATGACTGTTTGTGTGCTGTGACCCACGTCAAAAAGGTCCAAGAGTTCTGTGATAGTCTCAGATCTTATTAGAGAACTCTTGGAGCTGTTGAGCTGCACAGGATTCGATTCAGATCTTAACCATCTACAAAGTTTTTGCTGTTTTTTAAACAGGGCCAGTTGACAAAATAGTACACATTTATATACTATTTACAAACACTCTATATGCTCTCTACGTGGGTTTTGGGGTGCTAGGGTTGCTCATGCCTGATTTTTACCTTTCAGTTTATACACATGGTCATTCTGACAAATTGCAATACACTACAGGATGTGTAAGGGGCAGTAGAGTTTCTAGAGATTATACCAAGATGAAATCATATTTTTCACACATGGACCTTTTGGCCTGTCCCAAAATTCATAGGTTTGTACACACATGTGTTTATGTGTTTTCTGGTAAGTGTATAACATCTATAAGTTTGCATGAGTCTGTGGTTCAGGTCTGGATCATATCTGGCTACACTCATATGGATTTTTCCATATTACCATTTAAACTGACAGCCTTTGCTTGGACGCTTTCATTGGTCCGGAGTGGAAGGAGGGACTTGGTTTGGCGATAACTTCATCTTTTATCCTGCATTCTATTGTTTATTCTCTCGCTTACTAGTCAGCAGCTGGCAGACACAGGAGCCTGATAATTCTGCTGCTGTGGAAATATCAGGTAGACTGTTACCCTCCCTAGAACACCTGCAACTAAATGATGCATCATAAGAAGATATCAAACAGATCCACATACTTGCAATATGGCAAACTTAAAGTGGGCTTTAGGACAAACTTGAGTGATGACAGTGCTGTTAAGGCCAAAACTGTTCTTTAAATTTGCCATGGAAGTGCAATAGAACCACTTTTGTGGTCAGGAGAGAGCAAACAAGGAGATGAACAAATGCAAAAAGAGAGCAAGGAAGGAAATTTGAAGATTGAGACATATAAATATATTTTTTTACTTTTTAGTCATTACACGACTATAATACATGCTTCTTCCACCCTTTTGTGAATGCGTGTTCAGTGGCCATCAGCTGTAATCTTTATGGAGAGTAAGATTTGTAAATTTTGAGGTGATGAAAGGTAATTCCATGTGTCCCAGGTCTTAAGGAATCAACAGTAGTTCTTCAATGACACCACTTAAAGACACTTTGAAGGCGCCTTTATTTGAATGCTTTTAATGTTTTGCATTCAATTCACTGTAGAACAGCACACATTCAGACTTCACAAAGGTGCGAGCTGAATTATAGTAGTGTTGTGACAAAGTGAAAGGAAACTGCACAAGGCATGATGTGTCAAAGAGCTGACTCAGGGGTGACTAGTATAAATTGCCTAGTCCTCTCGCTCTTTCAAATGAAAAAGCAGGTTTAATCTTTGGAATCCAAATCACTTCATTTGTTGTTGACCAATGACTAGAAACGGATTGTTTTGGACTTCTGTGGACCTATGAAGATTAGAACCCCAAAATGTTGAAAAATGTGATTGATTCACGACTGGGGCTGATTTACATCTAGCCCAAACTCTACATTATATTTGAACTGTGTTAATACAGTGGCTTTTTATTAATTTGAAACATCTGAAACTGTTCATAACAGGCACTTTTTTGTTCTTTGCATATTTATATTTTACAACATCTTTCAGAAATAATTTGACCTTAATGCTCATTTTCATATTCTGTTCATGCTGTAGGAGGCAAAAAGTGCAATGCAGTAGTGAAATATGGCCTTATTCTTTGAGCATGCTACAGACATCAGCATTAATACATATAGCTGGGTAGACAGCTCATTTAATGCCACTGATAGGACTTGTTAGCTATTAGTTATGGACAGGTTAGAATTCTTTAAGAATATTATGACCAGCCATCACAGAGTTGAATGAATATCCATCAATAAATTAATCAATTAAAGAACTAATTGCAGTGTTGAGTCTAATAGAATAGAACCATAATGTATTTTTTTATGTAAGTCATAGTGCCCTGCATATTACCACACAATGAATTCTACACCTCTTCATAATTCATATTCCATTACTTTTTGGTTAACAAATAGGCTCCTGTTCTCTGGAGGCCTGTTACCTAAGGGACTGCACATAATGACAAAACCCAAATGTAATGGCATTGTCCCTGAGGGCACCGGCTTTTTATTATTTCCCCCTCCTACCTGCCACCTTAAACAAGAGAACACACACATATGTACAAACACACCAACAGATGTGTAACTTTTATGCCCTGAAGTTTAGTTAAGATGAATTTCGATCGATAATTGAACAGGCAACTCAGAAGAATTTGCCAATATTACTCATATCCTACACATCCAAACACAGAGGAAAGATATGATTTAACTGTAAAGCTAACGGCCCTAATAAGTTGATGCTTGAGTATAAAATAGTGTTCATGAAATAAGTAGAATGCTAGAGTAGATTTTGACCTCAGTCAGAAATCTGTGCAACCAGTGAACCATTCACTCAGTGTGAGGCCCAGATCCATGGTGTTGGTAGATGTTTACAGTTCTGCAGCTCTGCGCACTTCAGTGTAAATGCATTTCAGCAGTAATTGGAGTGTAATCTCTCGTTCCAGTGGCCTGCATTGTGGGGAAGAGCCGAGGCTTTCTCCGTCCTTGTATGGCATTTGGCTGCCATTTCATTCTATAACAAAAGACTCTCTCGGTTTGATAACCAACCTTCAGCAACAAAGCCCACTGAAAGCATTTTAATTGTCCGCTCAGCTACTTTACAGAGTGGGGGGGTGGGGGGGGTGTTTTCCCATCCAGAGCTTGTTGGCGGGTTTTTAGTGTTAAAGTGAAAAGGCTCTGAAGGACTGTTATGATGACTTCCCGAGAAGCCCCAGAGTCGACAAGTGCCACAGCAATTCAATTTTGAATGGCTTTGACGAATACATCTGGAAAACACTTCCCTTCACGATCTGTCTCCAGGCTGAGGACCTGTTTCAACTCCTGCCGTGCTACTCCTGCTACATTTCAGTCCAAAAAGCCCATTCTGAAAGTCCAGCTGTGCCCAAATGCTCATTCTTTTGCTTTGAGAAAAAAAGCTATAGTGCTCCAGCGAGATTAGTTGTTCGCTTTCTTTGAAGAAACATATTGTGAGTTCCTCCAAAAGGGACGTGGTCTTTGTTCAGTAAACCACATAAAACAACTTGAATTATTTTGCATGGCCTGTATGAGTGCATGTGACAAATTAATATTATTAACAACAAGAATTTCTTCCAATGTGTAGAAAACCATGAATATTAGGGCAAGGCCTTTAGTTTTATACATCGTTAATTCAGCCAATCTCTATTAAATACCGATTAAATTCTGGTTAAGCATTCGGGAGTAATGAAACATTTCAGTGAGTGATTCATTTTGAACTAATCTTTTGTATGACTGAGAATAAATCTGTCACCTCAGCTGAGTGATTTGTTTATGTCCATCTAATCTTTTGTATGACTTGGAAGTAAAACGTTGTCTCAGTGAGTGATTTGTTCATTTTGAACTAATCTGTTCTATGACTCGGGAGTAACGAGTTGTCTGAGAGAGTGATTCATTCATTCTGAACTAATCTACTGTACACGACGACAGCTACTGCCAGAGCCACAAGAACGCTTTCCACACGGGGTTCAGAAAAATTGTGTCAACATCCTTTTTTTTCGTCGAGGGAGGAGGTTTGATTTATATTTACCAATTACTAAAAATCATTTGATAGTTACAGCAGCACACTAGCTCCAATGAATGAAATGTAAAGATCCGAGCTGGTAAAAAGTGCTTAACTTCTCATCACTAATGTCTACACGGGTACCACAGAGAACATTCTGACGGGATAATTTTCCGTTGGGTGTTTAAATTAATCCTAGCCTATTTTACAAGTGCGAACATTTGCATGTGCAAGTTTATCTTTTGACAGCTAACATTATGTAGCCATTAGTGATACATAGGTCAGGATTTTTTATGACCCACACCTGCCCAATCTGTTATGAGAACCAATCCGGGCTGTCTGACCCACAACACAATTAATTAGTGACCCCAACCCAACTTTGTGTAAGTTATTTATAGTCAGAATGCTGCTTTCTCACTTTTTGAACCACCACAACTGCAAAAAATTCTAACGCGCTGACCTGAAACCGCCCAACCCACAGGACCCGTGAGCTATGGGTGAATCCAGTGATCATCACAGAATGAATTAGGTGACATATTACTAAAGAAAACTGTTTTATCTGTACTGAGTACTGAACCAGTTTTCTTTTCTGTGTGTACTAACCAGTATATGGTTTTGAGTACTGCTGGGCTGGTAATCTGTGTTTATATTAGAATATATATTTACATTTACGCCATTTTATCCAAGCAACTTCCATTCCCTAACTACAGGGGGCAGTATCCCAGGAGCAACTTGGGGTTAAGGGTCTTGCTCAGGAACCCAGTGGTGGTGCTGAAGGTAGGATTAGAACCTATGACCTCGTGGTCTAGAGGCAAGTATCCTACACACTAGGCCGCCACCACCCACATATAAGATAGTAGGCTATACAGGTTAGTGTTGATTGATTTAAGGCGTGGTATTAATATGCTGTGCGCTTGTTGGGCTGCACTGGTTAGTATCTAGAAAGTTCTAGAAAGTAGTCCATGAACCAGTATGCCAAACGGAACCCAGCCCAGCCGCTCACTGTAGATCACGGTAGGCGATACTGTGGCTGAAATGCCACTGAATGTAACGAGACAACCTTTCGTGGGCGGCTTCCAGTGCAAACGCAAGCGTAATTAGAAACACGATGCCGCTGCCGCTCACCTTCCTTTATGTTTGGTAATTCCCCTCCTGAAGCACGTCTCGGCGAAGACGGCATTTGCGAAATGTCGATAGGCAGACAGTAAATTGCAAGGCCGTTTTTGTTGTACCGCTGCATTTGTCACGTCAGTAGAGCCGGTTGATTAACTGGACCAAACCTCCCTTCTGCCGAGCGCGGAGAGTTTAATTTATGTTGAAATGGCGACAAGACAGTCCTGGTTATCCTCAGTGCCCTCTCAACCTGCGGCGCGTGGTGGAAAATGTAATTAAGCAGAATATCTGCTGCTGTGTTTCCACCGCACTCTTCCTTCAAAATTGCCTTTTTTAAGCCCTCCCCTGCAAAAAACAAACTGTATTGATTTAATTTTGTTTTCTAATTTCAGGCCTTGAGGACAATGCCTTATTATGTTGTTGAAAATGTCCCTCGAATCAATTTGGCAATGAATCAGCAGGCAGAATGGGATCTGTTCAATACAGCCCTTCTCCCAACTTCGAGAGACAATTATGAAGGCGATGTTTCATATCGCCGGGGCTCTCGGCTGTCCCTGCTCGCAGCCGGCAGAGCGGCAGGCCTGTGGATTTAAGGTCCCGCGGCGCGGCCCCACGCGCGTCACCTGCTTAAATTGTGGGCAAACAGGGCCGGGTAATTAACAGCCTAATACGGGAGCTAATGTTTGATCAATCTGGCTGTCTATAGAGTGAGTTAAGTCAACATCGCAGGAACAAACAAGAGAAAACCTTAAACCAAAGAAAGGTCATTGGATCGATAATCCATTTAAGATGCTCCGCCGGATTCAGACAGCAGGCACCCTCCCCATCAAGGTGGTGGATTTATTTATCTATTCTCTAACATTCAATAGTTCTGGGGGGGGTGAGTGAGAGGTGGGGAATGAGCCAATAAATCAGTTTTTAGGGCTTAAATCAAGCTGCATTGTGTGCAAAGAAGAGGATTTTAGAACACATGTTCAATCTCTGCTTACTTCATTGTGATAAATCTGTGAGTGCGCCTCAGCTGACTCCACTGTTAGGCTGAATTAAGAGCTTGTGCAAAAAGTTTCACATTGGAACGGAGAGGCAACAACTGCTATGCCTCCGAGCATCCGAATGCACAGGCTGTAAATCGGCCCTTTTGTGCATAATTTAGCCAGGAGGAGATCCAATTTAAAGATTCATAATTTAGCAAAAGACAGATGTTTACTGAAGAAGCGTTTTGCTGAAACAGCTGCGTCTAAATAAATGACGGGGGGAAAAGAGGGCATTTTATGGGCGGCTGCCTGGAGACTGCAGCCTCGCCAGGCTTCATGAAAGATTGACGTCTCGGTCGCAGCCCCCTTCCTCAGTCCCCGAGGGGGGGGGGTGTTTATCTCCAGCAGATTATTGCTTTCCTAGTCTTGCTTCACTTTCTGTAGTCATGGACACTCCGTGCTGGACTCGAACCGATATCTTTACATATTCTACCAGACATCTGTGGGGAAAATCTATAAGAAAGGTCTAGACGTCCGCTTTTAGTAAAGATAAGACCTGCAGCAATTAGTCAACAGCAACAATTAGTTGTGAAGAAAGATTATGTGTCATTTACTTAAAAGCTAAAATCTTTACAGCTATATAATGGTCATCTGACACATGGATCCATACCGACGTACATAGAGTGAGAGAGAAACTTTCATAGGTGCATGTTTACATGGCAGCAGGTGGCCTAGCGCTTAGGGAGTTGGCCCTGCAATCAGAAGGTTGTGGGTTCGAATCCTAGGACTGCTAGTGGCATCACTGAGGTTCCCTTGAACACTGATCCCCTTGGCGAATGGTGTAAAATGCTGAGAAAGAATTTCACTTTAATTTCTCACTGTGAGTAAAGAGTAATTCAGTAATTTCAGACAGTTCATAAGCCTGGTCGATCCCACAGTAGAGCTACTGTAGCACAAAATAGTAGAAACAGAACGTACAGAGCGTACAGAGCGTACAGTGCGTACAGAGCGTACAGAGCGTACAGAGCGTACAGAGCGTACAGTGCGTACAGAGCGTACAGAGCGTACAGTGCGTACAGAGCGTACAGAGCGTACAGTGCGTACAGAGCGTACAGAACGTACAGTGTGTACAGTTACAGTGCGTACAGAGCGTACAGTGCGTACAGTGCGTACAGAGCGTACAGTGCGTACAGAGCGTACAGTGCGTACAGAGCGTACAGTGCATACAGTGCGTACAGAGCGTATGGGACTGCAGACCAGTCAGAGTGCCCATGCTAACCCTGTCACATGACCTTCACAACCACACAAAGATGAAAAAACACTCATGCCTTCACAAAATGTTTCATCTCTTTCCTATAGTCTCAGTGCATACACACACACACACACACACACACAAACAGAGCTGATGAGAGCGGGATATAGCAGAATGAAAACAAAGAGAGATGGATGGATGGATGGATGGATCGGGTGAGATTATCTAAACATAGATTTGTCTCCTCTGTCTAGAGCTGAGCAGCACTGGCACAGTTCAATATCACAATAATTTCAAAATATATACCATAACAGATACATTTCACATATCAGAGATGCAGAGATGTCATGATCAATAAATAGACTTGGAGGATTAATAAAGTTTTCTGATTCTGACATCAGATTATTAAATCTGCATTAATGAAGTTAATGAAGACACGCCTCCACCCACACCAACATTGTGTGTTGGTAGATCTCAGGGGTCCTCAGGGGCCCCCAGATGGTCCTCAAACCTGTGGATTGTGTGAGGACTGGTTTAAGAATCACTTTAATATGCCAAAATAACAAAAACAATCATGGTCTCTCACACACACACACACACACACACACACACACACACACACACACACACACACACACACAGAGAATCAAAAGTAGACTACAGACGATAGAACTGTGCAAAGATCTGTCAATGATAACATTCCTATACATCAAAAATGCTTTCAACAAACTGCCAAAACACCATAACTGGACACACCTGATAAAGGCTTAGAAGGTACATCTGAGCTTTGTTGATATTTGGGGAAAAAATAACATATAAATAACTGCTTACTTTTACCAGGAAGAGACCTTTGTGTTTATAAACAAAAGGGGTGTCCTTAAACTGGCAGTCGCCCCTGAGCTGGCATCGCCAAGCAACTGCCTTTCCTGCACTAGAGTATTTTACACTAAAATCTGTTCTGAACATCCAACAAATGCAAAGAACATTTTGCAGCACGTATTGATGTAAATATCTGTTGCTGAATGTTTCACGGTAAATTTCAAAAATGACTCCACAAGTTTAAATTGTCTTTTGTTTCTGTTTATTATATGTATCTTCCATCACATATAGAAGTTATTATAAAAATTAGTGTCACAGATCTTATTAAATACAGCTTCAGAGCCACAAAATCCATATTTTAAGATATTTTGAGTGTATGTTTGCTAAATCGTTTAATTTCCTTGTAAAAAGTTTGTAAGGGAAAGTTTAATACTCACAGCATAACATAACCAAAAACAAAATTTAGCATTTTAATGATGTTCAGTTACTAATCTATGATTTATATTCAAAATAGCTTGTGGGAATAAACGAATGAAAGAATGAATAAACGAACAAATAAATAAGTAAATAAATAAATGAATAAATAGACCCAGTCCCACCTGAAACAGGAGCGTATTATGAAACGCATTACAGTACGACCAGAATTAAGTAGAAGAGTGCAGTCAGTGTTCATTTCATCATTAAGAAGTTTGAGGAGAAGATTTTGATCAACTGTTCTGTTTGTGTGGGTTCTCGGACTTCTTCTAGGGTTCTTCTGCTCAGCGCTCCAATAGAACCTGGCTCCATGTTGTCACTATCGATAGCTGAGATCATCCAGCAGGCCTGAGATGTTCTCGGAATCGTCCCACGTGAGTCACAGTGAGATCCGTAAGCCTACAGGTAACAGCTGATGCTAATATCCTGTTTTATTAAGGGCCTCGTGAAAAGTCTCGGTGAGAAGGAAATAAATCCAAATTGTTTGATGAGGAAACTGTCAAAAAAGCCTCGGTGCTCTGGATTACCGCTGGCATTAATGCTTTGTCTGCACCTCCCCAACTCACTCATGCCACGTAATAGCTGCTTGTAGATAATTCTGTAATGGAGTGTTTCTGTGCTCCGAATGTCGCTTCTGCCATCCGCTCGAATTTTGTGCTTTTTGTCAAATTGGATTTCAAATCCAATTATCGGGCAAAGTAATTCATGACGGGGAAAAAAAGAGACAAAAACAAAGCAGAGGAGTCAAAGCTGGGGAGAGTTCCGGCGCCCGGTCCTGACGAGCCCTCTCTTCTGAGAGAGGCTTCAGAGTGGTCGCGCTTCTCTTTTACACTTTCAGTACATTAAGAAACATTCATTCAACAGCATCTGCATATCTGTTTGTCTTCTATTAACATTCATCCCCTCCAGCCCTCCACACAATCCGTGGCTGCGAGCTGAACCGCGCTCCCACTATTGATCACTTCAGTCAACAAGCGGAGGCCAGAGTGAACACGAACGCCGATAAATCTGTCCATCTGTCCAAACACGAACGGGGTCGTGCGAATCTGGCCTGCCGAAAAAGAGTGGGGCAAAGATAAATTCCACTATCGCCCGTCAGGCTGTGAATACATTATGTTACGGTTCAGGCCAGGGCGGCTCGTTTCTACCGGCTGAATTAAAAAAAATAACACACAGATTGCATCATCTGACACACACACCCAGTAACAAGGAACCAGCCAGCAGGAAATCATCACATCTGAGCTCTGGCTCAGTTTGTTACTTCGCCCGGAATAGTGTAAAGAGTCTTAATCATTTAAAGTCGCGAAAATACAGACTGTTGCCCAACCTAAATCTGTGCTGCACATCTTCACATCAGTCTGTAATGAGGGGGCAACTTCAGATCACATTACTTCCACGTTTCGTATTCATTCCAAAACTTTGGAAGCGATCAAATGCATGTTATTCTTGTTTTTTTAATTTCTCTTTCATTCATCACATGCATATTGCATCACATCTCCAGGAGAAAAGTCTGCTGAATGTCTACATTATCATCCACCTCTTCCAACCTGGTTGAATGGTAGAATTCAACGGTCCTGTGGACGTCTGGTAATAGGCATGTTAAGTCTGGAGACCACCTGAGAGCTAGCCTGGGCATTCTTTCCACATTCTGATCTGTCTCTCGGTTAGGGTCAGGGTTATATAACATCAGGGAAATCAGGCCATACCTGACTCAGTCTGCCTCCTAACTCTTGGTACAGGTTCTCTCTCTCCTTAATTACTGCAGCGCCTCCTAGTGGGTCTTCCAGCTGGCATGGTAAGACCCCCACAGCTGGTTCAGAACGCAGCAGCTCGACTGGTCTTCAACCAACCCAACAGGTCGCATGACACCCCACTGCTGACTGACCTACACTGGCTCCCCATGGAGGTCAGAATTAAATTCAGTCACTAATTTAGTGACATCTGGGTCTGGACCCAACAACCTTAATCCCATCATTCAGCCTCATATTCCTACTCGCTCCCTCCACTCCTCTGAGAACATTGTTTGGCTCTGCCCTTCCTACACACACGGTAAACCCAGTCTAGACTGGTCTCATTCTGGTTCCCAGTGCAGACTGATCTCATTCTGGTTCCCAGTGCAGACTGCTCTCATTCTGGTTCCCGGTCCAGATTGGTCTCGTTCTGGTTACCAGTGCAGACTGCTCTCATTCTGGTTCCCGGTCCAGATTGGTCTCATTCTGGTTCCCGGTCCAGCCCGGTCTCATTCTGGTTCCCAGTCCAGACTGGTCTCATTCTGGTTCCCAGTCCAGACTGCTCTCATTCTGGTTCCCAGTGCAGACGGCTCTCATTCTGGTTCCCGGTCCAGATTGGTCTCATTCTGGTTCCCAGTCCAGACCGGTCTCATTCTGGTTCCCAGTCCAGACCAGTCTCATTCTGGTTCCCAGTCCAGACTGCTCTCATTCTGGTTCTCAGTGCAGACTGCTCACATTCTGGCTCCCAGTCCAGACTGCTCTCATTCTGGTTCCCAGTGCAGACTGGTCTCATTCTGGTTCCCGGTCCAGATTGGTCTCATTCTGGCTGCTGGTCCAGACTGGTCTCATTCTGGTTCCCAGTCCAGACCAGTCTCATTCTGGTTCCCAGTCCAGACTGCTCTCATTCTGGTTCTCAGT
>JBBJLS010000018.1:20441996-20456367 GCA_037577275.1 Bryconaethiops microstoma
ATGACTGGAGACACTGAGCAGAAATCTGAAACCAAACCTGTGTTCTTCTAACCAGCTCACAGAATATCAACTACTTTCTAGAAAAAAGGAAATCTTGATACTTTTTTACTGCTTTCTTGTTGGTTTGAGTTTATTCTGATGTTCACTTGTGGTTTTGCTGGCAGAAAGAAACTCACTGCTGATATAAACACATTCAAACTATTTTCATAGGGGCCCAAGACTTTTGCCCAGTATTGTACATGTAATAACTTCCACCCAGGCTGCTTTCAAACACAGACAAAGCTTCAAATAATTATCCTGTTGAATAAATACTATTTGTGTCCTTCAAAGGACGGGTGCTGCGGCACTGTGGGTAATGTAGTCCATGCGGTGGATTCACACTGTCATAATGTTTGTGTCCTGCAGTTCAGCACAATGACTTAAGCTACAGCCAGTTTCTATAATGCATTTCGGTACAATAGGAGTTCGCTTACCTCATGATAATTCAGTCTTAAAGCGCCGAAGGGTATCCAGCACACTCAGAATCCGGCAGCGTGCCGCAGCGGGCCGTATTTTCCAGGTGAGACAGTAATTAGGGGACCGTTAGAGACCGAGCAGTGGACACACACACACCGGGACTTCAAGGGCGAGGCCTCCTCTCTCCGCCTCCAGCCATTTCTTCTCCCATTCAGACATCCAAGAGCGAGCTAATCATTAAAACAGAGCCATTTTGCCGTAATACTTTCTCAATCCCTCTCACCTTTTTGCTCGGTTAATCCGGCCGGCGGTTAATTGATTACCTACCGGGGGCTAAAAGGGCCCGAAAGGTCAGACTACAGCGCCACAGAAAGGACACACAGAGCGGCACTGATGAAAGGTCACTGGCCTACCTGTGAGGGAAGAATCTGCTGTGGAGGAGGAGTGTGTGTGTGTGTGTGTGTGTGTGTGTGTGTGTGTGTGTGTTGGGGGTGGGGGGTAATTTGGGGGCAGACACATAGAAAAAGCTGCGATATTTAAGGATCCAGACACGGAGCCTCGGCCCCCTGACGGACCCTCTTCAGGCTGCTGGGCTGGGAACATCAGAGCCGCACTTTTTCGTGTGAATAAAAGTACATCTACTCATAAACAGCACCGTTATGTACCAACAGCAGCTGCTCTGGCAGAGTCTGCTGGTTTTCTGGGATATTTCGGCCAGCTTGCCAAACGGTGTCAGTTCAGTAGCAATAGTCATATTTTGGCAACTTAATTACCTCTAAATTTGTAGCAAATGAAGACGGTCAGAAAAAAAAAATACCTCGAATGTTTTGAACATTTTTATCCATGACAGCAGTGATTTTGGGATAAAAAAATAATAGTTTAAATCAGAAGCTCCTAATAAGGGCATGACGGTGACTACAGAATGACAATCCTGTTTCAGGGCCTTTACGGTGGCACCATGCAAAATGATTTGCATGTACTTTGCTTGGAGAATTTGACTGAATGATCAATAAGAACGTGACATAAAGTGAAATAATGCTCGTACTTTCAAAGCGCTCAGCGTTCTTTACTGTGCTCAGATTATTTTCTGCACAATATTTGAATTATTTTAGCAGTTAAAGGTGCCCCAGAAATCTGGAGGTGCTGTATCGCCCCTCACCCTCCACTAATATACACTGGAAACTTCTAGTGCACAAACTGGCTAGTTAACGCAAACTGCGGACCACGCGCTCGCCTCAAACCACATTGAATTATTAAGCAGCATCAAATAGACTTGCTTATGGGTTTCTGACACTGTATGACAGGCTGTCCTGGGTCAAAATGAACTAAAGGCCAACTGCTCCAGAAACGCAGTGCTGAGATTCTCTCTGCTGGCTGGAACATTTACAAACGCTGAACCACATTTCAACTGAACAGTGGAGCAAAGACAGAAGCCTTCGCTCCTAATGACCTTATTAAGTAAAAGGTCCTTTATTGGTCCTTAAGGACTTTATGTTTTTAGTTTCTTTCCTCGGGGTATGACCAGATGCACACACACACACACACACACACACACACACACACACACTTTTATTTTTACATCCCTTGAGGAAGATCCAAAGCCTTGACTGTCTCCCAGCACCCCTCATCCTCCCAGAGGAAGTCCTGAAGCAGTTCACAGGATACAAATCAATTACTGACTATTAAGCGCTCCATATGCATTTCTGAGGGATCGCGGCTCTTTTCTCTCTCTCTTTTCTTTTCTGTATTCATTGTTGCCTGTTTTGTATCTTTCTCTAACCCATTATTCCTTCTTTCTCTCTCTCTTTCTCCCTCCTGCACCTTCTTCCACCAACTGTAGGCACACAAACAAAGCGCTGAGGCCAATTAAACAGCACCAGACTCTGTCTGTCAATTCCAGGGCCCTCAGAATACCATCATCTCCCAACCACCGGTCAAACAAACAAACAAACGGATGGTGGCTTAACCGCCCGCCCCCCCCCCTCTCGTTCTCGCTCTCTCTTTGTGTGTCGTTGCCGTAAGAGTGATGCTGAAAGGGCCCATCAGCGGCTGATTCCAGCTGACGCCTGCACGGCTCTGGCTCGTCCCAGCCTGGCCCCCGGACGTCGCGGAGCGAGAGCGAAGGTGACAGCCCACTCCTTGTCCCGTGTATTTAAAGGGACAAGGCGTCCTCTCGGAGAGGAAAAAAAAAAAAAAAGCAGAGGCGGCGAAAAGAACAAGGCTAATGTGCGCTCAAAGGGCACCGAAGAAAGGGTGAATAATTGAGAACTCTGTCCTGAAGAGGGGCGTCGGGGAAGAAGTGCCTTTCTGTGAGAGACTGTTAGTCTGGTCACGTTACGTCTTCAACCTGAAATCTCTACATTCAGGGGACCGGGCTGCTTGCCCTCAATCAGTTGTTTAGGGGATGTTAACATGACTAGGCAGGAAGACAATTACGCAAACCACTACGTGACCCATGTAGGTGTGACTTTAGACATTTACGTACTTAAAAGACATTCTTTTCCGCAGCAACTCGGTCTTGTCCAAGGACGACACAGCAGGACGGCAGGAAGTGGCTGTTATCCACGCCGCTGTTCAGCCTCAAAACTTTCATGGAATCCACATTATAAAAAAAATAACTTACATATTTTATCTCTAACTTATTTAAACTATTTTACTCTTTTTAGATTCATGTTTCAGAGATTTTTTTTTTTCATGTTTTAGAAAATTCCACATTTGCACTAATTTAAAATGTACTTATTGTTTATAATGTCTGCGCAGTCGTAAAAGGAGCTTTTCAGGATACATTTCACTGCGAGTTGTACTTGTATAACTATGCATGTGACAAATAAAGAATCTTATCTTCTCTTATCGACAATCCAAGTGCCTCATTAAAGCATCAATACAAGCATAAGCACTACATGCCACAGAAAAGTAGCATTTTTCACACAGTTATATTCACAACTGTATGCAACGAACAACGATAAATCCAACAATTCTTCATTGCACTGCTCGCATTAACAAACAGCCCTTAAATGGCTGCGTATGACAAACGACTCTTTCAATAGACCAGTAGCGTAATGTGCGGCTTGTTTTCACAACAGGAAGGCAAAATGTTGAACTGAACTGTAACATGCAACTTTTCTTTCTTACATGTATGAATTACATTTGGAAATTGAAGAAATCAGTTTTCACAAGGAGGAATTCAACTAAAATCTAAAAAATGCTCAAGAAAATAAGTGATGAATCACCGGTGTTGACTGTGTTAGTACACAGAATTAGAAGTAGATTTCAAACGTTGTGTTTCTAGTAAAGTAATCATCCACATGTGCCAAAGCTTCAAGCAAGGCAAAGTCAATCAGGCACGGCATCATCATAGTCTGAGACATCTTTTATAGCACTTTAATTCACATTTACTGTAGGATTAAATGAGCTGTTATCTATCACTATTTATCACAGAAGTGTCTAAGGATCATGATTGTACAATTATATCACTGTTTCTTTCTGTATATTTAGGGCTGTAAATACGCAAACATTCTCAAATGCAAGAAAAAATGACATTTTAGTGGCGGAGCCTAGTGTGAGCCAAGAGGTCGTGGGTTCGAATCCTACCTTCAGCACCACCACTGGGTTCCTGAGCAAGACCCTTAACCCCCGTTGCTCCAGGGAGACTGTGAGACTGCCCCCTGTGGTTCGGGAACGGAAGTCGCTTCGGATAAAATCATCTGGTAAATGCCGTGAATGTAAATGTAAATGGCTTTTCATGATCTATGTGTCCTAAACTGAGCATGTTAATAGTTGATAAAGGAGACCCCAGGAGACCCCAGCTGTGTGAATCACTAGTTCACCGTTTTGGCCTAATCAAGTCAAGTCAAGCCAAGTAGAGCTTTATTGTGATCCCAGCCATATACATTTAGTTCACAATGAGACCAAATATCGTCCTCCTGGACCATCGGAGCAACAAGACAACACACTCAGACAAATCAACAATGAGGGTCGAAAAGGGGAGAATTCATTATAATTAAACCTATATGTATCAAGAATGCGTCTCGAATGCGCAGCCCTTAAGATCCTCAGAAAGTCGACGTTCCGTCACGTCTGAAAAGAAAGGTACGTGCGGCAATGGACAGACAACCACCATGAAATTTATACCTGGCCTTCAACAGACTCCCAAGAGAATACAAATCCCTTTCAGATGCCCAGCGAGGGGGTAACAGTGCTGCCTGACTTTGATTTGCACCTGCGGGAGCCCCTGAAAGACAGCCAAGCAGTGTGTAGCGATCTGACTTGGAGGGAAGCCGATTACCTAGAGCGCTCCCTCAGGACCACGGGACGTTTGTCAGGCTTGACACACTTCACTCTGTCACAGTATCAGAGGGGCTGGAGGGGGAGACAAGCAGCCCTGGAGGGAGTGGAGCAGACAAGGATGGAGGCATGAAATGAGAAAATACTAAAGAAAGGAGAGAGAGAGGGAGGGAGGGAGGAAAGGTGCTGACTCATGTGCAGGTACGTGCCAGTCAACTCCTCTCTAAGGTTCGTTATTGTTCCATTTCACTGTGTATTACTTGGAGCTTTGCTTAAGTGCGTGCTGACACCTCCTGCCTGGCTTGCAGCTGTAAGCACTTTTTCTTTACACCCTTTTCTCCTTCGCAGGTCTCGGGCTCTCATCAGGGTCTGAGGAAGGTATGGGCAGTCGTGCTGACTCGTAAAGATTCTCCTTTATCTTTGACGCTGAACCAGAGAGACACAATGCTGTTGTTTTGTTTTTTGTTTTTCCCCAGAGTCTAATTCTGAAGGCCTCGAAGGATATTACAATGCTGACCAGGCTTTCTTCCTAATTTGCAGGAGGAAACCTCAGTAAGCCAAAGATCTCAGGGGAGAAATAACTAACCTGAAAAGAGCAAAGGACTCCCGTGGGGCTCACCTGGCTAAGAAGGTTGTGTCCAGGTGATAACATTAACTTCTTGAATGGAAAATGTCTCAGTTGCTTATGGTTTTTTCAGTCCTTCCACAGCAGTGTTGGCTGATCACAGACATTTTCTAGGTCACACGTACCATACTTGCCATGAATCCAACTGGCACCAGCACACCCCCCCCCATTACACCACCTCAAACAACCAATAGATCCCAGCCACACCTCATGGTCACGCCCATGCTAGTGGCCCATCATCTTGAGACATCATCAGAAAATCATCATCAGAAAATCCAGGGTGGCCCTAGATTTAACTGGCCAGCTGTAGTTACTTTTCTCTAATGACATCCTTTTAGGTCTAAGGGCCAGTTCTCAAGACAGAGACTAAGCCTAGTCCTGGAATACACAGCATTCAGAATGGAAATACTCAGTTTGAATGGAAAACATATAAAACCAACGCTGTCCAGGAAACTGACCTCATACCTTCGAAGCCCAAGTCAGGAGGTGAACAATTGAGAGGTGTCCTACGACTAACTTGTTGGAAATATTGGATGCTTGCTTGGAATATAAATTGTAGCAATAAGACTTTCTGCATTATGAGAAACTGCCGGACCCCTTGACCAAGGATTACAGTCTGGTGACCTTTTGTAGCCTCTGTAGAGCTCATTCAAGGTAACTACAAGGTGACAGTATTTTCCATCAACGACAAAATAGCATAGAGCAGCTCAGTCGTGATGAACTCCTTGCAGCCTTGCAGAGAAAAAAAAAGTGATATGACGGCGTTCTCCATCAGAGGTATAATTAAATGAAGAAGGAACAGCCATATCGATACTGCAATCACATTCAAGTTAGTCTCATAATCACATGGATGTATTCAGCTCTTTGTCAGAGGTAAGAATGGTATTAGGGACAGGAATAGGAGTTGAGTTTAATTTGTAAGGGGGCACACAAGTTCCCCTAAGCCCACTGTGAGAATATTGAGATTACCTTTTATGATGTGTGGAGAGGTTCCTCTCAGGTCCAGCATCCCTCTCTCAGTTAAAGGGAAAGTGGTGAGCCACGTTCTGCTGCTATTCTCAGATGGGAACCCATAGGGTTAGTTTGTGCTGAGGCTAAACTGTGTTGTCTTCCTCATTCAAGCACAGATTAGGTTTGAACTTGGGCTGCAGCATCATGAGAAACTTTGTTATGTTTGTTCGTAACTTTTGGAACTTAATTGATGCCGCAGTTGTGTTAATAAGCAGAAAGTGGGATATTTTAATACCTGAACATGAAAATATGGTTATCAAAGTCAACATAATGATGCAATTTAATAGATTCCTAATTTGACCCTTCAAACAAACCATAGTATCTTATATTAGATCGAAGCCCGGTTGGTGCGAAAGAAGCTTCTTTCTCAAATATAACCACTTATTTATGTACGTATGCATTTATTTACTTCAAATAGACTCCTCACGCTCTGGTATAGCTTGCCTGGGCACTGGATTTTCTATGTACTTGATGGAAAAATCAAAGAGCAGCAAACTGACAAAAGCAACAGCAAAGTGGACGTCTGCTGTTCCCTCAAGAAGTCAATGTTGTAAAAATAATTCCAAAGACAAGAGCAAGAAGCTACAACTGCAACCTTGGATTATATGTATTATAGACTATAAATGTTATTTACATTTATTGGCTGGAACAAGCAGCCACTGATGCTCATATCGGACGTAATAAACACGTTCTAATGAATTCTGCTTTATTCACTTCTATAGTTGTACGAAAGGACTATTGAATGGAAAAACGTGATCAAACATGAGCAACAACAAACAAACAATTAAATGTGACAGTGACCAAGATTATTTGGGATTTATTATTTTAATCAGTTGACAGCCCTAGCAGACAGGTTTGTGGAAAGAAACAAGAAGAAAAACGAGATGTGGAAAGGAAAATAAATGTAAATGTGACATAATAACTAATTATGTAACAACTTCCTCTCACTTAAAGCCTAGCAGTCATACAGCATGACAGCGTCGAAGGCGGTGGGTAGAAAACGCTCACATCATCGCACACATTTGTACGCTCAGCCGTGAACTTGGCAGGCGGAGTCGTGCCGTGCACCACAGTTTGCACCTTTCCCTCTTCAGGACCGCTTTTCCAGCTCTTAACGCACCTGGATCAACTCATCAGCCAATTACGGAGCTCTTCACGAGCTGAATTAGGCAGGAAAGAGCAGCGGAAAGGCTAAACGGTTGCAGGACGGGAACCGAGTGGAACTGAACGAAAGCTGCCGCTTCAAAGTCCTGCGTGCAGAGTAGCGCGAAACCACGAGACTTCGTATAGCCGTAAAACACGCGTGCATTTACACACGTATACGCTTCTTAGAGACTGAGAAGTGACGGCATGTAATTATTTCTTCAATGGTCGACCATGTGTTTATCAGAATGTTAATGTTCGCATAATAACAGGCTCCGACACGCCGCCGAGAATGTCAAGCCTGTCCGGCTGTCAATCAGCGCCCAAAATAGCACGGCAAATAAGCATGCGCCGCCATCACGCCGCCTGACAGACAGCACCCACCGTAGCCTTCAAGCTGACAAATATCAGGCCCGTGCAAACGCAGAATTATTCTATCCAGGAAAAGAGGGAGAGGAGACAGGGGTCAGTGCACACCGCGGCAGAGAGAGAGGGTTTCTGGAGCTGAGCGAAAAAGAAGAACTCTCAGAGTGCAGTCAACTCAAGAAGGTGTGTGTGTGTGTGTGTGTGTGTGTGTGTGTGTGTGGCGGGGGGACAGTTGAGGGGGGGCTGGGGGTGAAGGGTATGTAGACAAAGAGACAGCGTGACGGTCCCGAGAAAAGAAGTGAAAGCTCTCAGTAACCGGATCCAAATGTTGTTTACGTTACTTTTCCCTTCTTTTTTGTCTCCTTCAAGAACACAAAGACTTTAAGACTCTAAGACTGCTTCCATCTATGTGTTTACGTCCTTTTTTCCTCTCGCCGTACTGCTGCCACGGACGAGACGCACAAATGGATGCTTCACAAAGGAGTTTCACAAAAGCCTCGGAGAGGGCGGGCGAGTTTTGGGTCTTATTGATTAGGATATCCTTAACAGACCAGGCATAACGAGATCCGGCGCTCCACTTTGGGCTCGGCGTGTCAGCCTATACCTCTCCGGTAATGGGCTTAGGCTTTAAGTGCTCGGACGCCGGAGTGCTGGGGCTGAGGTTGGTGGGGGCCCCTGGAGCGTGAGATTTGCATCACGCCTCACTGAGACACATTTGCATGACGCCGCGGCGTGAAGGAGCTTTCCTAGACCTCCACGTGAATAAAGTCCATCAGGCTTCCACTCAGAAACAACCCATTCAGATGAAGAGTGCTCTGTTATCAGACTCAGGGTAGGATTCAACCCTCCTGAGTCAACATTATTTTTTAGAAATGTCCCAATTAATGAAAGCTAAGTGACTGATCACGTTTGTAACATGTGAGACTAATTATCATTATTGTTCATTTAACTTTTTTATCTGGGTGGAAATTCAAAAATATACATAGCAATTTATTCAAATTGAATTTGTGAAATAATTAAAAAAAATTAAGAAATTTAGGTTTGGTTCGTGTTGTATGAAAGTCTGAAATTACTTTAAATGCTTTTATCTACTTTTTTTATATGTAACATTTGAAGTTTTGCCCAAGGACTATTAGCGGAATCGGGGAAATCGTTTAAACAGCTACGTATTTGATTGATGTGTGGTGGTGGTGCCTAGTGGGTAGGACACCTGCCTCTGGACCAAGAGGTCATAGGTTCGAATCCTACCTTCAGCACCACCGCTGGGTTCCTGAGCAAGACCTTTAACCCACAGGGAGACTGCCCCCTGTAGGTAGGGAGTGGAAGTCGCTTTGGAGAAAAGCGTCTGATAAATGCCGTAAATGTAAATGTCTAACACTCGTAGATCCGGAGTAGAGGGGGGGTCTGGAGGGGGTCTCTGACCAAGAGAAGTTGTGAACCCAATTATATGGTCCAGTTAGTGGTGCCTAATAAGACGAGACACAGGGTCTAACCAGGAAAAAAGACTTGCACCAACATTTTAGCACAAGTCTGCCAGAGTCCCTGGTCTCTTCAAAAAATGTCCCCAACTTACAGACACTAAAAGAAACCTAGAAGAAGAAAAAAGGTTGAGTCAGATGAAAGCAGAGTGTGAGAGTTTTGTGTGAATGGGGCTGACTCTCCTTGCTCCTCACCTCAGGTGGCCTCCCGCCGCCGTAAAGTGTCTCTAATCAGACGTGGCCCTGCACTTCTTATCTTCTTTGCCTTAATAAAAGATTGAGGCTGATTACCATTGTCCCCCCACTGCAGATTCTGCCCAGATTAATTCACAAGCAGCTCTTCTTTAGGGTCGAGAGAGACGGAAGGAAAGAAAAGGACACAGTCTGGCCACTTTAGCGTATTAATCCTCTCTGGTCCACTCTAAAATATATTTAGCAATTCCTTCGAATTGAATTTGTGAAGTGATTAAAAACGTAACAAATTCGGGGTAATTTCAGTTCACAAGTCTGAAATTACTTTATATAACAATTGAGACATTTATTCATGCAGAAGATGCTTTTATCTAGTTTTTTTGGCCACTTTAGCCACTTTAACCCTCTCTGGTCCACTCTAGTGTTGAACTTCTTCTGCAAGCAGGGGGTCTAGAAGGCCAGCCAGACAATGCGTGACACTCCAGACAGCACCTGAATGATCTCTATACACACACACACACACACACACACACACACTCACCTCCCGGCGCTGGCCGGCTCCTTCCTCATGCAGAGGGAGCCATTCATTAGAGCAGCCCTTTCCTCTGAGGGATGAAACGCCTTTGTCGTGAGCCTTGTCCACATTTTTCACACCAAATTCTCGCTCTTTCTTCCCTGTGCTTTCTCTTCTCTCCCTCAGGGCCCTTTCAAAGGCTCCACTTATAGCGCGAGCATTGGCTCCTTTTTGCTGCACGCGGCACTGTCTCGTCCCTGGCCGAGCTCTTTGAAGTGAAGTATCGCGAGTAAAGCATCCGCTGCCCTTTCGCATTAGGAGCCGAAAATAAGTGGAGAGCAAGCGGGGTCTCGCGCGAGACGCTCACTGCAAACACATGATTCACAGCTAAAGGTTATTGATCGGGACCGACCGAAAAATCCATACAGAGCCTCGCATATAGCAGAAGGCTAGATGAGTTTAACGTACATACGTGGGACAAAATGAAGTGGTATATTGACAAAAGCAAAAAAAAAAACAAAAAAAAATTATTTGAATTTCGAGTCCAATTCTGCGTGGCTCCTATACTGTGCTCTAAAAATTCGTTTGACAAATAATAAAAAATGTAGCTAAGTAGACACCTAAGTCCTGACCTTTCTGACCTTTCTGACCTTCCTGACCTTTCTGACAGTGTTTTCCACTTTTGAAGGTGTTTTCCACTTTTCTGCTGTTACAGAGAAAGTGTTTTTTATGTGAGGGTCTGTAATATTACACATAAAATATTAACAGAATATTTTTTCTTTTTGTTTGTTTTTCTTTTACTCTGTGGCACTTTGAGATTGCTAAAATATAAAGTGCAATACAAATAAAATCTCTTGTTATTATTGTTATTATTATTATTATTAGTAGTAGTAGTAGTAGTAGTATAAATCCACGGGACAAGAAGAGAAATCCAGAATTCAGAAATACGGTTCAGAAAAACACAGCAAGGAACAATTAAGAACTAGAAAATACAAAAAATACAGAACAAGAGAAGACATGTGACAGCAGACATAGGAAGAAAACTCAGGAGAAAAGGCCAAAGATATGGACTTGGGAAGCAAACATGGAAGGAAAACATTAGGGGAGTAGAAAGAAACACAGGGTGTGTAAACGTAAGGTCAGGTGTGGCAGACGTGATCATCCCTGGAGTGAAAACCTAATTCAGTGCAGTAGAAGGGTCGGGTCACCTTCTGGATACTGCAGTCACAGATCAACACCTTGTCCAGAACGTCTTTGGCACAGACCCAGCACTGCTCTTCTGGACCATATCCTTCCCACTCAGCCAGATACTGAATGGACCAACACTGAATCCATGAATCCATGGTACACCTGACTGCCGTCAAGGCTGTGGGAAGCATGTGGGCTGAATTCAGGTATAAGTAAGTCAGTAAGTAAAAGTTTATTTATATAGGACTTTTCAAATCAAAGCTACAAAGTGCTTTACAGACAACATAAGATAAATAAAACACCCGAACCACAGACACACTCTTTTATGGCTGAATAAAAGCCAGAGTATGAAAATGAGTCTTCAGTCGCTTTTTAAAAATATCAGTGGAAGCTGCCTGTCGAATATTCAGTGGCAGATTATTCCAAAGTCTAGGGGCAAATGCAACTAAAGCGCAGTTACTTTTCCGTCTCAACCTTGTCCTAGGAGTCTTTAATGACCTGAACAGACAGCAAATACTTTAATTATAATTAATTCCTCCCTTTTTCCCCTCAGTGTTGATCGGTCTGAGTGTGTTGTGTTGTTTGCTGCTCCGATGGTCCAGGAGGACGATATTTGGTCTCACTGTGTACTGTATGTATATGGCTGGGATGACAATAAAGCTCTACTTGACTTGACCTGGATGTTGCTGCTCCCTCACTTTCAGCAGCGCAAACCTAGTCCTGTTTTGGTCTACTAGAAGAACCTAATTTTGGAATTTGGGAAGCGAGAACCCAGTGGCACGCTAAAGGGGTTACATACCAAGCGAGGAATGTCCACCATGTTGAATGCTGTGTATTAGTGTGAAGAATCTGGAAGATGGGTTGGCCAGACATTACAGAGAGTTTGAAGTCTGTGCACTGAGATGTGGGACAGGGGCTGAATAGGATGGGGCAGAAGGGGCAAGTTTTGAATGCAGGAGTGACACTCACTCACATAACTTTCCAGATCTGTCTTCATCTTGGACCATGGGTGGAGAAATGTATAAGTACTCTGAATTCCAAAATGAGTGGTAATCAACGCCGCATGCAACCTATGCAACACTGCAGACTGAGCCGAAACTAGGACACGGGGGCATTAGAAGAGGCATGCCAAGGAAGAGTTCTCCCTCTGCTGGGCTGCCCTGACTCTGGCCTCTATGCCCCAGTTGAGATGATCCATGATCTAATGGTGCAGGAGAATATCGTCCAGTTTTTCCTGAGGCTCAGTGAGCTTGTGGATGCGTGAATAGTGCACCAGGCTTGGTGGTTCAAGCACATGGGTGGCGTTACATGGTGAAGTCCTACCTTCCTTAGAGCAATGCACCTGCTGCTGATGAATTTGCTTACCAGCCTGAATGTACCGTGCATTCTTGTGTTCAGTCCGTACAGTTCATCCGTCTCCATGAAAGTCCACACAGTTCAGGCCACACAGTTCAAGTCAAGTCAAGTCAAGTAGGTTTTATTGTCATTTATACCACACACACTGTACATAGTGAAGCGAAATGATGTGCCTCCAGGACCAAGGTCCAACACAAGAGCAGAACAGAACACAAGACCACAAGTGCAGACAGGACAAAGAACAAGAGCAGCAATACAACTAGACGAGACAAGACGAGACAACGTTCAGTGCAACTGACAATTTGTCCATACGAGTTTGCAAGGGGCACTTAGAATGAGAGCTCACTGGGATGCTGTGATCTTGATCTTGAAGTTCTGGTTGAATTTAGCTAAGCCAAGGAACCATTGGACTTCTCTAGTGGTCCCAGGGACAAGCCATTCTTCTATAGTCTAACATGTCTTGTTTGAGTACATTTGCAAGAACCCCTTGGACCAAACAAAGCCCAGAAATGCAACCTCTGCATTGTGGAAAACACATTTCTTCCAGCTTTACTTATGGATGATTGCACAAGTGGATCTGGAGAATAGCAACTGCAGTATGAATGTTGTCATGGTTTCATGCTGGCTCGATCTAGCTGATAAGGGTTGACAGGATACTGGTCGACCTGGGACATGAACTCCCGCCACTCTGGTAAGACTGGGGTTCTGAAGGGGATGCATCACTGGGGAAGAGAGGAACTAGATTTCAGGCTTGATGTTCCGCTGCACCAATGAAGGAATCAAACCCAGGACCTTCTCAACTGTGCCACAGTGCCACCTAATATTAGGAATGTATTTTTATCCAAATTGGCAACTGAGGACACTCCAATGTGTACCTGTATATATATATTTATACATATATAGATATAGATTTCCACTTTGTACAGATACACTTGCGTATATTCAATGTGTGCACACATTGATTCGCTGACATTTGACCCCTTTAAGGTGTGGCATCTCTTGAAGAGGTTTGAACCAAAGCTTTTAAGGGACTTCGGAGGTACTCTGGCAGCAGATCCGACTCTTTTAAATGATGAAGAAGACAAACTAGAACATGTACAGAACATCCGAGCCCTCTGCTGAATTGAGAACTGAAAGAACGGAACTGACAGCGTCTTCCAGGGCCTTCATGTGTGACTATGACCCGTGTGGGATTCGAACCCATACCTAGCAGCAGGACCCCGTGTCTCTCGGTTTCTAAACAGAGACCGGCTCTGTGTTCTCACAGCCCTTTATGTAGTCAATTCCACACAGTTTTATTTGTGAGGTGCCTTTTCCAACAGTTATTGTCCCACAGCAGCGTTCCATAAATCAAGGCTGAATGTTTTGACTTTGACGAATCTGCACAGTCTTGTCTTGTCGCTGCAGATTTTCAAGCCCTGCGCTAAATGTTCTTTGTGGAATCCTGAACTTTTCCATTTACATTGGCTTCAGTTTTCCTCCTCAGTTCTGTAACACTGCGCCTGGTCAGGGAGGCGCATGCCTGTGGAACTGCTTCAGCTCACATGTCTTGAGTATTAAAGTTACTTTTCTACCGTTATTGTAAATGTCCATATAAGGCTACGGACAGGAGAAATGCTCTTTCTGCTTTTCTCTTCTAATCCAGGGGGAGCATCCCTCTATCTCTCTCGCCCTCTCCCTCCATCCCTCTATCTCTCTCGCCCTCTCCCTCCATCCCTCTATCTCTCTCGCCCTCTCCCTCCATCCCTCTATCTCTCT
>JBBJLS010000018.1:20459874-20475808 GCA_037577275.1 Bryconaethiops microstoma
AAAGCTCCTTATGTGAAAGTATTAAAGTTAAAGAAAACGGATATGTGTCATTCGTTCATACTAATATATCTATTATCGTCAAGAGTAATTTTTTAGCCATTAGTTGACAAATATTCTGTGTGGCCCCCGAACCCCCAGTCATTTTCATGTTCGGCCCACTTGCTATACTTGATATCAAGTATATCTATATATATAATATCACATATATGAAGTTGTTTTCAGGTTATATCATCACAAGCAAGCACTGATGTTATCGTGTAAGTTTATATAATGCATCATTTGTCTGCCAAGTCTGCCATTGTAGATATAATGGTGGCTATTTATGGAATGTGCTGTGTGGGAGGCTAATGTTTTGTTACTGATGCTATTATCAAGTCTACACAGTTATCCTTTATGCATGAGCCAGAAACATGTATGTGCTTTATGAAAGAGGCTCTTCAGCCCAAAGTCTATGCCCCCGGCCCCTCGCTACACCTTTAACAGTATGGCATATGGAAGCTGAGAGTGCAAGTGAGATCCCAGTGTTCACTATGATGATGAGAAATGGTGACAAGCTCCCAGCAGGGTGCCTGGTATAGTACAGCTGTGAATAGTGAGAGGGAGATCACAGTGTATCAACCTATGTCAAGTAATTCACTTCCATTCATACGTTTTTGCTACATCAACTACCAGTTTATGGAAATTTGCTCAAACTTCACATATACGCGCTCAAAATGCAGCATATAATAAAACCATGCATCCATACATCCAACAAAGGAAAGCAAGACCAGTTTATCTGTATAGCATTTTTCATACCAAAGGCAAAAATATGAAATGCTTTACATACAAAAAGAAAAAAGCATTAATAGAAAAGCTGAAAGTGGTTGATGAAAGATCTGTAAGAAAAAGATTTAAAAGAGTAAAATGGAATTACCTTAGAAATAAAATAGAGAGCAGAGTAGGGATAAAAACAAACACATTAAACAGAGGCTAATGCAATTGCTGATGCTCTCATAATGCAGTGATCTGATAACTGGAGTATGTTCTCTTGTCTTTGATTTAGTGAGCAATCTGGCAACAACATTTTGAACAGCTTAACTGACTTTCTGGGCAGGACAGAGAAAAGAGCATTGCAGAAATCCAGTCTGATCGAGATAAAAGCATGAATACGTTTCTCCAAGTCCCCCTTAAATTCCTGACTTTAGATATATATTTTTTAAGATGATAGAATGCTGAGTTGGTTAATGCTTTAATATATTTAGCAAAACTAATCCATGCGAATACTGAGACTCTGGGCTTCGTTTTTAGTTTTAATCTGTCACGATATTGGCTTAAACCAGGTTGTTGAAGGCACAGGTGCAGGTAGACATAATGATAAAGGTTTTATTGAAAAAAGAAACAAGAAAACAAAAGGTAGCACGACAGCCAAAAACTAAACTTGAAACAATACAAAAATCTAAACTTAAAACTACAAACAAGACCGATACATCCAAGATAAGATCCTTCCAAGGAACATGAGATCATACCATCAACATTCAACGCTTCTCACCCAAACACCACCCTGTGACAGATTAAGTACACCCTTAGGACCAATAGGAAGAGAGGAGCGTAATTGGGGTTAATCATGCTCAGCTGTGTGACCTGATTAACCCCATGACTCGAGACGCCCCCTGTTGGCCACAGGCTAGAGGAGTGACTCCTGTCCTCCTCAGTGGCACCCTCTGGTGGTCGTGAACCGGAACTGCAACACAGACAAGTCCATCTCCATTTTAAGGCAGCCACTCTTGGTTGCAGGGTGAAGGAGTGTAACCAGTCCCCCTCTATAGTGCCCTCTGGAGGCCGTGGAGTGGGACTGTTACATAAGCATCTTGAGTTTTAAGGTAGAGAGGAGTAGAATAAAACTAGCCCTGGAAATTCAGTGCTAAGAATGGCATAG
Source organism: Bryconaethiops microstoma (assembly GCA_037577275.1). Lineage (NCBI taxonomy): Eukaryota > Metazoa > Chordata > Actinopteri > Characiformes > Alestidae > Bryconaethiops > Bryconaethiops microstoma. Next base: position 20,461,790 of record JBBJLS010000018.1, read on the forward strand.
TACACAGAAACATTTTTTTAAAAAGCATATTTAAAACATAGAAATGAAGCAAAATATAGGAGTGTTCCAATGCTCAGAATGTACAGTGCTTTGAGTCAGTACAATTTTTAGCATTGCCTCGAAGTTGCAATTATGTTAACATGTTAATTTCCCCGTGATCTGTTTTTTTTTTTTTAGAGTACTCAACATTATAAATGTACAATTTTACATAACAAAGTACTTGCCAAAAGCTGATATGTTACCCCTAAGCTGATTTGTGCCTAAAAGGAGTTTGATTTTCCTCCCAGCTCTCGATTTTAAGGGAAAGGGTGACTTCTGACTTCATTTTTGATGTTATTTGCCCGGCATTAGAATGAGCACTTTATTTGTTCCAATCTGTTGTGTTGTTCAATACCTCTGTTTTAGTACTGAATGATACAGGAAAATGTGTTGTATTTAGCACTCTTATCAGCATAGTAATGCAGTGAAAATCAAAATCAAGGTCAAGAATCAAAATCAAATTGCAGGTTAAAAATTAAATTATTTTAATTCAGATTTACCTTCTAAAAGCAGCATTCATGGTTTGGTATATAGATTCTATTGCAAAGATTCTACTGCAGCTTGAAAAACTGTAACATCACACCGACAGCAGGTAAAGTAACTTTAGAGCGGAATAATGCTTAGTTGCATCTTTCCCAAAACTTTTCTATGGTCTTCTGATCAAATGGCGGGCCGAAGTCATTTGTTTTGTCTTTCAGGGAACATCAGTAAGAACTGTACGGCTGATGGATGGTCGGTGGTCTACCCCAGCATGGACAGCGTATGCTATTCTGAGTCTAAGCCCAGGAAGGTGAGTGGGTCAGCGGTTGGGAGGTATACCATTGGGAACGCTGAATTTTCATGAGGAATATTTTGGCCCTTGCCAGACTACGGCAGGCGCTCATAGCTGCGACATGTGTTTATACATCTGGCCTTTGTGAAGGATAGAACGAATAAGAGAAGGTAATGAAATCAGTGCGCAAACCCATGTAGGAAAGATCCGTTTTGACTGATGGGTGGCCCCTGTCGTCCGCTGTGTGAGCGCTGTGCTGACTGAAGAATCACTCTGTCTGGAGCCTCGGGGCTCTCGAACATCTCTGTCCAAACCACTCAGCTCCCCAGCCTGGTCCTCTGCCAGCTGAGGCTGCTTTTCAGAGGCTGTGTGGGTCTGCGCGAGTGTGTGAGTGAGACGGAAAGGCAGGGAAAGTGTTTGAAAAGTGTTAAAGATAGAGAGATTCTGACTGTGGACTATTTTGTTGGGCTGGCCACCAAACTGCAGCGAGGATCACATTCCTCCTTCGCCAGACTGAAAGGAAAGTGATCTTGTAATGTAGAATGAAGAAAAGAAGTGCCAGGAGCCAAAATAGACATAGACGATAACAGACTTAAAGAGCAATCTGTAACAGCAGAAGTGGCCTAACAGGAGAGGTACTTAGGTTGCCTATGTTGAAACTGTTATGCCTTATTTTTTGTACCCTTTCCATTTGTGTCTCTACTGCTCCTATAAACACTCCAAGCGCAAAAGAAACATCCATGAGTTTTCTGTGAATTAATTGAAAGATTTTAGTTTCAGGAATCATGTGCTTCTACGAGCCGTTTGGACGCCCCCCCACCATTGTGACGTTATAATGGGGAAATTTGCATGGAACCACCCCTCATCTGTCGAGCCCCACCCACTAGATTAGTTGAAGATCCTCCATGTTTGTCTGCTGGTTTTACGAGCATAAGACTCCGAGCTTGTGGCTGCAGGCAGAGACTTTTATAACTAAAGTGAGTTTTGCATGATATGTCCCCTTTAATAATCTGCCTGGTTTTAGGTCCAGCTTTACAAAGCCAAATAGCATAGAGCATTCATTTTCACATCAAATGGGCCAAGCATGGTAATTTTCATATCCAAAATGTAAATTGGACTGACAGATTTTTACAGATTTTTATAGATAAATAATTTAAAATCAAGGGTTAGTTGTCGCCAGATACAATGGAAAAACAACGTCCAACAGCGTCCATGCAAAACGCTGCTCAAGGGACATTGAGCTTCACTGATGTTTGTCAAATCAGATGCAAAGTAAGTAACTCAGCAAAGTTAAAACATGGGCAAACTAAACACCATTAGTCGTGTGCTGCCTTCCGTACCAAGCAGATCCGGCCTAATCGCAGAGCAAGAAGCACTGTTTGCAAGAAAAAGAGCACTGGGACGGGTGCGTGAGCTCACAGGTCTAAGCTCCCTCTTTCATCCCCCATTCAAAGGCATTCCAGACAGCATAGTAAAGACTTCGGTACGTCACTGAGCCGACCCTCCGCTCCTGCAGGATTGAGCTGAATGAGAATTTACTTAGTCGCGAAAGTTGGGCTTAAAATGCAGTAAACAAAGCCGAACGGCTGTAGAACCGCTGGCCTGGATGGTACGGTTCACTGGAATAGGCTGGGGATGAAGACCTTTTGTGCTGGGCTCCATTTTATCACCCTTTCTCAGGGTCAGAAGGCTACATTTTCGGGCTTGTACATAATTACCACTGGGCATAGGCTATTGCATGCAACTTCTGAAATCCTTCCAGGGTTTCTCAAAGGAGAAGCTGAACCGTCTACTGTGTCCTCACTTGCTCTAGCCCTCTCTTCCTCCTACTTAATGGCCTGCCGGCATCTGCATTAGGCATCAGCACCAAAAATAATACATTTAGCTGAGACACGTTACCACTTTACACTCATCCGCTCTTCCCATCCCGTGCTCTTTCCTGGCTCAAGCTGCTTAAACCCAAAAAGCCACCCATAAAGCGCATAGTTGGCCATAACTACACCACCAAATCCCAGAAAATAAATAAATAAGTCAAATCAAATCTGGAGTCCTCTGGCGCCTTTTACATAAAACAATTAAGAGGGTATGATCTCTTGCCATGCTCCGCTCCCCTCCTGCGCTGGGCTAGAGGACATCAGAATGGAGGGCATGCCATCTGGACACATCGGCCTAACAAGTGGCGCAGCCAGAGGGAGCGTTTTTCTGCGTGGTCTTCATCCCAGTTTTTTGTCAGACATTTCGACTGGTTCAGAATGACAGCATGTCAAGTTCATTTCATTTGATTTTGTTTCTGTTTACTATTAGTGTCATTTGAAATTTTAACCCAGTTTTTTTGGCCTCCAATTTAGTTGGAACCAAGTTCCACCAACCGTGTAAGCGTCCCAATGGCACGACTCTGGAAGGATGTAGGAAAGAAGGTCCTTCTTCTGAGACAAGTGAAGACATTCAACTGTTCAAACTGTCGCTAAAGCATCGTCACTGGCCTGGAGGGGAATGATAATCACCAGCTATGTTATATCGCCTACAGGCACCCATCCTTAGCCTTACGCTGAGTGATGGTCTGAGAGGGAGGACTAGTGAAAGTGTGTAAAGTGACCGTTCTGTCATGCGTGAACACGCCAGCACACAGCGTGAACAGCACGAAATTCTTGCTCTGTGTTAAACCCATTTAACCCGTTCACCAAGTGAAGCAGCGGGCAGCCAGGAACACAGTGTACCTCAGAGGTGCCACTAGCAGTGTTGGGATTCGAACCCATGACTTGCTGATCGCAGAGGGAACCACTAAGTCACCAGCTGCCCCCAAAATTGTGAAATTCTCTGCATTTAACATATTCACTGTGTGAAGCAGCGGGCTGCAACCAACGAGGGGTGCCCGGGGAGCAGTGTGTGTGGGGGCGGTACCTTGCCCAAGGGTACATCAGTGATGACAGTAGCAGTGTTGGGATTCAAACCCACAACCTTCTGATTGCTGGGGCAACACCCTAACCACTAGGCCACCAACTGCCCAATCTACACAAAGACCAATTATGCTCTCTTGGACTCTCAACCACGAATGGCTGGGGATCGCTGGAGTTTAAACTTCCGACCCCCTACGACAGAGTCAACACGCTGATTGCTGTTATGATATTTTTCTTACAATTGCTCAACCTCTTCTGCTCGGACCTAAATTACACCGCCTCGCACCTCCAAAGATCATTAAAGGTGCATTATGGGAAAGTTGCTGAGAAAGAGCTTGATTAATTAAAAGCAGCAACCTTGTTCCTCAGCCCAAAATAAAAGCAAAACACAAAGAGGGCACCACAATAAAGTAGGACGTGGTCTACATTTACTCTGGGCGCTCAAGGGATTTGATCGGACCACGGACTGGATGTGGATCCGGTGCTATGTGTGTGTGGGGTGGGTGGGTGGGTGGGGGGGGGCGGGGTAGGAGCCTGACCTGTTGTTTTCCTACATCCACTTCCACTCCAATTCGACTGGCCAGCACACAAACCCTCCAATAGCTTGGACAGCACACATAGACTCCCTCAAACCGGCATCGCATCCTCCTTTAATATTCAGAAATGTGCAATGTGAGGGATTAAGTGCTATGTCAAAAGGATAATGACGGTCTTTGGCAGAGCCTTAGCTCAGAGCCTTGAAGTTCCTCTCTACCACAGATGCTCTCAGGACGAGGATCGAGGGAAAGGATGTCCCTAAACAAATTCGCCTGTATTCTTCCACCCCCGTCTAATCCCACTTAAGTTCAATGCTCTCGGGCTCCTTGCATTTAAAAGGCTTCTTGAAGCACAGAGGCGCCGGACTCCATTACCGTCCACAGTCATAAGCATAGGTGGATGAAAGCAACGGAAGCTCAATTGTTATTTTGCACACTGCTCTTTTGTTCCACAAGGACAAGAACTTCTTTAACGCACCATGGTTCTCCACACACTTTTGTTATTTTGGGGACACTTTTTCAGCTCTTTTTTAAAAGAGCTAAAAGCCCCTGAGAACGATTAGTCTGAGTATCTTGATCACCCAAAGAATGGCTGTATGGCTGTTGGAAATAAGGAATGATGATAAATAGTGCACATATATTATGAGTCAAGGACAGGCTTTTCCCAGAATTTAGTGGGATTTATTTAAAACGTGTCCCCAAGTAAACCTTTCATCTTCTTCTTCTTTAACTTAGTTTGTGCGCCCAAGTTTTCTTCGTTTTTTATTTTTTTATTTTTTACGTGCTACCCAACAGATAAAAATAAAAACTATTATGTGTCACCCATCAAAAACGGAGGCTGTGAATAATGAATGCACTCTGAATATGAGATTAAATTAGATAAACATTTTCAAAAGTAAACTAGGACACATGTAGTGCGAAAAGCACTCGAGTCCCATGAATACTTAACGTCCAAGTTACTTTCGTGCCTGCTGCTTAGCAAAAAAATAATTAAAAAATCAATATTTTCACTTAGTCCCCTTTAAAAAGGTGTCGAAAGCAAATTGGGTCCTGTCACGGATTCAGTATGTGGTCCTATGGTCCGGATAAAAGCAATTGTTATCACCGTTTTGGACAACACTGGCTTCACTCCCACTGGACAATGAATACATTAGAGAAAGTTACTGTCAACTTGTCCATTTCTTCCTTTACTATTGAACAACAATTTGGATTACTTTATTCAGAAAACATCCCAGTGTGTCTTTAGTTGTTCAAGGGACACTTATCAAAAACCCACTCGACTGTCTGTGGAACAAATTATGGGTTAACCCACATTAAGAAGGGACACAGGAGGAAAAAATTAAATTAAACATTAAATTAAACGAATTAACTAACAAGACGTCAATGGTAAGGGTACACCATAGGTGGCGTCATGGATGTGGAGAATCCCACTGGAGCTACAAAAAGCTCGAGAGTCCTGGCCCCATCCACAAACTGCCTCTGAGTCTCTGGAGACCAGACTGAGACACTAGCGTGCAAAGAGACTTCTCTCAAGTGAGTGCTTAGAAAGTCAGGAAGTCCCGGTGAGGGAGGCTATGTTGAAGAAAGTTATGTACATCTTTGGAATCAAAAGGACAAAGATGGCAAGGAACTAACAGCAGAGTCGCATCAGACACGGAGGCCAGGGGAGAGGGTCATACTGTGTTCTCTGAAATCAGAAATCATTCTGTAGACCTGGCTGGACCTCGCCACAGTGTGAAGTTAGGAGGAAATTGCTTCTTTTTCCATTTTCTCAGGTTTTAGAGGTCTGCACTGTAACCTTGCCAGCATCAATCCCAGAGTGTACGTGTATGTGTGCGCTTGCATGGGAAGGGCTGGTTGGAACTGGTCATTGACCTTACACTCGGTCAGACCAACCATCTTAAAGTGCAATTCTAGATAATAACAAAGAGGGTGGGGGTACCTGTAGCAGATTGGATTCATCAGGCCACTGTCTCACAGCATTTTTCTCCCTAGGATCTCTCCTTCTGTCTGCCTAGCGCTGGGCCAGTGCCCTTCACTCCGGTAAGCACCGAGAAAGAACGATGGGAATAGTAGAACACGCTCTACGAAAACCCGACACAAATAGAACTCGCTCGTCTTCTGTGAAATGGGTCCTGATGCCACGTCTGTCCTGTCGCGCCAAAGTGGGGACAGCAGATCCTTGTCCGGTCTGTGAAGCTCCTAGTCCAGCCCAGTCTAGTCTTATGCTTTCTGGTTTCGCCAGGGCAGTGCAGTAACTACTCACGAACGCTCCCTTTCATATATTAAAAGAAACTTCAAGCTCGTGATCATTCTCCTTCCATTAGTAGCTTATATTACACGTTTTCACTTAAAGCCAGTGCTGGTGCAGTCTTACACTCGCTCCAGTCCAAATCTAATGGAACCAAGATTCTGGCTCCTTTTTTTTTTTTTTGAGGCCTCATTTAGTAGTAAGTGTGGAAGGTAATGAGGTTGAAAATAGGAGGTCCGGGAAACTGAAAGGTCAGAAAGGACGGTGTGAGGTTGGACTTTGGTAGAGTGACTTTAGAGGTGTGGATGTGTTGCTCTTCAATAATGGAGGGGTTGTTGTGTGGATGTGTGGATTACGACAGCCCTAAGCTGAGTGCTGCAGATTGAGGGGATTAGGGGATTGGCGTGGGCCGTGGGAGATTGAGGGCAGATGGTGGTGATTTGGGCGTGATTATCCCACTGCGCTGTCACTGATCTCCCATCATCCCGTTTCATTTTCCCAGGAAGGCCGGCTCATCTTGGACACTGAATCAAAGGCCTCCCCGCACCCCCCCCATGTCCAATAATGGGAAAGATTTAAGGTCCTTGTCTCTTCTCCGTCTGTGCCCCTCTTTCTCAAAAACACTGTCTGTCCAATCACTTATTCTCTCACTCTATTGTCTTTCTGTTTTCAGACGCACTCTCCCAGCCCACCCTCTCACTTTGTTTCCTGCACATCCTCCTGCAGCTGAAAAATCTTCTAACTCGTCTTTCAGGACAAGTGTCCAGGTGTGCGGTCTCCTTTGACAATAGAGGTCCAGGTGGATAGACTGGACAGCTTGGTGTTTTCATGGGCTGTGCCTTCTCAGGCCTTAAGCCAATTAGTAGTTCAGGTCATGACTGTCCCAAGGAGTTACGAATTCAGATAATTAAGACTCTTCGGCAACAAGTCAAGTCAAGTAGAGCTTTATTGTCATCCCAGCCATATACATTAAGTACACAGCGACGAAATATCGTCCTCCTGGACCGTGAGTGCAACATACAGCACAACAGCAGCACTCAACAGTGAACGTAAAAAAGGGGGGGTAGAATTATAATTACCTATATATATATCTGAATGTGCAAATGCTTTACTCCACAAAATAAAATACTATGGTGGGACACAACAGGGAGACAATAACAATACAGCTTTGTATACAGAACCGAGTGCTTAAGAGTGATCCACCATTACCGAGCACCAGGACCAGTAAATGCACTTCATCCTTAAAGACTGACCATACAGATTATTATTATTTGCCAAGTAAAACGTTTCCCACAAGTTTAAACACAGAATTTAGCAACGATCTAGATTGACAGTGCAAAGCTTTTATGTACTTAATGGTTTTATATTCAAGTCTATAATGGTCTGAGTGGGAATCATGCCCCTAAACCCCCGTTATCACAGTTTCATAAAATTCCGAGTTGTCCACTCTAATTTTAAATCCCTGATTGTGGATTTAAACAATCGTGTACAAACAGAGGGGAACATTAACTCAGGCTCATCTGTTAGTGATACCACACCCCAAAACCAGGCCATGGTCGGGTCACGGCGTCGCTCCCACAGCGGCCCATTAAAACACAGTTAATCTGCACTGTCTGGGCTTCTAGTGGCATCTTTCTAATCTGAGTGCTCCATTTAAAAGCTACATGAGGTTAAGTCAAAAGCAATAGGGTGGGCACACACACACACACACACACAAACACACACACACACACACACACACACTTTAATCCACTGCCCAGTGAGAACACTTCATATAATTTTAACACAACACAACAGATGGCTAATGGCCATGTGCTGGCTGGTGCGTACAGTCAACAGTGCCTCGAAACTGTTCAGGCTGCATGAAGCCGTGCTCAAATCTCGCTTAGACATCACTTGTCTGAGGTGAACGTAAGTCAGCTGCGATAATCAAAGACTTCCTTGGTGCATCTGATGACAGCTGTTTTGAGAGATGCATGCATCACGAATTCTGTGATGTTAACAATCCAAATAAATTTGTTTCTATTTGTGACAAATAAAAATCCTAACCCTCGGAGCAGGGCTGTTTACAAACAGGCGGCGTAGTCACGCTGTTTGAAAAATGTGACAAGTGGAAAAGCAAATGGATGGGTGTTTTTTTTTTTTCACTTCCTCAACAAATAATGACAATACAGAGAATAAATAAAATAACAGTGCACTCCATGTCCACCTGCGCGTATTAGCAATGTACACTCATCAGATCTAGGAACAATGGACCGGTGCGAGGCAGAGTTTGACTGCGGCATAAACTCACCATGACAGGAGGACAGCTATAGCCATGTAAGGGGCAGTCACTTTTGCACGCATGTGTGTCCCAGCAGTTGGAGGTCTGGAATAAAGTCAGTGCCATTTACTGACAGCGAGGAAGGTTTGTTAGAGGTTGGCCAAACAATTCTGACGACTGGAAAACACTGTAATAGTAGAGGATGTCTCATCTTGTTTGGACAACAGTGAAGCTGCACCATTCATCACCTTCACAATCTAAAGACTTCCTTCCATCTGATTGATTTCGATCTACACAAGGACCACCGGCACCATGACTAAGACTGAGATATGAACCAAATCCATATATGACAATATAGACCTAAAGAAATCCAAGGCAGTACCTTAGGAGATCACACATATGGCAAAAAAAAAACACCAGAGGTCTACCGTCGGCACCAGAGCAGGTATATTACCTGCATTACATTGTGCTCTGCCCAGTCACATGGCTGGGAACATTTTATTTTTGGATTTATACATGCACTTTATTCCATTATCTTATGTAAATGTTAACTTCTACCTCCTACGCACAAGCATTTCCATTAACATCATTAAGAGTCTGATCAATATAGATGCCCCCAACTGGTGAATGCTTTCAGAGTTTCTATTCTGAACACTCATCATCGGGCCTAACTGTAGGGCCAGGCACACTCTAGAACAACATTTGAAGGTCATGGTGCATCACTGTAAATCATATGACACCGCTAATATAAATAAACTTGCTGGAGGTTTGAAAGGGATGATCATTAAACACAATTCAAAGTGTTCCTTTCGGTCACATTTAGACAGTGAGATGCTCGAGACAGGCTCCTTCCTTAAGGTTCCTGTAGATGTGCCCTCTCGCTGATTAGATCTCAAAGTGAGTCGCAGACAGCTGTATGTACAACTAGATCTATAGATGTACATAAAACAAACCTCCTACCTTTTTTTTCTTCTCTTTTATGTGAGGGTCTCTGCCAACAAGGACATATGGACAGTGGGTGGTTTAGTATACAGATGTCTCTAAATTGAACAAATGCAAAAATCTGACTTGATTAAACACTGCGTATTGACTGAAGTTGCTATTATTACAGCATTAGTTAATGGTACGGCTCCGAGGATGTAAACATTAGTTTGTTCCAGCTGGAGACACGGTCCAACTCAGAGTTAAATAAGAACCGGTGACTCGATTTCATAAACTATTCTCGCACCCATGGTCAGTTTAATGGTTCGGCACATTGCATCAGGTATGACCTTCATATAAGGCAGAACCTGTAGACATTGATGTAAGTAATATGAAGGACATCGATGAATCAGACAAACTGACCATGTAGTATTATGTCCATGGTTTTGACCAGCCCTCTCTGTCTTGTCCCCACTGACCAGTGATGACTCTTGGCACTCCATTTACAGGCAGCCGCAGAGGCACCCAAACGTTCTTGGATGCTCCAAGCTCCTTTGACACTTTGCTGACCTCCTGTCTCACTACGGTGAAGGTTCCTTTGGAATTGTTGCTCAGAGCCAAGCTGGCTCAGGCCCGGTCCCTGACCTCGGCCAGGGCTGTGGGCTTGACGTACGCCGTGGGTGGCAAAGCTGTGCCAAGCTTGCTTCCCACATTGATAACTCAGTGGATGGTCAAGAAGAGTGTCCAGTCATCAAAAGAGTCCTCTTGAAGAACTGAGACGTGTTATGGTCCCAGGCACTGGCATCTCCATGACAGCACATGTGCCATCTGACAGGCCTCTGTCCCTGTAGGGGTACCCGCTCAGCTCAGTGCTGGGGTCTGGATCGACTAAAAGCTGATTGAATCTTGCTTTCTCGCTCATACCCCATGTTTTCTTCTCCTTGTGTGCATATAAACGTAGCTCATATGGCTTTAAAGGCCAGACACCCTGAAGAGGCCCTATTCTGTTTGGTAATCACTGTGCTCAGTGAAGCTGGGGTGAGCTGAAGTGAGGAAAGCATTCCTTATTGATTTTTTACCCTCCGCCACTCCCGCCCCTCTTCCTACATTGTTTTCGGAGAGGTTGTCTGTCTAGTCCAACTGCAGCAAACAGCATGTCAAAACTCGGACGAAGTTGTTCTGTGATATTTAATATGACTGCCTGTTTTTTTAATCTGAGTCGCCTTGAACTCGAAAAGCAGCGTACGAAGCTGTACACGAAAAACCAGCTGCCAGAAAGCCAAAAGTGGAATCATTTTACAAGTACAGGGTATAGATGGGCACCAAGCATGTGTGCGTGCATCCTTTGATAGAGATTTAGCCATGACAGTCTTCTGTTAGACGCATTAAAATTCGTGTAAAAACCAAAGACTAGTCGGTTCCCAACTAAAAACAGCCTAACACACTGACGTCAAAAGCCAGATCATACGTTTGCTGTCAAAGTCGCACAAGCGTGGCTCTTTTAAAAGCTTCTCTTTTGTGGCTCCGTCTCGAATCAAAGCTCTACTGTTCTTCAGAAAGGCCCCATGTTTGAGAGCAGTGAGTGTTGTGTAGTCTGCCCGTCTACCTGAAGCAATTCACAAATCTTTGACTGGCTGGCGTTTGGAACGGCAGCGCTTGATAGAGAAGGCTATCAGCCTAAGCTTGAGGGCACAGCACCTCGGTCATAAGTCCAGTTTCCAGCTAAATCGCTTAATTCAACTCGCTCACCTCTCTGGGAAAATGTCAAGGCGTTTAGACATTATTATTGCTTAGTGCCTGCTGCTGAGATTGGCTTATTGACCCATGTATTTTAGAGGATGGGGCCATTGTGGGTGAGGAGCCGTGAGCCAGCCTGCCTCCTCGAACACTTCTACGTGTGGTCCGATTTCTGTCTTTTTTTTTTTTCATTTTGCACTCCCTGAGACGCGTCCAGCAGCTCACGGCTTGTCTAAAGCACGAGTCATCATTTCTCACCACCTGCCAGGCCACAGACCAAACTCGCAAGCAAGAAAATCACCAGGTAACGGCGTGTCCACCAGCGGTTCTTCGTCTGATCTCCAGGATCTCGGACGTGTTCGCCAGATCCACGACCATTACTTGTCTGTGGAAATATCTAAGAATCTGGAACAATTGCATTGACACTAAGAAATATGTGAATACACCACAACACACAGTGTGAACAGCACAAAATTCTTCTGTATTTAACACATTCACCAAGTGAAGCAGCAGGCCAGGAGCAGAGTGTGTGGACGGTACCTCAATGGTGCCACTAGCAGTCTTAAGATTTGAACCCATGACTTTCTGATCGCAGGGCGAACGCCCTAACCACTAGACCACCAGCTGCTCTAGGTGCAATTAAGGGACGTTTCATAATCTCAGCACATCTGCAAATTTCTTCTCTCTATCCGGCCATTGGCTTCGTTCTGTTTCCGTTCCAGCTTTAACCTGATCTGACCGGACCTGACCGGACCTGACCGGACCGGACGGGCCCTTATGGCCGCCGGAGGTCCAAAGGACCATTAGCTATCTCCTTCCTCGCTGTGACACAGACGTGCCGAGGACCTCCCTGTCAGGAAGCGTTTCCTGAACTTTTGAAAAGGGCTAGACGGGCCATTCATAGCCGCGAGGCGAAGGTGGGGAGGTTCCGACATGTGGCAGCCCCCCACCCGAGAGTCAAGACACCTCCAGGGCCGAGGGGGAGGGTCATGTCTGTCACGTCCCCCCCCCCCCGTCCCCCGTCCCCCGTACCCCCATCAGCGGTGCTGCTGGCTTTCGTATTTTTTTATTTACTTATTTATTTATTTGTCTTTTTTTTGTTTCTTTGGTTGTTGACTTTCCATGTACTGCCACATGCACTCCGTGGCATCACACTGATTTGATTTCCCAACTCTCCCTGTCCTCTCCATGTGACTTAATCAGCATGACAGCATCTCACAGCCCTAGGAAACACTATCTCTCCTTCTCTCTCTCTCCTGCACTCCCTCGCTCCATGAGTTTACGCTGGCTGTGACAAACTCACTGTGGCACCTTTCGCGGTGCCACGTTTCCGCAAAGAGCCCCTTCGCACTCTCATACTCTCGCACATACACACACACACACACACACACACACAAACGCGCATCCTTTTCCTTCCGCCTCCCTCTTTCATTCCCAATCTTCCACCCCCTTCATCTTTCGCGTAATTCAACGTAGCATTTAAGCATGAACAAAAAGCTGTCTAGTTTTTTTTTCCTTTCCAGCAGTTGCAAGTGGGAACAAACACAAAGCAAAAGTCCCACGGTATCATCACTGTACCTCGAATGTGTCTTTTTATGTCTCTGTAAGACGAAGACCCTTAATTTGCAATGGGAGTCGGGGGATGGGGTGCGTGGAAGCAAGCGAGAACCATCCAATCCGGACTATATAACTGCGTTCTTTAGAGTGAAAATGGCTAAAACTGAGACTGTCAATGAATAAGAGGTCGAGAGCCACTGATCCAGACGAGCCTAAAAATATTTCAAAGCTGAAGCTGTTTATCCCAGATGCTCTCCTGGGCCTCTTAATGAAAACAGCTTCACTGGAAGGCCAAGCGGCCACGCGGCCGCACGGTAACACGTTATTAGGCACCGAATTAGACTGACGTGTGCAGGGACCCCCGGCGGCCATTCCGCCTGGGCGGGCGATTCTTCCCGCCTAATTGTCCTGCGTTCACAGCTTAGCCATTTGACCTCTCTGTGCTCTGACAGCGATAGCCAGGCCTGGCCAGAGTATCTTTATTCCATATGGCCCACAGCGCCTTTCTCACTCAATTAGACACAATCGTCCTCACACCTGTCAGCAGTCGCAGTTAGAGAGAGGCAGAGATGCCTGGTCTAAGCTTGTTCTCTCTCTCTCTCTCTCTCTCTCTCTCTCTCTCTCTCAGTAACACCTTCTCTCCCTCTCTTTGGAGGCCTCCTCCACCTTCTCAGACCTGTAAGGGTTGAAAGTTTGTGTGGAGGAGGGGTTTGTACACTGATTGCCTCTGACAGCCTCTTCCCCCGCCTCTAGACCGCGACTCTCCCACCGTTTCTTCCACATGTCCAGGCATTTTAATGGCATATGCTCACAGGCGCGCTCTCCATGGAGCTCGAGAAGGAGAGATGGAACCGTGCCATTAGGGCTGCAGCGATTGGTTGACGAAGGTGATGTTCTTGAGCGTGAAAAGAATATTTATATACAGTACTGTGCAGAAATCTTAGACACCTGGGAAAATTCTACTTAACACCTGTTTACTACTGGACAGTAGTGTTAAATTAGTGTTAAAACATTAATATTACAATAAATACAATGAACATTATTAC
>JBBJLS010000018.1:20521252-20533113 GCA_037577275.1 Bryconaethiops microstoma
CAGGGACTGGACTGGAAATGAGAGACTCTGAAAGTCCTTCAGGAAGCCTGGAGAACTGTTCCTCAACAACACATTAAAAAGAAGAAGGAGGAGAAAGGTCATGATCTTTGGAAGCATAAGATGAAGTAATGGCTGAAGACTTTTGCACAGTACTGTGTTCTCAAAGCCAAATAACTTAAAACCTTTAAAAGAGATGCTATAGATAAACTATATGGGCTGTACTTGTGCTGGTCTTCTGAGTCTTTGTAGGCCTTGATTACAAAATCCTTACAAAAAACATTGTGATGGCAGATCCCGTGGTGTTTCTTCTCTCGGCACCTTGGACGAGGATGAGCAGCAGCTGGCGGTGATAACCAGGTCACCGTCAATGAGGAGAGGGTCGAGTGTAAAGGGGCCCTGTGCCGTAGTGTGGGGACGTCATCGTCTCTGTGGATCTAATACTATACCTTCTGTTCCATTATCACAGATTCCTGTCCTGAGGACTTCTCGCGAGCTTTGTGATGATGCCGGTACCCCGTGCCTGGTTCTCTGCTACCAATCACCGACCTAGAGGCCTCACCCAGCCAACCACACCCACCATCATCCCCTGCACCAGCGGTCCCCAACCTTTTTTGCACCACAGTATTTTCACGGACCGGTACAGATACAATTAAAAACAAAGTGCGTAAAAATACCTCTGTCTCCTCCTCGCGCCTTTTTCCTTTTCCGAAGAAGCTCCTCAAAGACGTGTTTTTCACTCATGTTTGCTGGCTTGTGGGCTACATGTACCGTATCATGTGACGGAGACGAGCGTTTTTTTTAATCTTTCAGACTCCGATAATCAATCAAATATTTTTTATTCTGTCTTTCTGTGTGGCCCGGTACCAAATGATTCGGTGCCCTTCAACGTTCACCATCCTGACCTGAACCTCCGACACACCCTCCTCCCTCCACGAGCCTTCCCCGCGACCAACTGTGCCAGGGTCCGTGTTCATGCCCTGGCATAAGTAAGTGACAGTATATAACTGTGGAATATTTTGTACGCCATATACATAGTCAGTATAGCAATAAAAGGAAATAAAAGGTCAGTGCCACTTTTGGTATTTATGTACGTTTGTCACCGAGGCCATTTGGCTCGGAGCTAATTATCACACACACAAGAAAGCGAGCCAACTCGACACATTGTGTCACTGTCCAATCCCTTCCCGTCCCGCAATGCCTGATCTGAGGAGCTTACAGTAAACCCAGCGTGGGGATTATGTAATAGTCCAAATAAATAACTGAGTAAATAAAAAATAAGCGGAAATTGTGAGTCACTGGGAAAGCAATTTTTCAGCAGGAGCTTCGCGATGGAGGCATGGAAGGTACCGGCAGCAACGGAGCGATTTTGGAAGTCGTCAAGTAGGACGTTAAATCTGCGGGGCTGAGTGCACATTAATACTAATGCGAGCTCTTGCAGTTGTGTGTGGCCAGTTTCCATTTCCCTTCTGCAGCCCAGAAAATCGATGTAATTTGCCACAGGGGTCAAGCTTATTAGATTCTGGCGCCATTGATTAGGACTCCTTTATCAGTTTATTATCATTGAGCGAGGTTTCTGTTTCAAGCTAAGGAAGGCGTCCTCAGAGCTCGAGCAAAACCGATGAGAAAGCCCCCCCAATCCCCCACATCCACCCACCCACCCAAAGCTAGGATTCTGCATACTCCCACCCCGGCAACAAAGAACAACAGAAGGCCGGAGCCAATCTATTCTCGTCTGCGCGAGCCCAACCCTCGGCGCTGTTGGGCGAAGGCATGGCTCGTATTGATTTGCCTCCATACTGGGCCCACCTCAAGATTACGGCACAGGACGATTTTCATATTCAGTCGAGTTTGCTCTCTTATAGATGAGCAAGTTGTTGGAATAAAAAAAGAAAGTTGTTTGTTGCTGTTTTGCCAAGAATTTCCCTCAAACTTCTTATTCATCTGAGGTGCCAAGAACTGAATGCAGATGAGTCAGAGATGGCTCTCCTCTTCATGACAGTGAATGGAATGGAAGGCCTTTTTTCTTTCTTTCTTTCTTTCTTTCTTTCTTTCTTTCTTTCTTTCTTTCTTTCTTTCTTCCTGTAGCCCCAATAGATTTCCTCGCAATAAGAACCCGATACCACATTGCATTAGACGTCCATTATTATTATGCATATTGCATATTGGCAATGCTGCTAATGCGCTCATCAACTGTGTGCAAGGTGGCCGACTCTCATGATGAGGGATGCAGTTAAAAAAGGCACACTGGACGTGCACTACATGAGTCATAATGTCCTAAAAGGGATTTTTGAGGTCATGCGACATAAATATTCATGACTGATGTCACTTTAGGATCCTTCTCCAACTCCCTCGGGGAATCTAAAATTCTAATCAGGCTCCATTCGGTTACAGGATTGTGACGCCAAACCTTCTGATTGTGTGAGTGAAAATTTGTTGTCAACCAAAGACAACGTGATGTGTTGAAATGTTTACCGTCATATTAACAATTGCCATTTCAACGAATAATATAGTAGTGATATAAACTAGACAACTGAAGGTATTTAATCTTATTCAGTATTAAATGCAACGGAGCAATTGGTAAAGAATGTATTTAAATTTCTTGTCAAATGATCCGCCTCAAGATTTGAAACATAATGCGTTCGAAAGGTTCGTTTGGTTAAATCTTCATTCTTGGTCTTTGGAAGCCACTTTAGAAGTATCTGCAGCTCTGTTCACGATTTGGGATGCATTCATTTATTTCTTTTCTATTTTTATTTCTTTTGCAGATTTTTCTAATTATTCCAACCCCATGTAGCAGCTGGAGAGGCCTGGGAATCTCAACATTTGCGTAAGTAAACCAACACAAACCAATGCATTTATCTGGTAAATGGACCAAGATTTATTAGAATCAATCTGTAAATTAAGCAACATTATTTGCTACACCCAATAGGCTCTAAAAATGTTTTAGTTTATGCAAAGTAATAAATGTTGCCTGTAACAGACTTCAAATGCCTTCAGAAGCCAAGCTTTAAAGTGAGCTTATTCCCCATCTTACTATGGGGGTGCAACTATACAGTCAACTCATGATTCAGTTCAATACACATATAGTCAACAAAAAGAAAATACATTATTATGATGATAATTAGAATGAAATGTTAATGCAGAACAGTGTGACGATAGTCACACCTGGAAGGTGTTTATGGGGGTGAGTTATAACTGTTAGGTCTTGATTTGGTTTCAGTTATGGTAACTTTTATTTTGAATCTTGTGGGTGTTTGTTGTGCTTTATCTCTGTCAGCTGTCTTGTGTTTATTTTAAGTAATTGGCCTTTATGATTTGGTTCTTGTCTGAGTGTGTTTTGTATTGAGTTCTCGTCATTATTGCTGGTCAGCCCTCACTTATATCCTCATGTTTCCGGCTCCTTATGCGTCTGCAATTAAGTTTGTTTCTGTTAGGCCCTTGTGCCTTTTTGTTTTGTTCTGTACAGAGTCTGTGTCTTTTTGTATTGGAACCTCAGTCCCTGTGCACCTCGAGATGTTACAATGACATGAATGTGTTGGACTATATAAACAATGCAGATGCATCAAACATCTTCAATAATAGGATTCATATTCTCCACAATGCAGAGGCTCATTTTTGCATTCTGGCACAGTTTACAAACCCTTTCGCCTTTGGTTGCAGAACGACATCGAATGGCCTAATTTCAAACCTCGTTTCTGTCAATTTTCACAAGTAGGCTGAACGTGATTTAGAGACTTCAGTCCGTGTTCCAGCGAGGTGATAGGCCTCTTTGTCAGCAAACAGGTCGATGTTTTCAAGGAGACCCTGGAGCGCGGTTGGTGGAGCATGCTCTTTGCCTGCCGGAGCTCGGCGCTGTCAGACACACTCTCGCCTCCACCGCGCCGCCTCGCCTGCTCCCGCGCCGCCTGCCTTGTTTGCCTCACCTGTTTGAAAGAGCACCGTGGAGCATTTGAAATGGTGTGAAGCACGTCTCACGGTAGCTCAACAGACCCTGAGCAACCCCTCACACCCACGCCACGCATCCCTCACCGCGCCGCACACGCTCCCGTCAGGACTAACAGGGCCGCTGCCGCTGTAAGCAGAGCTAATGGCGACCCGCCGAAAGCTCCGCTCTGGAGTAGTGGGAGAGTTTTATGAACCGCTGCACACAGACACACCTGCTCAGCTCTGTGATGAAAACTGTAATGTTATCAAGGTGGGGAAAAATACAATCTCCAGGGTAGGCAATATTACAACATTATAACATTATTATGAGATCATTTCACTTGAATTATTTTATCTCATGATTAATTAAATTAACTACAGCAGCAGAGTAAATCAGGGAATCAATGCCTCTGTTATAAATGCTGGCTATCTTTCCATGTTAGAATTCCAATTATATATATATGTATATGTATGTTAGGCTGGACACGTTAACACGTTATTATCACATTAACGCCTTATTTACTTAACGTCGACAATTATTTTATAGGGGTTTTTTTTTAATCCGTTTATTTTGAAAGTTCATTACACCAGCAGGGACTTTAATGACACTGTATTCAGATACAGAGACTTTCATATGGAGTCGCTCCCCTTTACAGCTGCTATAATGCTCTGGACTCTGAGAGGAACTTGTTTTTACTATAATAAACTAGATAAAACCTGAATGTCCTGCTGTGACAAATACGTTTGTTTTTTTTATTTGATGTGATGACAATGTTTAAGTTGAGATTTACAGAAATATTTGGTGTGTAACTGTGTTAAAGGGACACTGCTGTTTGCAAAACAAATGTCATTGCACTTTTGTTCATATAGCAGTTCTTTAAAAAGTGCACAATGCACTACTTTTGAATTAATTATTGTATTGTGCGTATAACAGCTGGACGAACTTAGCCTCATGTTAAAGAACTTATTGTGATGTAGAAGGGAAACTGTGTACATTTTTGTCAAATTATCCATTAAATGATTGATTATTGGAGGCTTCCGAGTAGTGCTGTATAGTAACTAACTGAATTAGCAGTTAGTGTTCTCCTCCAAGTGTGTTGAGGCTGTCTGTTGTGTTAGCGGCAGTTTGAGGAGTTGTGGTGGAGCTCCACC
The DNA here is from genome assembly GCA_037577275.1 of Bryconaethiops microstoma. Classification (NCBI taxonomy): domain Eukaryota; kingdom Metazoa; phylum Chordata; class Actinopteri; order Characiformes; family Alestidae; genus Bryconaethiops; species Bryconaethiops microstoma. Next base: position 20,526,329 of record JBBJLS010000018.1, read on the forward strand.
CTCCCAGTGTGGGGGGCATTGTGTGATTGAGTGATATCTATGCAGTGGGTGGAATTGTACATGACTAAATTAAGTCAAAATTAGCAATCCAGGACCCGACACACCCCACAAAAAATCACATCCAGGATCTGAAGATCAGTGTATTGAAAAATCTCAATGTTTCATCCTCCAGCCTCTTTCTCACCTAGTAAAGCTTCTGCACCACATTCTCATTTCTCATCTTCTCGAAAACGTGACGCCTCAGGCCTGTGTGTACAGGAGCTGCTCTGCATGCAGCAGTTCCTTCCAAAATAACAAAGCAATCAGCAAACCATACAGCATTAGTTTGAAGAGGGATGTCGCCGTCCCCTAAACCACAGGCAGCCCAGACGGGGTTTAGAGTTTCATAAAGACATTCCTAGGTGAACCAGCTGTGCCCTCTGGAGCTTTGTGGGTTCACAGCAGACCCTGGATTTAGCAGAGTCTAGACTCGCTCTTCTCATTACTCCAGCAAAACACCAGCACTGCCTTCATTTCACCCAACAGATCCATCAGGCTTTTGACATCTAAAGCGTTAAAATCTTGACCTGGAAAATTGTCCACTCAGGATGTTCTTCACTGCGGTATCTGAGCAGATCAAGCTAAAGGAGCTCTCTCATTGGCTAGTCCTTCAGCAGCTGGACTTAGGGCCTCGTTTAGAGCGAGTGGGGAAAAACATCAGTCTATTCCTTGTGGAAGTTCTAGATATGTCACTGACAATACAGCCGTAGTGTAAGGTGGTTTTAGTAAAGTGGCATTTGGCAGAAACCCTTATCCAGAGCGATTTGCAGTCATTAGTTACGGGGACGGTCTTACAGTCATTAGTTACGGGGACGGTCATACAGTCATTAGTTACGGGGACGGACTTAGTCATTAGTTACGGGGACGGTCTTGCTGTCATTAGTTACGGGGACGGTCTTGCAGTCATTAGTTACGGGGACGGTCTTGCAGTCATTAGTTATGGGGACGGTCTTACAGTCATTAGTTACAGAGACGGTCTTACAGTCATTAGTTACAGGGACAGACCTAGAGTCATTAGTTGCAAAGACAGTCTTACAGTCATCATTTACAGGGACAGACTTCCAGTCATCATTTACAGGGACAGACTTGCAGTCATCAGTTACAGAGACGGTCTTGCAGTCATCAGTTACAGGGACAGTCTTGCAGTCATCAGTTACAGGGACAGTCTTGCAGTCATCAGTTACAGGGACAGACTTCCAGTCATCAGTTACAGGGACAGACTTCCAGTCATCAGTTACAGGGACAGATTTACAGTCATCAGTTACAGGGACAGACTTAGTCATTAGTTACAGGGACAGTTTTGTTTTTTTTAAATTTACAATTCTTTTGCACCTCTTCAACAGTTTTTGAAATATGGGCATGGTTCCAACATCAAAATGTCTGTTAATATTCCCTTCAGTGCAGCAAGTCAATCAGATGATCAGGCGCCAAGAATTGATTGTTTAAACATAGATTTTTGTGATCGAGTCTCCTCTGTAAAATATGATGAGAGAGAGAGAGAGAGAGGACAGTTGAGGCGCCTTCAGAATATGTTGGAGACAGAGTCTGTGACGTCACGGATATGGAAGTCAGAAAAGGACAAAAAGCAAAAAAAACAAAACAAAACCAAAAAAACCCAGCAGATTCCTAAACAGACTTCAAGACACTGAAGCTTGGGTCAGTTATGAAAAGACATGTTTCATTGTTTGTTGTGGTTTAATTAAAAATAATCAGTCTGTGAATGCGGCCGTGTGAGATTTCAGTCAGTTTTTTTGGCCCATAAAATCGGTGTTTGGGCGTCTCGCGTCTCAACCTCTGGGTTTACAGCAACCACGCACTCACACTTCGCATTTTCTCAAGAGATTCCATCTAGTTATTATTAGTAGTAGTATTAGTAATTAGTAATTAGTAGTAGTAGTACTAAGAAATGTAGTGAACCCTTTTCCACACTTCCTGATCTCAGGACCTTCTGAAGACCTTTAGATGAGCAACATTGACGTCTTTGCCAGGGAATGGGAGCCACCAGTCAGACCCGTGTGAAAGGTGTGTGATCGAGGTCTGTGTAGAGGGGCGTGTCTGCCTTCTTCTGAAGTCCTCGGTCAGCTGGATGCGGTGTGAGAGATCCGGTCTGAGGAACAGGGCCGGTCGGTTTGGGTGGTGCATTATTTTCCCTTGAGAGAAATGTAAATAGCAGCGTCGCGTCCATGTGGCCACATGCCACAGAACTTATTCACACACATTCCAGACACACTTTGCATGTTTGGATGCACGACGCACAACAAATCGCATTCCCTTCTGGAATAAAGCAGGGTTTGTTCGGGGCGTGTGGGTGTCATTAGTTTTACTCGAAAAAGGATTTATTCAGGAAGGAATGAGGAACAGCTTTGGCTCTCGAGACCCAGAGCAGAATGAAGTTCCTTTACACAGGAATTCAAATGAATACTGACGAGACTTATGATTTTAATCCAGTATGAATCCACAATGAATATAGTTTGTACAGACTGACAATAATAACTGTGGTCTGATTTTAATCCAGTATGAATCTGCAGTGGGTACCTTTTACAATAATATTGTGGGCTGATTTTAGTCCAGTCTGAATCTGAAGTATGTGTAGTTTATATGGTCTGACAGTAATAAATGAGGAATAATGTTAATCCAGTATGAATCTGGAGTGTGTACTTTTTCTAATGTTACTGAGTTTACATCAATGTGAAAATCCAGGCTATAAACTTTCAATCCAGTCAATTTGTGGGGAAAATACACAGATATGGATTTAATTGACCATCAACTGGTGAATGAATCCCCTCAAATACCAACAAAACAAACACCAACACAATACACATCAACAAACACCATCACAAACACCAACACACACCTACAAAACACACACACCACCAACAAACATCAGCAAAACAACAAACACAAAAAACACCAACCAAACATCAACACAACACATACCAACAAAACTCAAACTCTGGGTTGGTGTGCATTCTCAATATCTGTTCCCCCGTTCTAGAGCGATCTCGCTCGGTCGCGCCGTTCTAGAGCGATCTCGCTCAGTCGCGGTGTTCGAGGCTGGACTCTGTCTGTCTGTCCCTCCAGAGCGGGGGGGGGGCTGGAGCCGCGGGTTTGGCTCTAATTAAAGCGTCTGAAGGAAACAGACGTAGGAAAAGTGACGTTAGGATAAATAATGTAGGAGAGGGGAGGTGTGTGTGTGTGTGTGTGTTTCTCAGGGGAGCGGCTGTCTGTCAGCTTCTCTCAGCTTCAGCAGATTACCGAGGCCTTCATCTCCTTCTTCACCGGGTTTTCACTCCAGAACGATCAGAGGTGCAGGAACACAGACTCTGACCCCTCTGCTCTCTCTCTCTGTATTCATTCCCAGGGCAACTCGCCCACACAATTCTGCAATTTAAATGATCAGTACTTGGGCCCTCATCATTCGATTGAAAAGTTGTATACAAGTGTGGTGGGGGGTGGGGGGGGGCGGTCCCAAAGCGTCCTCGGAGAGAAGCAGGGCCAAAACTGACCTATAACAAATAATAATACAATGTAAACAGCAATCAAATTAAACCGTGCAGCTCCTGCAGATTATACACAAACACAAATGCCACAGAAATAACAACAAACTCCACAGTCCTCCCACAGTTCCACTCATTCTAACATTCTAATACTAACGACTCTTTAAAAAAACACTATGGAAATCACAAAGAAAAGGGGGGGTGTTTGGGTTCCAATGCCTGTAGTTTATGTTCTGTAATGAACCTTTAAAAAGGTTCTATAGCACCAACAAACAGGTCCAATATTGTTAAAAGTCAAAGAACCTTCGTCTAGTCCAGCATAGTGATCTGTGAGCAGGACGACAGGGTGGTGTTTCCAGTAAAGTGGCCAGTGACTGGAAGCACAAGGTGGTGTTTCCAGTAAAGTGGCCAGTGAGTGGAGACACAGGTTTCAGCACGTGAAGAGTGTGTTTATGGAATTCTTCAGTTATATAAAAATTTCTGCCATTCGGACTGATCTCAGCGCTCCAGCCAACACCTTCCTTGCTAATTGTCTTCTTTCCCAGCCCGTCATCGTTCTCTTCATCGCCCGTCACTCCTGACACAGCGAGGCCTTGTTCGGAGACACAAAAGCCTGTTTTGTCCCGGTGTGTGTTGACACCCAGGGTGATTATGGACTGATAACATGCTGCGGAACGAGTGTTTCAGTCCTTCTGGACTCGCGCTGTGATTACATAACACGGCCGCAGCCACAGATACGTTCAGGAGACAAACGGTCTCGCCCCCTGTGCCAGGGCTGTAAAACTGAGTGTGTGTGTGTGTTTATGGGTCGGTGCCTTGGCAACAGCTTAAATCTGTCTTTATGGCTGTAGCTTGGCAGGGGAGAGTAAAACACTTCCTGTGGCGACCGGTGGAAAAGCGCAGTACAAAGTCTGACATGTTTGTGAGCACGAGCCGCTTTATTGTTCTCCATCTGGGTTAAAGCAGCTGCGGCGGATCAGACAGAGCCGATAATCAGACACAGGCTGAGCGCCCAGTTTCTCCTCAAGAAATCAAGAACAAGTGTCAACTCAGGCGCTCAGTTCATCAAGACTGAGAGGACTGTGAAACACAAAAAAAAAACTAAAAAAAAAACCCACTGGCCACTTTATCAGAAACACCTTGTGCTTCCACTCACTGGCCACTTTATCAGAAACAACCACCTTCTGCTTCCACATGCTGGCCACTTTATTGGAAACACACTGGTTGGCCACTTTATCAGAAACACCCACTTTATAGCTCCATTAAACAGGTGTGCAGGTGCAGACTGAAGCCCACCTGTTCATCAGACCCCCTCTATGACCACAGGGGTCCAGATATGTTTTGGGTGGTGGACTGTTCTCAGCGCAGCGGTGACCCTGACAGGTCAGGGGTCGGTGTGGTGTGTGTGTGTGGTACGAGTGTGTGTGTGTGTGGGGTATGTGTGTATCAGTCGTCAGTGTCACTGCTGGGCTGAGAGCAGGTCCATCACCTAAAAATATCCAGCGCAGAAGGAAAGTGATGAAGGACCTGCGGAGTGAACACACACTGTTTCAGCAGAGGAGCTACAGTCTCCAGCAACACACCAGTGAGGAACTGTTTCCGATAAAGTGGCCAGGAAGTTTTACACCAAACAGAATCGCAGTGATCCAACGTCCCAGAAACGCCATTAAAACACACACAGGAACAAAACGGCTGTTAGTTTGTCATACTGGACTGAAGCAGACAGCAAAGAAAATAGTGGTTAGGGAGTTGGCCGCATGATCAGAAGGTTGAGGGTTCGAATTCAAGGACTGCTAGTGGCACCACTGAGGTTCCCTTGAGTAAGGTACCATCCCCACGTTCTGCTCCCCGGGCGCTGTGTTCATGGCTGCCCGCTGCTTAAATTAGTTAAACGGGTTAAAGGTATGAAATGTATGAAATGGGTTAAATCAGCTGAGACTAAAGCGAGCAGCGGATCTGGAAGAGGCCAGAAGAGGAGCAGAGAGAACATTCAGAACCACAAAAACCAGAACACCTGAAAATAACTTCTGCTCTGCCTCAGAACTTCAGTCAGACCAGCAGAGCCAGAGAGAGAGAGAGAGAGAGAGAGAGAGAGAGAGAGAGAGAGAGAGACAGACAGACAAACAAACAGAGAGAGACACAAAGAGAGAGAGACACAGAAAGACAGAGAGAGAAAGACAGAGAGAGAGAGAGAGACACAGACAGACAGAGACAGAGAGAGAGAGAGAGAGACAGACAGAGACAGACAGACAGACAGAGAGAGACATTAGAACTGACACACTCATTCACACACAATAACACACTGACATTAGAAGATACACACAGAATAACACACACATTCACACACTGCCATTAAAACACACACACCTACCACATCAGGAACCCAAACCAGGAACCCACATCAGGAACCCAAACCAGGAACCCACATCAGGAACCCAAACCAGGAACCCACATTAGGAACCCAAACCAGGAACCCACATTAGAAACTCACACCAGGAACACACGCCAGGAACTCACATCAGGAACCTACGCTAGGAACCTACGCTAGGAACCCACATCAGGAACCCACGCTAGGAACCCATGCCAGGAACTCACACCAGGAACCCACATCAGGAACTCATGCTAGGAACCCACATTAGGAACTCATGCTAGGAACCCACATCAGGAACCACTAGGAACCCAAACTAGGAACCCACATCAGGAACCCACGCTAGGAACCGACATCAGGAACTCATGCTAGGAACCCACAGCAGCAGCATCGCATCAACACACAGTTGTCTTTAAAATGAGGTCAAACTAAATATGTGCTGTAATAAATTGTGTTTGATACTCAACTGTCAAAATAATCACTAGATTATTCAATTACTAATAACTGATCTTGACTCCTCCCCCCACACACACGTACATGTATCGCATTTAAATATGACTGCGAATTAAATTATAAACCATGTTGAATCTGAACAATATCACCACAGAAGAGAAATCAGACACCACACGGGAAAGTTCTGTTTATACATTTTTATTACTAAAATGCCGAGGTCTCTAAGGCGGCTTCGTGTTCACAGGTATTATAGCTCTATTTTTTTGTGAGTAAAATATAATGGTAGAAATATCACGGTGGTCCTGCGTGCTACAAACTTCATTAAAACATCTGTAAATACAAGCACACAAAACGCGCGCGCGCACACACACACACACACACACACACACACACACACACACACACACACACACACACACACACACACA
>JBBJLS010000018.1:20541998-20554790 GCA_037577275.1 Bryconaethiops microstoma
AATATACATTTTTACAATACACATGCACATATTTTCATTTTATTCTATTTTATATTCCACACATTTTATACTGTCCTGTTGTCTTGGTATTTTATTCTACTTTATTTTCGTCCACTTTGTTTCTGTCCACTTTCTGCCGTGACAGTGCAAGTTTCCCACCTGTGGGACTAATAAAGATTCATCTTATTTTATCTTATATTCAAAGTTTCAGCACAGTGTGAGAACCAGAGGACAGCATTAAGTGCTAAATCTTTATTTAAGTGTAAAACAATTTTTTTTTAGTTTTTAAACATTTCACCATGTTTCCATGTTCCAATACAGCTGTTAGCCCTAGAGTAGTGATCGTAAACTGGCGGCTCGTGGCTACATCCGGCCCCCCGGTGGAAATGAATGGACGTCTATGGAACTAGACTCTAAATTCTGCACTCTCCCGCGGGAGTGTTCTGAGAGTGGGAGTTCTCCTTATATTAAAATTTCTTTGATATGACTGAATCAGGAATAGCCCAGTGAGGAGGGAAAAGTATGTTCCTACATTTATTTTTTTCTAAATCAAATGAAAATGAAAATAAAAAAGTAATCCGGCGGTCACGCCGCGCACTTCCGACTTCACTAAGTGCATGGAAATGACTTTCAATTAGGACTGATATGTGTGATATGACTGATATGTGTGTGTGTATATAAGGAAGAAACCTAAAATATCGCAGTCGCCCCCTAGTGGCTCGCAGCAGTACAGGTAATACGAGTCTGTTAACATTGACAAAGGCTAAAATGTAACAGAAATTTGGAAGGAAAATTAATATATCGAATAATAATATATTACTTAAAATGCAATATAATAATTGTATTTTATTTTAGGAGAGCATCTGGCCCTCACAGCGTCTGCCGAAAAAAATTCTGACCCTTGGACAAATGCAGTTGACGAAACCTGCCCTAGAGGAACTTCAACCAAGCAAGTAGCTTTATTCCCAATCTAGAGCGATGCATATAAATCACACTTTTCAGTGCTGATGCTCACTTTTAGAGCAAAAGGCCTGTCGCCCAGGGTTTATATGTGCATGTGCCTGATGATGAAAAATCATGATAATCGATAAACTAATGCTGTAATGCTACCACTGAGAAGCCCTGAACTCTTCTACCTGCATTTTATCCCCCTTCGACCATTTCTGCATTTAAAAGCCATTCTAGGTGCCCCGAGCCCCAAACCAGCGGGAGGTGGAACGGACTGGACACAATTTAAAATCCCACTTACAAATTTTAAATGACTCTATAAATCCACGTCTTCAGCGTCCAGCCTGTGTCCGTCCGAGACTCATGTTTGTTTGAATTGACCCCTCTGCCCTGCATTACCATGATCTATCGATTTTGGTCAGAAGCTTCCACTCCAGCTAATCATTTAGCAATTCAAATCTCAGGCTGGAACGTGGCATCAGAAAATAAGATCCACAGCCCAGAGGAATCTCACCCTCAGAAATCGCTTTTTATGCTGGTAAATGGGAGAAAAGCAGTCACAGCTTCATCTGGACCTCATTAGGTACCGATGGTTTTCACCAGAGATATGGAAACTGGAAGTAAATCTGTGATAATGCCGTAGATCCGGAAGCCCAGTTGTGGTCTCAGAGATCTTCCACCCGGCACACCAACACTCACCTGTGCAGCTAATGAAGGTTTTCAGAAGCATCTGACTATCAGACTCTGTTTATATCTGGTCACTTCTTGTGACTAGTACCTGGATTGTATCCTGACTGGGTTTTTGCCACATAATTATTTAGATTTTATGTGGCAAAAACCTGTCAGTTTTATTTTTATTATTATTCTTTTAATAACTGGAATTATTTTTGAAAAGTGGGCCTGGTTCCAACGTCAAAACGTGTGTTAATATCTGTTGTAGTGTGACTGCAGATAACTTTTTGATCGGCTGATCAGGGGACGAGTATTGATCTTTTTTTTAAATCTATTTTTGTTGTAGAGTCGCCTCTGTAATATATAGTAGATCGTCGAGTGGAGGAAGAGTTTGTGACATCATGGCTATCGCAGCCTTAAAGTGAAAAAACTCGGAAAAACACAAACGCAGAGAAACAAACGTAGCAAAAAAACACAGCAGACTCGTAAACGGACTTCAAGACACTAAGGGTCAGTTCTAAAAAAAAAAGGATGTGTGTCACTGCTTGTTGTGGATTAATTAAAAATAAAAAGCCTGTGATTATGCAGCTACATGTTCTGCCATCCTTAACCATAAATGGCTTGATAAGAGTCACCACATTCACACCCTCCAAACTTCAAACACTGGTTTTATAGCAACCACGCAATCACACTTTGCATTTTCTCATTGAAATACATCTAGTGTTGGTAACCAAAAGACTCTTCATTTAAATAAACTCGTGCAAGGAGTAGTGATGCTTGTATTAAATTCTTCTAAAAGAAGAACTGCGGGTCACAGTACTGGCAGGGAGGGGTTTTGGTAGTCGAATGTGTCTTGGAGAGGCGGATACATTCACACTGAGCCTCAAATGAGTCTCAGACCACCTCCTGAAACAGTCTGAGTGATCAGATTCATCTTTTAAATGTGTCTTTCGTGAATTCACACTTTTATGTGGCTTGTCTTTGTCTAAATATAATCTGGATGCTCATGAAGTGTCCAGGTATAAACGAGTGTATGGGAAAAGTGGCCGTATTGGAAAGTGTTCACTGTGAAACACATTGTGCTTAAAATGTGCTGAACCCTGAATTAATTTACCCTGATTTTGAATCACTTAATTTGAATTAAGTGGCCATTAATTTGTGAAACCGACACCTTGATTTTACCCTAAAATTAGATTTAAGGCCTGAGTGTGAAACCCCTTAATCTTAAATTTAAGCCGTTATTTCAGGAGTTTCTATTATTTAAGGTGCAAATTAAAAAATTCAGTAGTTTAACCCCTTAATCAGCCTTAATCTGTTTCTTGTACAGGAAATTAAGGGGAAAATTAAGGTAATTTTAAGGGGTAAAATTCAGGGGTTTGGTTTCGTAGTGGTTGTTACCAAATGTGTGCCAAAGTCTAAGTGACTGAACACCAAAATTCCTCCTATATGTCCTATACCTCACATACGAGCTACGTCAGACTGAGGGCTTTACTGGAACAGACCAACAGAGAGTGACAAATCAAATTTCCACATGTGCAAATGAGTTTCTTTCTTTTAACCATCGTGGACGTCTTTGTAACAGTTGTTGCTTGCAACAGCCAGAGAAAAATGCTTCTCAGAGTTTTCACTTTTGCATCATACTGTTTTACCTTCGGCATGTTGTATCAGAACAATCGGAAAATTGAAGAAATTATCCGGCTTCTCCATGCTGAGCCACTTCGCAAAAACACTCTGAATGACTTTTGACTGATGCAGACATTATGAAAACAAATAGTGGAATTCTCCCTTAACTGAAAGAACAGTGTTGTTTTCTGCACCCTTAAAAAAGGAGGTTCTCCAAGGTTCCTTCACTAAAGGCATCGGTTTTATATATAGATCCACGAGAGCTGAAAAAACATCTGAATGCTTCAGTGGTTCTTTGCATGGTTAATGGTCTCCTCAGAGTGACAGAATAATCCCTGTGTATGTATTTTGAAGGATTATTCAATGGTTCCTTATGGCACCAAAAGACATTCCAAGGACTTTTCACTGCAAGGGTGCAGCGTCAATAAACTGTCCTGCCCGACACTCGACATAAAGATAACATCTCGTCACTCAGATGTTACATTATGACACGGTTTGACACGGTGTTATTTGCTGTAGTAGACCAACAGCCTACAAACGAGTTAATATGATTTTTTTAACCCTTCCGTCACTGACGCTGTGGAAGCCCTTATTACTCTCAGCTCACATGCATCGAATAGCGTTGATACATAGTAAATTAAAGCCTAATTGATCAAATACAGCAAAGGATGTAATTAAGTTGCTAAATCTTCCATCAGATTTTACTGTAGTGGATCAACAGGCAGCAGGGAAGTCACACATTAGCACTTCGCAGTCGCTGCGGTCATCCATGCTTAAAGCCCCTATTGCTCTAGCAGCTGGGGTGCAGGAGGACCATGGGTTGTGCTGACCCTGCCGAGGACTCTATTTCCACATCTACTGGCCCAGATGATGGGTTTTTCCACACGGCTGCTCTCAGCCACAAATAGAGCGGCGCCAGAGTGGCGTAGGCAGCAAGCGCCGGAATCGGCAGTGAGTCACCTTCTGCCAGGGCCTACTCTCTCTCTCTCTCTCTCTCTCTCTCTCTCTCTCTCTCTCTCTCTCTCTCTCTCTCCCCCAAACTCTCCCTCGTTCTCTCTCTATCCATCTACGGCCTTTTCATTCTCTCCCCCCGCCCGAAGAAAGTGATGCACGGCTCTGCGTATACCGAAGCCGGAGCAGAGAATATATCACCGCTGAGAGCTGAGATGATATGCCGTGTGTTTGCCACCCCCTAATAAACCCCAACCCACACCTCGAGCGTCGCTGCGGCTTGTGGTTTTCTCCTCCGAGCTCAGATAGGAGATGGCTGCCGATAGAGGAGGTCGCCTGCGTAACCTGTAACCAGTGTCAGCATTTACACAGCCCAAGTCAAGCAGACGGTCTTTCTAAGTGCAGCGCCGCCCCTCACGGCCCCTCACGGCCCCCCACAGAACCGCGGCATACCGGCTTCGAGTCGACCGCGAGGCCGCAGGCAAATGGCTGGTATTTACCTTGCGGTTGTCGTTAAATCCCAGCATTGTGCCGAACATAACTGCGAGGGGTTATGGTGCAACCTTGCCGTGTCAAATTGTGTTCATTAATTCCTGAGTTCGGCGTTTTTCTTCTTTTCCAGGAATGACCTCAGAGGAGCAGTCGTCAGGGGATGCTGAACCACATGTTCGATGAAAGAGACAGGAATAGAAAGCCATAGGGAATAAAGAGGCATGCAATTAATTCACCCACAGCTCTCATGTGGGGAATATTATATTCTAAGGATGAGGTCTGAATAGTTATTTTCGAGAAAATGTGTTCTGCAAATCGTTGGTTTCAGGAATAATTTGGTTCCGGAGAAGTGGCCTACAGTGACATGCTTGGAACTGATTTGCCAAATGAAACTGAGCTAAAAAGGGTGTAGTTTTTGTTTCAGAACTGAAGGAAGACTGCAGTGTGGAGACCCGTCCCTGAGACATCAGGGCTCACTCTGTTGATGATGAGGCAGAACACTGAGTACACTGCAAAAACTCCTGATCTAACCAAGGCTTGCAATCTTATATTATAGCTTAAAAGTCTTATTTGTCTTGTTTTGAGAATAATATACTAAACAAGAGCAGGTGTGTAAGATTATTAAGATTGTTTTAAGATATATTTTTTTTCCTATTTCAAGAAATCTTACCGAGTGTAAATCTCTTACTGCACTGGCAGATAATTTCACTTGTTTCTAGTCTGAGATTTCTTCGGAAAAAAAATATCTTAAAACAATCTTAATAATCTTACAGATCTGCTCTTATATAGTATATTATTCTGAAAACAAGATAAAGAAGACTTTTAGGCTAGAAATAAGACTGCAAGTCTTGGCTAGATCAGGAGTTTTTGCAGTGTAGTGATGGGCTCCAGCAGGTCAACAGGGCAGGAAAGGTCCCGGAACATGACGAGAGTTAATGAGGCACTTAAACATCGAAGGTCTTCTCATCCCTGAGTTTCCCAAAACGACGCGAACTGCCTCTAATGTGTGGGAAGTCAATACGTCAGTGGTTTAGCACACTGTGGTCAAACCCTGTGAAGAGATAAACAGTCCCTTCAGTAGTGGGACATTTACAAGAGACAGACAGTGATATTTCTGAAGTACAAGGTTGTTATTTAGGCTAATATAAGTCTTTCCTACCAAACAGCAAAAAGCAACTACAGTTATGGAGAAAACAAAACTTTGTTTCAGACATTAAACAAAGGAGTGCGCTTAATATAGCTTAGAATATGAACTAACAGGTAAAAAAGGTCTCTTTTGATTTCAGGTTGACTTGATTTGTATCCAGTCTGGGAGGTGCGGGACCCTGTAAGATCTGCGAAACATGCAGAAAAGCTAAAGGCTTTTATAGATGATTAAAGACCACCGACGTTAGGTAGCTAACTTTAGATATGGAGGTTATCTTGCATTGGGACAATCTAGCGACTATATATGTTTGATTTCTTTGTTTTATGGGAACATCTAATGTTAGCTAATAGAAATTTGTATTTTTACCCAATATAGGATTATCTCTGATCTCATCATAGAGAGCTCTAGAGACTTCTTTATATTTTAAACTAAATGTCTGTGCCGCTTTTTTTCACAGACGCCAACAACGAGAGCGAGCGCAACTGATTGATTCGTGTCTCAGAGATGAATTCTCTGGGTTCTCTCTGGGTTTTTACCAGGCAGTCATGTCTCTGTTTACCCTTCGGTCATGTAGATCATCAGAATCAGAATCAGAATCAATGTAATAACAATATAATATAGAGTCTAAATAAAATAGAAATTAAAAGACTGTGCTACATACAGAAATGCTCGGGATAAAAAAACTACACATAAGTTACACAGCGGAGCAAAAAACTATTGACACAAATGGTAGTTCGGAGTAAGTTATTGCACTTTTAGAAGATTCAGTAGTAATATTACGTAATAAAAAAAGTAATATTGACCGAGTAACAATATTGCACATGAAGACTAGTGCACATAATGATGCCATTATGATGGTAATGATAGGTTTGGACCCCCAGCAACCTCTAGGAATCAAATTTTAGCACTAAGAACATAAATCCCACCAGTCAAAGCAGACAAATATAGGTGGTTTAAAAAAAAAAACAAAAAAAACCAGGCCTTAATGCTTTGTTTTGTAATGAGTTTGGATTCTCTCTGGTTCTCCCTATCAACATGTTTCCCACCCCACCCTCTGAAAACAAGATCTGAAGTGGATTTCATGGTCCTGCTGTATTGGCATTTTAATAGATTTCTGAGTGTGTGCCCGTGTGTGTGTGTGTGTGTGTGTGTCTGCGTCCACGTAAATGAGTGTGTTTAATTAAAACATGTCAAATTTATGTATAACCAGCCGAAGTAATTGATGGATGACCGTAGCATTTACAAGAAAGTTTGACATCATCAATCTTACCCTGACGGAATCCAAGCAGGTTCTCGCACGGCCAGCCCACCCACATGCGTGCATGGAGGGAAAAAAAATAAAAAATTATAAATACATTTAAAAAACCAACTTTGTGTTTTTAGTTAAATGCCTCCACCCTGTATTTTCACAGATACTCTTGATTGTTCTTCAAAATCCATCCGACACCGCGCACAAAGAACGCGCCGATTATAAGCTCGTTTAGCTATTTTAGGCGGAATGATTAATCTGATAAACATCAAATTAATTGGTTTGAATTTTCCAGGGACATGAATCAAAGGCAGAAGTGGTGAGGAAGTAAATTAAAATCACTTGACTGGAAGAAATGTTAAATTAGCTCCAAACCCACAGCCATAACACATTTGACCTTTTTGCCCTGTAGCTGTGAGCGGGGGGGTGAAATGTAACTCCCTCGGCGGTTTCGTTACATGTGTGCGGTTCACCTGTACATACAATAAACCCTTAACACGCATATTAAGGTAAATCTGCCTTTATGTCATTACGTTATCATTTTTTTAATCTGTATCTTATTGAATGTTGTCTCATCACCTGCTGCACAAACACTAAGTCACTTCTCATAACCACTCTCACTAATAATCTGTTGTTTCATTATATCTGTTTTACTTATATTGTTATTACATTTGCACTATTTCTATTGTTATTGGCTTTTAAAAAAAAAAACCTCTATATTCCTCTTGTTGCACTGAGCATGTTTATGACAAAATAATTTTCCTCAGCATAAATAAAGTTCTTTCTTGTCTTATCTGGAGTTTAAGTGCTTTTAATTTTTTAAGAGTGTTTACTCAAGCTGCTATTTTCACTTGTCTCACACCGTTTTATACTGTTATACTGTTTATACTGGCTATACTGGCTACACTGGTTACACTTTTTGCACATTTCTTCCATCATTGAACATTTTATTTTACTTATATTTATATTCGATGCACAGAGAGACACTCAGGACAGGTCAAATTTCACCCTTCCCTTATTCTGTACTTCTTTATTTACACTGTTTTGTTTGTTTCACAGTGTCTGATGTCTGTTGCACTGTGTGAACCTGAGTTTCGCCATTTCGTCTCTCTGTAGACTGGATATGGTTGAGATGACAATAAAGTTCACTTTGACCTTGACTTTGACTTAATAGTCATTTACTGTTGAATGAGCTTCACTTAGCCATGTTTCATGTTAATGGACAAACGGTGGACACTTAGTGGACATTCTTGGACAATGGAAATAATTTCAATAGTATCTAATTTAATGCTGACCTCTGCATTAAATCTATAATGATCTTTGTCTATTTGGATCCCTGAGTGATCTGAGAGATGATTTGTGCTCCTAGTTTTGTTCAAATCGAGGGCCTGACAACTTATTTTCAAGAACTAGGTTGATTTACTACGATGAAATGGCTAATGATTAATATTATAGGCTCTGAATTAAATCATTTACTTTAGGATTCACAGTAAAACCACAACATTAAAATAGAAATAGAAACCCAGTCTCAATCTTAAATGGCTCATTACTGCCAAAACAATGAAAAATGTGAAATTTGGTCCTTTTATGAGTCGGCCACAGTGAGGGAAATAGGAGGTACAAGACTATATAAGTTTGGTCCGTCATTATCTGTGTCAGGTCTGGGGTCTGTGACGGTGGGAGACTGCTAGAGGCCTCCCTAGTTTAACTTTTGTATTTTGTATTTTGTGGATTGAACTTTTATTTTGAAAAGTCAAGTTTCTTGTTTATTAGTCACAGCTGGGTGTCATTAGAGTAAGTGTTTGAGTTTGGTTATTGGTGGTTGGGTTTTTAGTTCATGTATTTAAGAGTTTGTGTTCAACCCTCACTATACTCGGGTTTTCTCCCGTCTCCGTTGGTTAATATAAAGTTGTTGAGTTAGGCTCTCATGCCTGTTTTGTTTTGTTAAAAATAAAGACATAAAGCACTTCGTATATCCATGGTGTGTGTGTGTGTCTGCCTGTCGTACCTGGAGAAGGGGAACCTATGTTACAATCTGATGAAAATTACATATAAAGGGCCAGCCTTATATAAAATACAGTGCATAAAAATATATATAAAAAAGCAGTATTTAAAAATAGTGTTATAAAAGCTATAGTCATTTTATAAGCAAATACTCATTAAGCAAAGGTTTTGCCTTAAACACAACTATTTTAAGATATATTTGACATATAAAAACTTGAAAAGTTCATTAAATGACTGCAATGAATGTCTTCATGATTGACTGGTAACAATAGACAATTGACAATAGCCATATTTATTGGCAAAAATAACTGTTGATCTTAATTATTGTTAATTATGGCCTAAATTTATTATTTAAAAACATGCTACTACTGATAATAACTGTGTTCCCTGCTAGAAAAACCAGCATAAGTCATTTTTTGGACTCTGGTGCAGTGGCAGGCTGGTCACTATGTGTTTAGGATGCTGGTTATTTTTCAGGGTAATTGTGTATTGGATAAAACTAAGAAGCCACCAGAACAAGTGTGTTGCAGAGACTTTGCACTACATCCTGCCTAATTACAGCCTTACCTGTGATAAAATCATTGTGATGCATGACCTCCCATAGCTCACTGCTTTAATATACAGTGTTTCCCCATGAAGTCACGGTTGGTAATGTGTTAGGCTGAGTTTAAAATGAAATCAAAGTGTTTTGGGAGCATATTTGGGGCATATTTTAGGGTTTACACTATAAAAATAGGCATTTATAGGCATTTTTTTAATCACATAACAAAATCTCATTTTTGGCAATTTACGGTGATCTCGGAACGTAACCCCGCAAATTTCGGCGGTCCTCTGTACATCCAGGAGAAGGTCTATGCCCAAGAGGAGAACCACTAAATGAGCTTTGATCTCCGACGGCAGTGTTACTAATGTTCCTTTGGTGTGTTGTGTTTACCTGAGTGCACCGTCTCAGTGCGCCTCCTTGCTTTCGGCCGTTTTGCCGGTAAGCTGACACCGATACAGCTCCAGTCGTGGGAGCGCTGGGAACGTGCAGCGAAGGACGTGGTGATCCTGGCAGAGCTTTGACTCTGGGCTTGAAGCGTCTGTGCAGCCTCTAAATTTACCGGCGCTAAGCAGTGCGTTAGCAGATACACCTTCTTGTGTTGCTAAAGTGGGAGAAATTAATGTAATTACCAGAGTGAGCAGATTAGCAAGTTCTGAGAGCTCAGCAGTGAGGCTAATTAATTTACCTGCCGCGGTTATTGTTCGTTTGATTGCACGTCAGGGATAAAGGAAGCCGTCCCACAAAGCTACATGTATCACTTCTAACATGCTAATGCACTCCTCCATCCTCTCGCATTATGCAGATTACTGGAGCTAATCTCTTGTCAAGTCTTTGAACGCGCCCGGCTCCGATGGAAAAAAAACAGAACCCTCCTCTTTTCTGTCCTTTGTCTCTTCCGACTAAGCCGAGGCTCGTGAAGCTCCTGAGCAGGAGGACGCGTGTCAAAGGATAGCCCTGAAACCGGCGCAGCGGCTCGAAGAGTCTGGCGTGGCGTCCCGAGAGCGGCAAGGCCTTCCTGGTTAAAGGCCTTCTGGTCAGACTGATACGGTTTGAAATCGACACCACTGAACAGCGGCTCGCCGACAGGCCGCCCAGAGCATTATCTCAGAGACAAAAGGAGAATTTTACACAGCCGTGATTAAATTACTTGACAGCATGTAATTTAACAATAAAACCGTAATTGAGATCACTGCGTTCGCTTCAAGGTTCAATTCCAAATATTTTGCGGTTGAAGAAGCGGGACTTTAATGAAGTGCGTCGTATGCAGTTTTCATATGTCAAAAGCAGGACCTTACAGTGAGAAGTGGTGGTGAGAGAGAGAGAGAGAGAGAGAGAGAGAGAGAGAGAGAGAGAGAGAGAGACGGGGGGGACATACAGAGCTTCTGCTGATAAGGAACCAATTAAACAGTGACCCAGTCTTGCTGAAGTAGATCGTGAGCGTTAGTGAAATCGATGGCCTCCATGGGGCGAGGGTGCCCGCAGGAACCCCATTGGCTTCCGAAGGAGGGATATCTTAATGGAGTCTGATATCTAACACATTCGGCCACTCAATCTGCTGCCCGTACAGAACCTGAGAACAACTGCTTAACACGGGGGAACAAAAACAACATGGCCTAAGCCTTGTTTTTCACAGGAGGGAGGCTGCTGGGAGGCTCTCAGAGGCGAGGAGATCAGGCCTGACAGCTATGAGTTAACTTCCCAACAGACTTTCTTCTCAACCTCCACAAATACGTGTTCCAAGTTCTGTATGAGTTCTTCAAATCGTAGGCAGGCACGAAGACTGGCGTCTTCTCTTGAGAGCAAAGAAGAGCAGGAAAGGGAAAATCTAGCGCTTCTGAACTATCATCAAAAATTGCGAAATGTTTAAAAAAAAGGTTTGTGACTTATTTGGGTGAGGTTTGTTCAGTTAACAGCAAGCCTTTGATTTGTTATAGCTGCCATCAAAGTTAGACACATATAAAACATCTACTTTATATAAAAACAAGACTTTGATGCAGTAACTAAAGGATTTTTTTTTTAACGTGTTGCCCACTCTATGATGAACAGCCATTAAATTATTTACAAATGACCCTCTATTCAGCGTTCCCTCTATTCCCACAGCTCACCTAGTTACACACATTTCAGCACCAGGCAGTATTTCAAAACAGACGTCATTTACATACAGTGGCGTGCAAATGTTTGGGCACCCCAAGTCAAATTACATTGTGTACAAAGAACACACTTCTGCACATTTAATGCACAATTGCTGTTTATTTGCTTAACGAGTTTGGGAAAAAAAACCATTAAAAAACACAAATGGTGGAATATTGTCAAATTTACCAAATAAATAGAAATTGTGCATTAAAATCTGCAGGGGAAATGTCATATTTAAATTTGTATCCTGTATCTATTTAGGTTCCTCTGATAAAAATAAAAAATATTAGATTTTTCTCTGATTCTGCATGTTTGCCTATTTCTTTTCATTATCAGTGTTATAAACTGACTTTATAAACTGTATCAACTTAAAGGTGGCATTCTTCAAAAGAGTAGCATGAATTGATAGACTGCTTATAAATGTATTCTTTAAATAAAGTGTAATTTTCTCTGAGTAAGCATATTATTTGCCTATTTCTTATCATTATCAATGTTATAAAATGATTGTATGAACTTAAAGGAAGCATTTTTCGACAGGGTAGATAAACCGGTGTCCCTAACACTAGGTAGCACAGATTTTGGGTGTGGCACTGAATCTGAAGACAGTGGAACTGCACATGTGCAGAAGCGCCCAGTAGCACATCTTGATGGGCAGCATGTCTCGACAGAACACTAGCTTGTGCTCCCTCTATGTCAGGGTAACTTGTGCTATGGAGGTTTACATTTACGGCATTTATCAGACGCTCTTATCCAGAGCGACGTACATCAGTGCTTAAGTCGTCTACATCTGTTCTTCACACCTGTAAAGATAAACTAAAATCGACACCTGCTTTAAACAAGTTACTGCTTGATACACACCTTAACAAAGAGAAAACAGTCAGAGGTTCAGACACAAGTAAGGAAAACAGTTAAGAGGTTTTTAAATATAAAGAAAATGATGTATAAGAGATAAACGAGAGAACTGGTTAGTCACCAAAGCGGGTCTTGAAGAGGGGGGTCTTGAAGAGGGGGGTCTTGAAGAGGTGGGTC
>JBBJLS010000018.1:20557628-20575695 GCA_037577275.1 Bryconaethiops microstoma
ATCAGTAAACTCTGATTTCAGTAAATATAACCGGTGTAAAACAGTCTAGAACCGGTGTTTACCCTCAGAACTCAGAGAGTATCAGTAAACTCTGATTTGTGCTCCTTGAAGAGGGGGGTCTTGAAGACAGCGAGGGACTCCAGATCTGATCAGAAGAGGGAGTCTTGATGCAGGTCTTCCTCTTCTGAGCAGTGGAGGTTCCAGACAAGTGTTGTTTGAAGCTCTGAGAGGACCAGAAGTGATGCTGCTTGATCAGTGCTGATAAGTTTGGAGGTGCGAGTCCGTTCTTGGCCTTGAAGGCGAGTGTTAAGGTTCTGAACTGAATGCGAGTGGCCACAGGGAGCCAGAGAAGGTTCTGTAGTAGAGGCGTGATGTGAAAATTTTGGAAGATTGAAGACTGACCTCGTAGCTGCATTCTGAGTCAGCTGAAGTGTCTCGTTACCTTCAGTGGAAGTCCAGGCAGTAGAGATTTGCAGTAGTCCAGTTTAGAGATTACCAGAGGCTGGATGAGAATCTGAGGAGCTTCCATTGTGAGAAAAGGTTGGATTCTTCTGATGTTGTACAGAAGGTATCTGGATGTTCTGGAAATCTGGTCAATGAGCGTCGAGAGTGACAGATCTTCATCTAGCATGACACCAAGATTTCTTGCCTTCTTTGAGGGGACGATAACAGAGTTCTCCAAATAAACTGTGAGGTCATGGCTTGGTGATGGAGTCCCTTTGGTGAAAAGAAGCTCACTTTTGCTGGGATTCAGCTTGAGGTGGTTGGCCGCCATCCAAGAGAAGTCTGAGTCTATCCTGAAAGTTTTTTGTGTTTGCTTCCAAAACCTAAAATAAAAAAAATGTGTTCATTTTTGTTCATGTTTATTTGCGTGTGACGCCGTTTTTAAACCCCAGTAGTGTTTTTTATTATTACATGTTTTTAAATTACAGTAACTTTGGTTCTATGTGACTCAGGAACACCAAACAAAGCTCAGCATGACGTCTGACACCTCAAGCACCGACACACACCGGGGGAACTTCCACATAAGGAGCTGTTTTACCGTATGATGACAATCTACCATTTGTTGGGCTTCGCATTCCAAGTGTGTGTGTGTGTGTGTGTGTGTGTGTGTGTGTGTGTATAAATAAGCTGGTGCAATATGTCCACTGTTTTACATCAGCTTTGTTTGTTTTGTTTGTGTACTGTTTATTATTGGCTGGATGTTTCTCACTGACTGGGAGAGCTTCCTTTGCTGGCATCCTAAGCGACACACCAGTGATGCTGTTTTAGCAGCAGTTGGAAAAGATGTTTACATTTACAGCATTTTATCCAAAGCGACTTCCATTCCCTAACTACAGGGGGCAGTCTCCCTGGAGCTACTTGGGGTTAAGGGTATCTGTGTAGCTTCAGTTACTGTAATTTAAAAACATGTAACAATAAAAAAAACACTACTCGGGTTTAAAAACTGCGTCACACACAAATGAACATAAAGAACAAAATGAAGAAATTTATTTTTCAGGAACCCAGTGGTGGTGTGCTGAAGGTAGGATTTGAACCCATGACCTCTTGGTTCAGAGGCAAGTATCCTACCCACTAGGCCACACCCACCCCAGCCACCTCCTAAAATTCTTCAGAATTCTTTTCTACATTCTACTGATCTGGAACGTCTTGTTCAATTCATGCTGTTCGATTAGGTTCTCTTACATCACAACTATCCAACAGGTGTCCTGGGACAGCCTCACCTGGGAATTTCAAGGTTCTGGGTTGTTTTATTTCTTTGGTGGTTTTGTATTTGTAAAGTGACCTTGAGTTTCAGAGAAGTACTCTGAAACATAAATGAAACATTGAACACTATTTGAATTAGCTTCTGTTTTAGTTTTCTCACAGTAACTCACCTTGGCCTTGATGGACTTGTTTCCAACTTCACGATGAGCTTCCTGGAATGGCCTGAAGATTTACACTGATTTTATTGAATTTTTTTTTTTAAAACACAGACATCAACTTTATATCTGTTTCAGCGACAAGCTTCCAGGCTTTAGATCAGAATATTTGAAGTTACAATCAGTCATGTCCAGACTTCTGGCTGTGTTACAGACAATGGCTTGCTTGGGCCCATGTGAAAAGTCTCTGGCTCAAAAGTGTGTCGTCATGGACACTCCAGAGGGGCTCCAGGCAGCTGGAATGGGGGCAGGAGTTTGTATAGGGATCACCTCCAAAAGAAACAAAAACAGTGGTGCGCCGGTGCAAACAAACGCGATCAATTAGGGGACAGGCAGGGGACGCTAGGGACAGGAGGCACCGGTATCTGTGGGAAGGAAGGCAGGGAAGGTGTTTTGGAGCATTCATTATGCTCCTGGGTGACAGGGTCGAATCATGTGTGTGTGAGAGAGAGAGAGAGAGAGAGAGAGAGAGAGAGAGAGAGAGAGAGAGAGAGAGAGAAAGTGTGTTATCTGTAGAAGCTCATTAGCTCAGACAGGGCGAGCTGTAGCACACAGGGTAACACACGTTAGCAGACGCTCATTATGGGGTGTCGGAGACAGGCCAGCTAGGACTGAGGCATATATCACTGTGACATCGCTGTCAATGGGCAACAATGGAAACACGCTGAGTGTCTACCTTCAGCTCCTCCGCCTCTGTGGCGACTGACACTTCCTTGGCACCTCCTATAATTCTGGTATGACAGCATAATATTGCCGGGAACCTTAAGAGAGCTGGGCTGAGGGGGCGTGAGACCTGGCTTTTCATCCAAAGAGACAGCCGTGGCAAATAAACACGTATCTACCACCAGTCAGAGCTGGCAAGGGGCATCCAGGATGATGTCTGCTGGATCTCAGGTGGCTTTTATGTGTTGTCAGGACTATCGGTAAATGTGAGCTTCCAGCCTCCACGATATGTCCCAAAGTATCCAGACCCTGGTTCACACAGCATTCCGACATCAAAGTCACTAATAGGGAGCTAGACCCTGTTTTTTTTGCACTGAAGTCCAGAGCATGCTGACCCAACAATTCAGACGTGTTGTTATGTTGGCCACCTCTGTCTGCCGTTCATGTTCTTGGGAGTTCTTCTGTATTCGTACTGTTCTACAATGCTGTCCCTTATTTATGCCGTTCTAGAAAATCTCTCCATTCTTTTCATCCAGAAAAGTCTTTCTCCATCCGCAATGTCCTAAAGTGTTCACATCTTCTGAAAACGTTCTCTTCATTCATTCAAGAACTCTTCAGTCCACAGCGTTCCAGGATGTTCTGGAACATTTCAGCATTTCACAATGTTCTAAATCATTCTCCCCATTTATATTGTTCTAGACCATCCCTATTCTGACTGGCTCATCTGGCATGTTCATCATGCGTTTAGGAGTATTAGTGTCAGTACAGGGGGTCCTCAGGTTACGATACAGATCTGTTACTGTGACAGTGACGTAACTTGAATATTGGTGATAGTGGAAACACACCCTGGCTTAAGTCACCGATCCTAACACAGTAAAATCATAATCTAGAACATTAAAACACAACTAAGCCACAGAAAAAGGAAAATGACATAAATAAACTGGACTTGGTCACTGTACTGTACTGGGGGCATCGACTCACTCATGCTGCGTTACTGCGTATTCTTCCGCCGTGCACAACCAAACTGCGAAACACTCACGTGTCAAGTCTCTATGGGAGTGAGCGTCATAAACTCAAAACATTGTATGTTGAGACTGTCGTAACCCTGTATGCTCTGTTCATGATGGTCTGTTCAGGCAGTTTTCACCTGATGTTGAAATGATGCTCTTCAGGCTCAGAAGTGAAGTGCAGTGAAAGTGACTATTCTATCACATGCACAAAGTGTGAAAAGCACAAAATTCTTTCTCTGCATTTAACAAATTTTAACCCTCAGAGGGGCTTAGCAGTCTTGGGAATCGAACCCACTACTTCCTGATCACAGGGCGAATGCCCTAAGCACTACCAGCTGCCCCGGGGTGTGTTACCTGTCATCTGTTAAACCATCTACCATGGGTGCCCTGTAATTTAACTCCAATTTGAATCCAATCCAGCTAATGAACGTATCACATGGATTATCTAAAGATAGGTCGGGAGTGAAGCAAAACTCTCAAAAGTGGTAGATTTCCAAGACCAGGCTTGAGCTCTAGACATTTGCTGATATCTGTAACTACTGGAGAAAACTGTCACGAAGGTAAAGAGACCAAAATAGACCCGACTACCTAATTTGCTAATCATCCAAAGCAGTTGAGTGCAAAGACTCTATAATTATGCAAAGTGGGAAAAAAAGATCACCAAACAAGTGCCTTAAGGAAGCGTACCAGGGGTGTAAAAAATGAAGATGGAAGTTCAACTGTTAAATTCATTAAAATAACACTCAGGGAGGAAGCATCATTTCTGGTAAAAAAAAAAAAAAAAATCCTGAAAACAAAGCTTGGTGCATTCCACTAGTATACAACATCTGGTTCCCACTGGGGTCTCCAGGAACGGTGCAATTAAACCCAACAATGCATGAAACAACAATGGTGATGTAGTCGCTATTACAGATGGATTACTTTTCTAAACACATATGTGGTTCACAAGAGTGTCTCATAACAGCATCATTTATCTTATGTAAATGCATATGTAATGGAGTGAGAGTAATTGTATTTGTCTGACCCGCTTCAGAAAAGATGTCGACGCACTGAAATCCAAATTGTTTTATTCATTACCAGAGCTGTATGTGTCCACATCCATGTCCATATCCTTCAGACTGGACACGCATCTGATATGGAAAGTCTCCTGCTGCATGATACATGTGAAATGCCAACTCAAGACAATGTCTAGACGTGATTCTCTGGAGTTTGTGCATGAAAATGGCAGGAAATTATGTATATTTAAATGTGTTGGTATGTACAGGGCAAAAAATAACTTTAAAAGTAGCCTTTATGTAATTAATTAAAACTTTGTTGTATTACATTCCCTCGAAATCAATGTCTGGACCACCGATGTGTAAATCCAACGTAGCTACAAAAAACATCATTTTTAAAATGTGATGTGATCTGTTACAGAATGGGTTAAAGCTAGAACATTAAAGCATGACAAACCTAGAACATTACAGAATGGCTTACAGCTAGAACATAAAGAATGGATTATATCTAGAACATTGCAGAATGGCTCAAAGCTACAACAGTAAAGAATGACATATCTAGGACTTTACAGAATGGCTTAAAGCTAGAATATTAAAGAATGACATATCTAGAGCATTACAGAATGGCTTACAGCTAGAACATAAAAGAATGGCTTATATCTAGAACATTACAGAATGGCTTAAAGCTAGAACATTAAAGCATGACATATCTAGAGCATTACATAATGGTTTAAAGCTAGAACATTACAGAATGTCTTACAGCTTAAACATGAAACAATGGCTTTTATCTAGAATGTTACAAAATGGCTTAAAGCTAGAATATTAAAGAATGACATATCTAGAGCATTACAGAATGGTTTACAGCTAGAACATTAAAGCATGACATATCTAGAACATTACAGAATGGCTTACAGTTAGAACTTTGGCTGGGTTACAATGTCACAACACAAGCGTACTACTACAATGATCTACATGTAAGGAACTTATACACCAGAACCACCCCCTACGGTTCCCACTCCGGAGTTTCACTCCAACCCATAATGAGGAGATCAGGAACCCCTGAATATAAATAGACCCAAAGGACAGAACAAGGGTGCACAGTTTACTCAGGCCTGCCTGGTCACTGAGCGGTTTCCTGCCGGTTCTGTTCCTGTGTTTCTTACTGTGTTTTGACCCTGTTCTGGATTTTTGACTCGTCTTGCCTGGCGGACGTGTCTTGTTTGCCTTGTGTTGGATATTCTGTTTTTTGGACTTCACTGCTATGGCCTTCGGACTGTTATTCTTGTATTTTGAACTATTTTTTTCTTACTAAACCCCAATTGATTCTACTCTGTATTTGGGTCACTACATGTGCTCTCATGATCTAGATACTTATACACCACCAGAAAATTACCATCAGAAAAGCCTTGCTAGAAAGAGGTCTGTTCATACTTATGCATTCAACCTATTACACACGTGTGTTTACATACTGATGCATGCAGTAACGTCTATGAAGATAAGCTTGTGTAATTTCACGTGTAAAAACTGGATACACGTGTATTTATATAAACTGTAATCCATCTGTAACAGTGACCAGTAGCTACACTGTTGTTGGATGTGTTGTTATTACTGACACATCATTTAAATAAGGAATCAAAGCAAATATAATTGAATCAAAATGTGATTTCATGATAGACTGAATCATTTTCTGAAGTACAGATTCCCAACCTGGTCCTGGAGCCCCTGGTCTTTACATATGAACGTTGTCTAATACAGAACAGGAGGGGTTCTAGGGTTGGGAACCACTTCCCTGAAGGCCCTGAATAGAGCTGAATCATTCTGAAAGCAAAGTTCTGAACCCCAAAGGGGCAGAAGGGGTCATGTTTGAGGCAAAAGAAGGGACCTGATGGCTCTTTTGTCCCGGAATTCACCACAGTTCTCTCGGCGTGTCCATGGTGACCTGCTGTGAGACAGTCCAATGGGATGACAGGCATGCCTGCGAGGGAGCCAATTAAAATGGGCTGTGGCACCTTGCCGATGGGAAACAGGCCAATTAGGCTGATGGAGTCCGTGTGAGAAAGGGGAAGGGGTGGGTGTGTGTTTGTGTGTGTTTGTGTGTGTGTGAATAAGGTACTTTGGACCACTCGACAGACCCAGCGGGGTTTAAACTGACAACATGGCTCCAAAACGCTCCGACCAGTTTCCTGAAAACAATAGCCAAAGTGAGACAACTATTGTGCGATCTTGCTCTATCTTTGTCTTTTATCCCCCCCCCCTCGCTTTCCCGCTGCCTTGCCTGCGTTCCCTCTCTCCGCAGGTCGTCCTCCGTCACACAGCCGAGTGTGAGCCAGGCCCTGATAATTAGCAGGAAGACTCGGCCTGTAAAACAAAAGCGCTTCGCCTCCTCGTTCGGTTCCACCAGCGCAGCCCTGGTAAGTCGCTACCGTGGGTGTCTCTCTGTCTGATGTTTTATTCATTCAGGTTTTTTTCCCCCCCTCTCCCTTTACCTCTAAAGACGAGTAGAGGCTTGGGAAAATGCTCATTAAGCCGTCATTGAATATAGATCAGACCCTAAAAACGCGGTGAACGAAGACGGAGAAAGAAAGGGGAAAGGTAAAAAAAGGCACGTGGGCGGCAGAAGACGGGAGCGATTTCGGAAAGGGAAGGAGGGAAAGTTGAGGAGAGACGAGCTCGGCTGCAGCCGTAAAACACGGCGCTGATATGAAGGGAGCGTTTTTAGAAGGCCAGATTTGAGAGATTACAGACACTTCCTCTCTAGTTATTCCTTAATTAATTACTGCCTCCGCCCAGAAAGAGGGGGATTAAGCGGCCTTAAGTGAGTCCCCAACCCTTCAAACCCCCCCACTCCGCCTTACCTCTCTCGCACGCACTTCACTGCCGACCTCAAAAGGTCCGGTAATCTGAAGGCATCTTAATTCTGGATTGCCACTTTAATTAAAGCATCCCATTTATTTATTTATTTATTTATTTATTTAAGTTTTTTATTTATTTATTTTTTTTTAGCTTTGAGCTAGTTGGCCGGCCAAACTGCCGAAAGCATCTTGCGTGAAGATGAATTATGCATTTTTTCATCCCTGCCTCTCTTTTGTCGCAGTATTTGTCTTCCAGTGAAATTAGGTAGAGCGAGAGAATGCGTATTATGAATAAGCAGCGCTCCACGAGGCGCGGGGTTCGAAAACGAAGGGCCGACTCCTTTCATTTTTTCTTCTTTCAAGGTCGGTCAAAATCGCTGACTGGCGACTTAAATTAACGACGACTCATTTTCTCTGGCAGATATCATTAAGTCTGGCCGCGAAGGGTGTTTAGGAGAGGGTGGGAACGAAACGTGTTTTTTCTCCATCTCAGGGTCAAGCAACAGTACAAAAATTATACAAGCATCCGATTATTTCTCAAACATCTGCCTGGAGAACGAGAGGAGCAAGGTCAGCTCGTCTTCGTTAGCACGAATCGCATCTGCCTCCCGGCATCATTATGCCAAACAAGCCGCGAGTGCTATCATTTCTATCGTTGCTATCGTTTCAAAAATAACTGCAGTAGACGTGTTACGTTGTCTAGATCTTCTCCGTCTAGCTCTTCAAACGACAAATCAGATTTTCACAGTTGGTCTCTTAGCCATCCTCCAGAATGAAGAAACATCAGGCCACGGTTTTTGTCCAGTGGTCAGAAAGTAACCACTGATGACAGGCTGGAGGATGACTGGTACAAACTGTGCTTGGAGGAAGATCCAGTGTGTCTAATGATGGTTAGTGGTGGTGGCCTTCCTGCATCTTCTATTACAGAGGTCCTGCCGAGATGGTAGAGTTGATCCAGAAGATGATGGAGCAGCTGGTGGTCTAGTGGTCAGGCAGTTGCCCCCGCAATTAGAAGGTCATGGGTTAAAATCCCAAGACTGACAGTAGCACCACTGAGGTGCCCTTGAGTAAGGTCCCCACAAACTGCTCCCCAGGCGCTGTGATCCTGGCTGCCCACTGCTTCACTTGGTGAATGGTTTAATTGAGTGGTGGAAGTGGTGCCTAGTGGGTAGGATACTTGCATCTGGACCAAGAAGTCATGGGTTTGAATCCTACCTTCAGCACCACCACTGGGTTGCTGAGCAAGACCTTTAACCCCAAGTTGCTCCAGGGAGACTGTCCCCTGTAGATAGGGAATGGAAGTCGCTTTGTATAAACGTATCTGCTTAATGTTGTAAATGTAATGAAGTATCCAGTATCCTGAAAATTGTCCATCCTATGGTGATCTTTCTTGAATTCATGGATGAAGTAGAAGGTGGATGATTAATTGTGCAGCAACAGAAGCTGCTTTCTTTTTGCTTTTTTACTGCGATACTGGAAATGTTTTGAGTTTTTAAAATTGATAAGTGATGATCCACTGGCTCTTTTTCATCTCCCTGGTTGCTGTCATCATCTGAACCGCCCTCATCCTCCATCCCTTCTCTGTAGTTGAAGCTTTTCCTCACCTGTCGAACCTGTTGGTTGCTGAAGTTAATGGTGGAAATAAAGAAAGAAAAGTGTTAGAGTGACACTGAAGTTGAGGTTCATCGCTGCTGACTGGGACTTTTGTTAATTTGCATGAGTTTAATGGCTTGACAGACCCCTGTAGGGACCGGGACTGATTCCCACCACAAACATGTTTAATATTAGAATTGGAATCATCATTACAATAAGAGTTAAAATTAGATTTAGGGCTAGGATTAGCATTAGAATTAGAAGACAGAAGGTTTCACAGCATCCGGGCCTTCACTACCTAAATCAGAATTTAACAACAAACTACATCACACACACACACTCTGAAATGCTTCTTTTCTCCAAATTACACTGCATACACACACTAAACTGTTCCCCAACTACCACTGTAAATACCTTGTATTTACTATATAATGGGTGTTTTGTCTAATCTTGTTGCTGCTACTTGCAATTTTTGTACAATTATTGATTGTTGTCTACCTCACTCTTTGCATTACTTTGCATTTTTTTGCACAACTAATGACTCTCTAGTCCTGCCTGCACTGTAGTCTTGTGATGTTTCTGTTTTTTCTTCTTTGTGTTGCACCATGGTACCAGAGGAACACTCTTTAAAATCACTGTGCACTGTGAATATGGTTGAAATGAATATAAACACCTACTTGACTCGCGTACTTGAGAATTAGAATCAGCATTGTAATCAGAATGAGAATCAGATTTATAATTATTATCAGAATCTAAATCTGATCAGGAGGAGCAGTGGCTCACGTGTAAGCTTCTATTAGTACTTGTAGCTAAATAAGCATTATAACACGAAAGACTCAAAGCTCGGAGACTGATTATGTCTTGACTGATAGTCTGTACTGATATAAGGGAAAAACTGTGCAAATTAGGTTTTTCACACAAACAACTTCAGAACTCCAGCGTGAGCTACAGGGTGAACTAGGCCTTTCCACGTGAGTCCGTTAATCGTTGATGTGATGGAATTTCTCTGAGCTGCGTTAGGGATCCGAATAGATGCTCGTGTAATTATTATGCAAGCCCAATGAGACTCTGGCAATTATTTAATGAGTGGAGTGTGTTTCGTCCTCCATTGCCTCCGAGTCCCAATGATTGTATTAGACCATTTTTATTGTTATGAAGTGCAAATGGCCTCCTAGAAATACCATTAGATATGAATGAATGGACGTGGAGCAAAGGTTTACTGCGTCTCTCTCATAAATCAGCTGCTATTCATATTTTAGGGAGCAGGTAATAAAACCATCAGGGCATGGATATGTGCATATATTAACAACTCGTCCGTATGATCAGTTTTGACCGGCCTGTTTGAGAAACAATAAAAACAATTACTCCCAAAAAAGGTTTGGATTACACTTTTATTAGAACGTCCTCTAGAGGACTTTAAATATTCATGCAAATATTCGTGCATAACTCACTCCTAAATCCTGCATGGACATTTACGAATGCTTATGTCCACATCTGGAGGCATAACACTGCCCTCACTTGCCTGTGCTGCTCACAGTTATCTTCACAGGCGTTCATACACTTCTATATATGATTTATAGGGCTGTTCTGCATGTGTTATAAGTGTTCTTGGAGTCTGTAAAGTGTGTGCAGTAAGTAGGGATCTTAACCTACAGACCTGTGGGGTTATTGTCAATTTTTATAGGCTATATTTACTATACTTCTATTTAAATGTAATTATACGATTTCAGAATTGACTACATATTTACACAGTGAAGTATATTTACATTTAGTTTACAGTAAGACTGAATTTCTAACTTTTTAAATTTGTTTTAATGGCAAAAATGGCAAAAAATGTAACAAATGTAACTAAAGGTTCGACTAAATTCCAGTCACAGGAGAAACTGACTTTTCATAATTTCTGCTTGTCAGTGAGCTACAATTTAGAACTTGAGCCTCAAGGGACATCAACACATAAGTACTTATTATTCTTATTGTTACTGTATTTGTTATCATGACTGTATCCGCCACGATATTGTCAGGAAAATGTACAACACCTTTTAAGAGCTGCTTGTGTGAAAGATTCCATGCTTGAACATGATTTATTAACGTTTTCCAGTACTATGCTGGGATCTCAGTACTATGGTATGTTGGCATGTTTTCTAAACCCCATTTATACCTGGTGAGTGCATTATAATATGTATTGAATGTACTCACAGTCTCTTAAAGACACGGCCTGCCTCTAAATTGTTATGGAGTTTCTTGATAAATTTATTCAAGAGTCATAACCGCAGTCTCCGGTGATGTAAGGGCCTCGCCTTCATACAGCGAACTCCGGCATCAGTGCCAATTTAGCCTGGCTTGTTTCCTCCACTCCTGCCACTCAAAACCAGTGTAAATCAGATTAGAATGGGTGGCTCCCTTGGGGGGTGGGGGGGTCAGTGAGATTATTGCTTTTGTCCCTTCCACATGAAGCTCTTTGAAAAGAAAAGAAGCCCTAAAGTCCCAGAGGAAAGGAGCCAGAGACAGTCTCCCGCTAACTGGTGACTGTCACTGCCGCCATAGAGCTTGCTCCAGAATATACTTCACAAAAACAAAACAAAAAAAATAAGAAAATAAGAAAAAAAACACTTAGCCACATTAATGCATGAGACGAGCATGGAGGCGTGGGGACCCAGCAGGGGTCCAAGCACCTTTAGCGCTCTGCCTCTCGCAAGCGCCTTCGCTGATTATGACGGCGGCTTCCTTTAATTTCCCTCTCCAGCAGTCGTGACAATCTGAGAAGCAAAGTTGGATGGTTTCAAACTTTATTCTGTCAAGAGAATATTATATAAGGGACAGAAAAAGGAAGCATAAACCAAATAGTCGAGTTATCAACGTGGATTTGCTGAACCACTGAAGCAACTGAAAATGTAAAGAATTGAGTCTGAAAATCCAGCTTTTTCTGTCTAATTTTTCTCCCAGTTTAGTTGTGGCCGGTTTCATCTGTTAGTAAAGCATCAACTACACCACACAAAGATGCCATGCTGGGAGCTTCAATGCGATACATGTTAATCTAGTCACAGTATCTTATCAAACCACCAAACCATTTGGATGGCTCAACATGCTCAGAGGAGAACACTACCTGTCATTTTTCACGTTTTGTGTTGTTTTGATACACTGTTTAAACGTATTTCAATTTAAATGTACTTGAAAATATTTTATATATATATATATATATATATATATATATGAAATTCCGTGGTATATTCATTACATTTACAATCCTTCTAGATTCTGTATTAACAGATTTAGGTTGTTTTTTCCCACTAAATCACTTTTCACTTTTCACTAAAATTCGCAAAAATTTGTGATTTTTAATTTTAAAAAAGGCTTTTAACTTTTCATCGAATTCAACTCCAAACCTCCAAAATATATTGACAGAATGTATCCTTTTTTGTTCTTCAAGCTGTGAGTGAGAGATAATGATTTTATTATGGCGGGTGTACTTGCGAGCCGTTTTGAAGTAGTCATTATTAGTATGTGTGCCACCTGCTGCGTGTGATGCCAGCTCTGGGGTATCACCCCCACCGTCACTTTGGGTGAGTTTCCGAAGCCGGGCTGGAATTACAGGTGCTGCGAGGCTCCGATAAGCTCCTGAGAGGCGTATGTTTAAAGGGGTTGAAGAGGGGTCACCCGCAAGAGGCTTTATCAGAAAATGGAGCGCTGGATGTCTGCCCTGGACTTCGCATGCTGTCCACTTTCCAGACTGATAAGGGTGGAGGAACCAGTCCCACGGGGGCTACTCAGAAACCAAAGGGTCCCTTCTTGCTTGACTCAACCAAATTTAGAGTCCTGGGAGAGACAGGGAAGATTCTGAGTCCGAGCTGCAGCTCTAAAAATTGAGATGTGGATTAGGTCACTAGTTTAGTGTAAGAGAAGGACCTTTTTTTCTAGGCCATTCCTCTCAGATTCCCAGAAGCATCATTGCCACGAGCTGATCATCACTGCTAGAGAGAGCATGAAAATTATATATTAGATTGTATTTGCCATGCCTTCTTAGGAACTTTTATGGCTACGATGCTTTTGGGACGCACCACGTCTTAACGTCTACGAGGGCTTCATTACAAAGTGTGAGACATATCGAGTGAAATTGGATTTGTAATATTATTCCTGAAAATTATGAAGTGTTTGTGTTCCATTGTGGTTTTGAGACATTACACGACTCACCATGCACATTCTGACATAGTGCAGACCAGATGTCTGTGAGTTATGTTTACTTAAAGGGACCGTATCCAATATTTTTTTTCCAATATTCTCAAGATTCTTTATTTCTCACATACAATGTGCAGTGACATGTGTCCCTAAAACCTGCATGACACTGTGCAATATAGTAACAATACATTAAAAAGAAAATTAAATGTTAAAACTGAGTAATAAAAAATATGTAGAAATAAAAATTATAAGTGTAAAGAAGATCTGATGTATGCAAATCTAAATAATTTAATAAGGTAGTGAGGTAGAGAGTTTAGTTTGTGGCTTAATGAACAGATTAAAGTTGCGATGGCGTGTCTTTGTTAAAGAATCTTATGGCCTGAGCGTCTCTGTTCTGACCATGAACCTCCTGATGCGTCTGCCTGATCAGGTCAAACAGACAGTCACTGGGGTGAGACGAGTGATGGTTGCTCTGCTCCAGCATCTCCTGGTATAAAATTTCCTGAACAGAGCTGTTCCCAAACCAGGAGGTGATGTTCCGAGTCAGGACACTTTCAACAGCACCAAAGAAAAAAGTCTTTAGGATCGTTGGAGAGACACGAAACTTTGAATGTATTCAGTCCATGTCAGATCCTCAGAGATGTGAACACCCAGCTGCTCACCCTCTGTACTGCAGTCCTGTTGATGTTGAGGGGGGTATAGGACTGCTGCAGTCTTCTACTGAAGTCCACCACCAGCTCCTTGGTTTTGCCGTCATTCGGTTGAAGGCGGTTGTCCTGACACTGTCAGGTTCTCCACCTCCTCCATGTTTAGTGTCTCATCATTGTTGGAGACGAAAGTAAGTTTGATATTGGAGTTGGGTCTGTGTGTGGCCATGCAGTCATGGGTGTAGAGCAGAGGGCTGAGTACACAAACTGGTGAAGCTCCTGTGTTGAGTGGTATGGTGCTAGATACACAACCACTGACTCTCACTACCTATAATCTGCCTGTGAGGCAGTTAAAAACCCAGACACACAGACCCGGGTCCCAGGTCCCAGGTCCCAGGTCCCTCAACTTGGTCAACAGTCTATGGAGGATTATTGTGTGGAAACCTGAACTGCAGTCATTCTTGTGATTCTCGTCCATGTGGCTAAATATAAAGCAAAGAGACCATTCTGTCATATGTGAACACACCACAGCAGTGTGGGGGTGGTACCTTGCTCAAGGGTTCCCATCAGAGGTGCCACTAGCGGTCTCGGGAATCAAACCCACCAATTCCCGTTCGCAGGGCGAACCACTAGGCCACCAGTTGCCCCAGTGGTGCTGTGCAGTACATGGGAGATGGTGTCCTCTGCTATTGGGGCAGTAGGTGAACTGGAGTGTGTCTGTGGAGCTGGGCATGGATGCTGTGATGTCTTTCAAAACCTTCATGACTACCAATGAGAGCAGTCATTTCAGCATGAAGACTTATTGTTCTTTGGTACTGGGACAACAGTAGATCTTCTGAAGCATGTGAGGACCACAGACTGAGACTCGTTGAAGCTGACCTGCTGCCGCGTCCTGCGGGTGTCGCGCTGTGTGATGTTGATGATGTCACCGAGCTCCACTGGCAGGCTATAGCTGTCATTAAACGTGTGACTAGCACAATTAGCCTCAAAGTGGGGGTAGAACAGAGTTTGTGGATTTACATTTAAAGTCTGTGATTGTGAGCAGTATGTGTCGCCATGATTGAAGTGCGACTCTATGCATTCCTGGTTTCGACGTTTCGCATCCCTAACAGCTCGCTGTACCCAATATGATGCCGTTTCTGGTTACGCAAAGTCCTTTCAGTAGCTGTGGGGATGATATCCTTACTAACAAAGTGAAACCACTACATTCGCAAACTCATTGATGCCATTGGCTCATTAGTTGGACATTTGAGTTGTTGGTAAAAGTTTGTGATAACTTGTCTGAGGTTTGATTTATTAAAGTCTCCCAACATGATGAGTGCTGTGTCTGGGAGTTGATTTCTAGCTGATTTTGAGCTGCACATCGTGAAATTCAGACATTGCTGTACCTGTGTCCGCAAGGCGTGGTGATAACTGAGCTGAACTCAGGAGGCAGGTAGAATGGACAGTACTTGATAGTCAGAACATGTCTCCACCTTTAGATTTGTTAGTCTCTGCCATTTTGTCCATGCGAAACGGAGTCACCGCTTAATCTGGCTCTAGGGGGGTCAGCCGTGGTCCCGCTGTGTTTTTTCTTAGCCAGCCTCATCCTTTGTTCTTGTCCGGACTTCGGATAATCTCAGCCGGGTTTAAAAAGTTCAAAAAAAGGGTTTAAAAATGTTGCACTGTCCTAATCTACTAAACGTGTTGGCATGTGGACATGAATGATGATAAAAAGTAAATAAAATACTAAATAAATACACAGCTTACATGGAACGATCAGGCAGACGTCTGAACGTATTTTATGTATTGTATTTTTTTTCCCACTCATGATGTTTATGTGGGTTTCTACTAAAAGTAGATTGCTTTTACCATTAAGACTGCGCTCAAGTATGACATATTTAAATTCAATTCGTTGATAATTAACTCTTCTGTACTGGACCTCATTCAGAAAAGCAGCCCAGGCTGAAACAGTAATTCTGAAAGGGGCGGGGCTAAACTGCTGTAGACAGATACATGCAAATTCTGCAGTTCAAACAAGGGCAAAATCCTGAAACCTTTTTCTCTCTTTTCTGTAAGATACGTTTGGCAATGTGAATTCAAACATTCCAAACGTTCCAAATGTTATCAAATGATTACCTTGCGGTATTTTGGGTGTTTGCAGAATTATTCAGTAGAGCTTCAATGTGTAGTTTCATTGTACCTTTCACAGAGATACTCACGGCTTAATTTATGTTTTTTGAGTGTTGAGTCTAAGTTGAGTCTTGAGTCTTCGAGGTGCGGTCTTTAGTTGAGAGGTTTTAGTTAATCCCACTGGTTGCAGGTTTTGTGTTGTACAAAAGTAAACCAGGCAGACTTTTGTATATAAAGCCATATTGAGCCTATCATAGCAAAACTGACCAGCAAAGTCATACAAATAAGTTATTTTCTTTCAATCATAAGTCAAGTCAATATGTGACTTGAGAGCCCATCTTTAGTCTGTCATGATTATCATATTTTATTAATATCCAAAGCCCTGTGACATCCAATTCTGCAGTTCACCCCCTTCACCGCTAGGGGAGCTCTAGTTGGAGTCTTGTATAGATTGAGTACTTCCTGTCCCTAGTGCTTGAAAACTTAGAATATTTTGCCTCTCCTGGTGTACCAAGAGGTTTGTTGTATCTTCTTTATGGTTTCGACTTTGCTTTGTGCCTTGATTTATAGCTCTTGCCTTGCCTGTGACAGGGGTAGTTTTCTTTTTTGGTCAAGCTCTGTCTGGATTACACCTTTTCTGAAGATTCATGCCCATGTTCACTCTAGCCTGACTCCAAACTATCTGTGAACTTTGAATCGGAATCACTCTTGTCGTAATCATTTGATTCACTTTAACACTGAACTGTTTGTTTTCAACCTGAGAACACTAGTAAACCTTTATCTGCAACTGAGTACAATTCTCAACTATCTTTTCAATCCCACTAATCTAGGAAGCATACTACTTTAAAAAGGAATTCTTTGGTAATATACTATCATTTGCAACTAACATGTTATTATTAAGGCTTAATTCATTTATCTTCAATTTTGGTGTTCAGTGTTGCTGCAGAATTAATTGTATTTAAGAATGTGTATCGAATTGTTGAGGAATCAAAGTTTAGGACTCAGGCCTTGGGACGTCCCTGTACTGACTTATGACTTAATTTGTCCATCCATCTGTCCATCCAACCATGTGTCCATCCAACCATCTATTTATTTATGCTTTGAGACTTGCCTGCACTGCCTCGAGACTTTTCTTACCTCTGCTTATTCATTCATTTTGACGCTTGACACGAACCAAGTCTTATTTTCTCTTTTATTCTGTTCTTTTGCTTCAGCACGTTTGAGCTACAGCATCTCATATGAAATCAACACGATTCTTCAAAAAGTAGAATTACACAGAATGATGTAATAGCAAGTCTAAACATGGATTTAGGCTACTCACCACTACGCTGGAGTAACTGTACTCTGCGTTGAATAACATCACTGTAGAACAAACAAAAACACGATTCAGCCTCACCTCACTCCACTTTTCTTATTGTTTTCCAAAGCTATGTGTACCGGAGTTGTATTTTCCCACTGCTGGAGAATGAAAATGCCCATTTCTCTTTGCTTTCACGTGCTTTGTGATAAACTGTGTCCAGCCACAGGGTGATCAATCTGGCCCCTGCTGGGATCTTTCTCAGAAGGTCAATCACAGAGACCCCCCAACACCACTCCGCGTGTGCACCCTCCCCAAAGCCCAAAACAGCACACCGCCCCAGTCAATCACAGCAGGGCCGAGTTCTGTAGAGTAATTGCTGTGAGTGTACGGTAGGCTGCCCTCACAACAATTACTCAAAGAAAAACACCAGCCTGCTTGTTCACTGTGTGGTGCACACACTTCCTGTCCGAAGTTTGATGCTACCTAGCTTTTCAAAATGTTTGATACAAATTAACATATTTTCTTTCACGTTTTGCAATAAGGTAGCACATCATATAATGTACAGTATTGTGCAAAAGTCTCAAATCACCCATCACTTCTTTATATTTTACTTTGAATCATCTTGTAGTGGAAAAACACTCTGTTATGCCTGTGAACCAGTGTATTGAGAAATGTGAACAAATGTTTTACTGACAGGCTGCAAAGTGTCTAAAGATACAAGGAGTTGTAGATAAAGGAGTTCCAACCACTCAGCATTCAGCACCACCAGTATACTGATCACCGCCTGATCATCTGGAATC